>CM040439.1:56609762-57192505 GCA_022702705.1 Papilionanthe hookeriana x Papilionanthe teres | reverse complement strand
TAGGTATCAATTCGAAAGAGAATTAAAATTTAGGTATCGATCTCGAATGAGAGTCGGAATTTAGGTACCGACCTCGAAGGAAGAGAACTGGAATTTAGGTACCAGTGTCGGAAATTTAGAATTGAAATTTAGGTATCAATTCGAAAGATAATCGAAATTTAGGTATTAATCTCGAATGAGAGTCAGAATTTAGGTATTGACCTCGAAGGAAGAGAACTGGAATTTAGGTACCAGTCTCAGAAAATTAGAATTGAAATTTAGGTATCAATTCTAAATCAATTCTAAAGAGAATCGAAATTTAGGTATCGATCTCGAATGAGAGTCAGAATTTAGGTACCGACCTCGAAGGAAGAGAACTGGAATTTAGGTACCAGTCTATGAAATTTTGAATTGAAATTTAGGTATCAATTTGGAAGAGAATCGAAATTTAGGTATCCATCTCAAATGAGAGTCAGAATTTAGGTACCGATCTCGAAGGAAGAGAACTGGAATTTAGGTACCAGCCTCGGGAATTTTGAATTGAAATTTAGGTATCAATTCAAAAGAAAATCGAAATTTAAGTATCGATCTCGAATGAGAGTCAAAATTTAGGTACCGACCTCGAAGGAAGAGAACTGGAATTTAGGTATTAGTCTCAGAATTTAGAATCGAAATTTAGGTATCAATTTGAAAGAGAATCGAAATTTAGGTATCGATCTCGAATGAGACTCAGAATTTAGGTACCGATCTCGAAGGAAGAGAACTGGAATTTAGGTACCAGTCTCGGAATTTAATGAGAAAAGGAAACTGGTTCCAATCTCGAAGATTTATCTGTATGAAGAGGGACCTAATCCCATGCCATCAGAACCAAATAGAACAAAGTTCATGGCTCCGTGTCGATAGAACTAGTCGATCCTCTAAGACATAGTAGCAAGAGAATTGAAAGGAGCTGGCAAGGGTACCAAGCTAAAAAGACTTGACTTAACAACAAGTCGAAGAGAATATTCAAATTTCAAAAGAGTTTCAAACATATTTCAATTAAGGAAAGAACTGAAAGGTTTGAATCGGAGGATTCAGATCGAAATTCAATTTGAGATTTAGATTCGTTTTGTTTGTCCTTTAACGATCCCATTTTTTTAATTTTTTTTGTTGTTTATTTAGTGTTCATGTGAATTTGAAGTTCATTTTAATATTCAGATTTTTAGGAAAAATTCTCATTTATTTTCTTTTCTTTTCTGTTCTTCGTTCAATGTTCATTTAACTCTAATGGCGTTTCCCTGTCAATTTGCACAAAAAGAGGTGAAGGCAAAATATGGCGTAGTCATTTTCATTCCAACTTACTAAAAATACATCATAGAACTTGATCTAGTCATGATGACATTTTCCTCGGAAATTTTATGTCTCATACAATCCATGTAAATCCAAAACAGATTGTGTAAGATTCTTGTTGATTCATCCAAAAGGGTCTATCGAAAATCCATGTCTGAATAGTAAGAAACATGGGCAATAACATCACCTTCCAAGCCATCCTTAGCAGGAATGCCTTATGGATGTGCATTGGAGGTGTGTTATTTCCCATGTAACTCACAGCTCGTAGGGCCGGAGACTCTTCAATTCTGGATCTGGCTGAAAGTGGTAAGGCATTTTTCTGTCATCCATTCTTATAAAAGTAACCGAGATCCGCTCTACAGGCACTCATGGAATGCAATGCTTCGCAATGTCTGCTCCGTTTCCTTTTAACACCAGGACGGAACCTACCGGTAGTGGTATCTCCACCGGCCCTCGGAATTCACCAGGGCCTGCAATCTGAAGGTTAGATCCAAACATGATGTTGCACTGGTTGACGAATGACACTTTGCAGAAGGTTCTAACAAAGTCATGATGGTCTATATGTGGAGGTATGCAGTCGCCTTCCTTGTAGATGTTAATAATGCGAGTTATTGGGCATGCGATCGCGAGCGAGTACCCTCCATGTTATCATCCTTTTCACCATTCTCTTGATGATTCTTGGCATCAGATCCACCTCACTACGACGGAGTATCCCTGGTGGATTTCCTTTTCTGTCTATGGCAAAATTATAGCAACATCCGCATTGGATTGTAACTCTTCCCTTTCCTGGAATTCATCTTAGGGGTTCTGAGTATGTCTTTTCTCTCAGGCGGCCAGCTCGACCCATTTTCTGTAATTCGAGGATGCAATCTACAATTTGTTGTTGCTCATAATTTGAGAAAACATTTGTATGCAGCTCAAGGCCTTCCAAGATGTTGATCGTCTTGTCTCCAATTCTTTCAAAGTATTCAAAGGTTTTCTTGTCAACTAGTTGCATTTTCTCCAGCTCGTATTCCAGGATTATCTGAAGTCCTCGGTGTCTAGTAACATACTGCGGGATGTATGGCTCAACCCCAGCATGTTCTTCTGCATGTCTCGGCTCCTCGGGGATAGTCTCCATAGGGAAATCCTCCGGGGTTGCTTTCGCAACAAGACTCTTCGAATCCGGTACATATGCTCGGCGTCGAGGTACCGATTCCATTTCTGCTTTTCTTGGTATTTCTCTTATCTGTTCCGACTTTCTTGGAATTGACTTTCTTCTTTCTGGTTCCTGACGAACCGGTCTCCTTGGAGAATTTGCACTAACGATATTCACTGTCTGTTTATGTTGATCTTCTGCTAACTTGGTCAACATTTTGCGAATGCAACGATTTTTATTTCTTCGCTGGGTAGCAGTGAGAGTAGCTCTCCTTACTCCTTGAATTTCTGCGGGCGCGGCGCTGACAAGCCTATCCTCTGCTGTGGTAACCATGGACTTAACTTTCTTATCTTCTATGAGTGGCGTTTGCTTTTCTTTTCTTGCTGCTGGATTGATGGCTCGGGCCACCCATTTTCATCACTGTATGGCTGTGAAGTTCTTCTCGATCAACTGGGATCCAATCATTTTCTTCGTATTGTAAGTCGGCTGGTGTGAAGTCTAAGTCAATCTCTATCACTGCTCCATCCCTCACCCTCTTTTCATCAAGTGCTAGACTTACGCCATTTCTAAAGTTTAGAACCAACCGTCCGTTCGATATTTTCCTGCGAAAAAACAAGGAAAGGATCAGGGGTTGTACTAAGAATAAGAACAATAAGAAAAACTATTAAAAATTCTTATTCACTTCTTTTAAATTTAAAGGATATAGGAAGAGATGAAAAAATATCAGGAATGAATGGATTTAAAAGGAAAGATTGACATTTTGTTATTACGATTTCCCATGTTTTATTTTTAACATTTTCGTTGATGAGATTTTTTTTATCATCCATTTTATTTTGTTTTGGGTTCGGACCCAGTCACAAAGTGATTACTTCACCCGTGTTTCTAGGGATAAGATTCTATTTTAGAGGCCATCCTTCGAAACATCAGGTTGTGTAATATTTCTTTAAATACCATCCATTGATTGGAAGCATGGGTCATTTTCCACGACAATTTACAAGCTGGTAGGAACCTCCTGAGTAGACTGTCTCGACCATGAATGGCCCTTCCCATGTTGGTTCAAACTTACCACCTATCTTGCGATGTGCAAGAATAGGTCTTCTGAGAACCAAAACCAAGTCACGGACTTTAAAAGTTCTTGGGCGGACCAGTTTATCATGGGCCTGGATCATCTTGGCTTGATACAGTTCCAAATTCTGTTGTGCGGAAAGTATTTTCCCTTCCAAGCTTTTCAATTCTTCCAGCCGTAGTCTGGCATTTTCTTATGTAGTGATCTTTTCTGCAACTGCAATTCAGAGTGACAGAAGCTGAACTTCCAGAGGTAAGACGGCCTCGGACCCGTACACTAAAGCGTAAGGCGTAGACTGAGTAGGAGTCCTAAAAGTTGTCCTATAGGCCCATAAGGCTTCTAACAACTTCTCGTGCCAATTTCTCTTGTTGTTGTCCAAAGTTTTCTTTAAAATTTGAACAAGAGTTTTATTAAAAGCCTCGGCCAAGACGTTTGCTCTTGGGTAGTAGATCGTTGAGTATCTCCAATCGATCCCGTGTCTTCTGACAAAATTGTTGATCTTTTTACTCTTGAATGCAGATCCATTATCTGAAATGATCCTGCGCGGTACCGCAAAATGGTAGACGACTTGGTTCTTGAAAAATTGTAGTACGTGGTGTGCCTTCACTTATCTGAGTGGTATAGCTTCTGCCCATTTAGAAAAGTATTCTATAACTGTAAGAATGAAGCGATGTCCTCTTAAAGAAGGTGGTTCTATCGGACCCACTATATCTGTGCCCCAACACTCAAATGGCCATGACGCGATTGTCGGATGTAGCACATTTGGGGGTTGGTGGAGAACCACTCCATGCACTTGGCACTGGTGATAACTTTTGGCAACTTTCATACAGTTGGTCATCATTGAGGGCCAGTAGTACCCTAGTCTTTTAATCTTCATTTTCATTTTCGGACCCGACTGATGAGCGCCACAAAGTCCTGAATGTACTTCTTTAACGATTTCATGAGCTTCGGGCCCGCTCAGGCATCTTAGCCACATCTGATCGAAAGACCTTCTGTATAATGTATTGTTTATTAATGGGTAAGACAGAGTTCTTTTCTTGATTTGATGGGCTATTGACTTATCGTCTAGTAGGTTTCCTGTCTGTAAGTAGTCTATTAATGGCTGCCGCCGATCTTACGTATTTTTACATCACTGCTCTGCAATTGTTTCTTCTGCTTTTTCTGATTTGTGTATTGTATCCATGTCGAGCTGTGATAGGACCTGTCGTCCTTGAACTGACACTTCAACTGACTCATCCTGCAAGCAGGCAAATTCCTTTACAAGGCGGGTTAGTGCATTGGCGAGGGCATTTTCTTTTCAGGGGATCTTGTAGATTGTTACGTTTGGAATTTGTTCCAGCAATTTCATGGCATACTGAAAGTACTACTCGAGTCTTGGCTTTAGAATTCTGTATTGTCCCACGACCTATTGAATGACCAACTGAGAATCTCCGTAGATGTTGATGTCCGTTATTCCCATCTGAATGGTTAATTCCAATCCAGTTATAAGGGCTTCGTATTCTGCCTCGTTGTTTGTACATGGTTCTGTTAAGTGGTAGGAGTACTTAACATCCCCCACTCCGGTGTTATAAAGATTAGTCTGATTCCTGCCTTATCGGGCACTATCATTTACAATTCTTTGTTCTTCTCTGCTGAGGACGCACCGTCGAAGTATAGTTCCCAACGTCGATCATCAGGGTCTTCTAGGCTCATTATCTGATTATCAGGCAAATCATCGTCGAGAGGCGAATCCGCCGGTAAAGGGTGTGCTGCGAGGCAGTCTGCTAGGACTTGTCCCTTTACTGTGCGAAGAGGAACGAAAGTTATGTTGAATTGCAATAGTATCATGGACCACCTGGCAAGTCTGCCAGAAAGCGTCGGTCGGGTCATCAAGTATTGCAATAGATTAACTCTCGAAATAAGGTCAACCTTATGAAAAAGCATGTAATGCCTGAGCTTTTAAGCGGCGAAGATCAGGGCCAAACAATGCTTCTCAATCGAAGGATACTTTACCTCCGTTGGGATTAGACGACGGCTTAGGTAGTAGAGAGCGTTTTCTTTTCCCTCATCATTGACCTGGGCTAGCAGGGCTCCAAGGGAGTCGTCTAAAGCCACGGTATAAAGTATCAACGGTTTACCTGAGACTGGGGCTGCTAAGACAGGAGGTGTCATTAAATATTTCTTAACATCCTTGAAAGCCCGCTGGCATTTCTCATCCCAAACGAATTTGGCGTCCTTTTTAACTAATGCTGAGAAGGGCTGACACCTACCTGAGAAGTTTGAGATAAAGCATCGAAGATATGTCAACTTCCCTTGAAAGGATCATAGTTGTTTCAAAGTTTTGGGAGGAGGCATTTCTAAAATAGCTTTAATCTTCTCCGGATCGATTTCAATCCCACGATGTCGGACAACAAATCTTAAGAATTTCCCGGAGGTGAAGCTGAAGGCGCATTTTAAGGGATTCATCTTAAGGTTGAATTGTCTTAGTCGCTCGAAAACAATTCTCAAATCATACAGGTGATTTTCCTTTAGTTTGCTTTTGATGACCACATCATCCACGTAGCACTCAACTTAGTTGTGAATGAGATCATCAAAAATCTTCATCATCGCTCTTTGGTATGTTGCTCCTGCGTTCTTTAGTCCGAATGACATTACTGTGTAGCAATACACTCCGATCGGCGTTCTGAATGTCGTGAGCTTTTCGTCTTCTGGTGCCATCTTTATCTGGTTGTATCTTGACGATCCATCCATAAATGAGAAGATTTCATGCGTTGAAGCGATGTCGATCATCAGTTCTGGGATTGGTTGTGGAAATTCGTCCTTTGGACATGCTTTACTCAAATCTCTAAAATCCACGCAGATTATGATCAGACCATTCTTCTTTCTGACTGGTATCACGTTGGCTAACCAAGTAGGGTAATGTTCTTCACAGACAAATTTAGCGTCTATTAGCTTCTTAACTTCTGCTATTACTTGTTGCTCAATTTCTAGACGCATTCTTCTTGGAGCTTGTCTGACTGGAACAACAGTGGGATCTACTCCTAGCCTGTAAACTGTGACTTCTGGAGCTAATCCTGGCATTTCATCGTAACTCCAAGCAAAACAGTCCTTGAATTCCATTAGTAGCTTGATTATGTCTTCGGAGTCTTCTTTATTGAGTAAGGAGCTAACAAAGGTAGGCCTAGGCTCTTCGCTAGTACCTAAGTTAACTTCCATTAACTCGTCTACTGTAGATTTGATTTCTTCCTCGAATTCTGGTGGAGTGTCGCTGATTGGTAGATCCTTAAGATCTTCTGAAGCTTCCAAGCACTCTTTATTAGGTTCGCAAGTGACAACCAAGCAAAATCCTGTATCATCAACTGATCCTACTGTGCCGAATCCGATACCATGTTTTGAATTAGGAGGCCGACCAACATTATTCCATAATTTTTCAAAGTGTTGTGATCGGCCTCTTGTCCATTGTTGAGGTAAGACACCACGTTGAATTAAATTTTGAACACAGGGAGAGTACCACTCAAAAGGTAATTCCATTAATTCAATTGAAGTAACATCTTCAAATTGTACATCTTTTTCAGTATTGGAAGAAGAAACACAGCAGTAAAACTTGATTGGTTTAGTACCACCACCATGCACTTCCTTGACCACCATACCCTCGATCTTATTAGAATGGATCGGGGTCAGGGTGTACATAATGGTTAATCTTCTCGTACATTGATTTATATTCTTCATTCTTTTCATCTTCGAGAGAGATCTTGAACTGGGGTTTCTTTTGAATTATTGTCGCTACTTCTTTCTCAATTTCTTCTTCTTCTTTAGAATTGTTCTCCCAATCAAAATCGATGACTGGTTTCTTCTATCCAACTGTTCCAACATTTCTTCCACGTCCTCGTCCTCGGCTTCGACCTCGGGTGCGAGTTCTGGAGAAATCTTCACCATCTCGCCGTAAGGGAGTGGTGAGTAACTGTTGAACTAGAACTTCAGGTTCTTCATCGTCTCAAATTTCTTTTGCTTCATTTGGTATGGTATTTCTGGAAAAGATTGTTTTCTTCGGAGGCGCGTAGTAGGCCGCATCTTCATGAATTCCAATTTTTTGCACGGAGAATGGTTGCAAGTCACCTTTGATACACTGTTCTCCTCCTTTGTAATACTTTATGCACTGGTGCAGAGACGATGGTACCATTCCGTTTTCATGGATCCATGGCTGACCCAGTAGAGCGTTGAACGATGTCTTAGAATCAATTATGTGGAATTTTGCGGTTGTCTTTGCTAAATCACAGGTCTTCATTAGTAGTGTTATCGATCCAAGAGCTCTTTCTCCTTTTTGATTGAAGCCTCATAATAGCATCTTGTCTGCTTCAAGCTCGTGAGCATCAATTTCCAAATATGCTAGCATCCGAAGATTCATTATGTTGATTGATGCTCCCAGATCAACCAACACTCTGGAGAGCGTAAACTTTCCAATAGTTACTGAAATGTATAACGGTCGGTTGTGATCAGCTTTTCCCAGTAATAGATCATTGTCCGTGAAGGTAACAGCTTGCTGTTCTTTTAACGAGCAAACCTCGTCGAAGGAATCGTCGGCCATTTGAGCTAAACAAATCTCTGGATCAAGTAAAGCCTTGATCGAGCCTCCTCATCACCTTTGACGGGATCGGAGCGTCATATATGCTTAGTTTGGTCGGTAGCTTCCTAAGATGGGCTAGCACATTGTAGTCCACTTTATTACCTTGTTCCTCAGTTTCTTCCCGAATGGGCAATTCTTTCTTGGGGTTGACTCTTCCTGAGCAACCACCTGCTTTCCTTTATCCTTTGGACCCATTCTCTGGGGTAGAACTTTTTCGCTTCTTAAATTAACTTCAGTAATCTCTATTGAATCTGGTGCTGGATCTACCAGTGTATCCTTTTGAATCGGGATGACTGGCTCTTCTGAAGTTGCTTTGGGATCTGATAGTTCTAATTCTGTCGTGATCGGAGCTCCTCGGAATTCATAAATGGACTCGTTGCTTGTCGAGCTTTCGTAGCCTTATTTGTGAACATCTTCTTTGTCGTGGTTGTCTAAGTTATGTATGATTTGAGAATCATTATTTGTATTGGAATCGAGATCCGGATTAAGCCGGTTGTCCTTAGTTACATAATCGTTAGAAACAGTAAAAACGTAGCCAACACCATAACCCTTATCATTATAAGATCCTGCCAGTGCGAGCAGATAATCATACAGAGTCAGGAGTTGGAGGGATTTCTCCCCCAAATCGGAAACAACAATCCTAGGATAAGCAGCCCCTAGTCCACCCTTCGGAGCCTCGGTCTTCTTTTCTTCCACGATCTTCTCCTCCTTCTGGGGCGGTTCTTCAATCGCAAGTGATAGTGCCGGCTCGATAGGTTTCAAACTCTGAGTTGAAGCGCGTACCAAAGCGGTCTGGATGTGATTCAAAATTTTCTTCGATGATCTTGTCCAGACAGTACTCCATCCATCATCGGTCGTGTAAGGGTCTATCGGAACAATGGGATCTGTTGAAATAACATATACGGAACCTCCTTTATGGGGTTCCTTCATGTATTCCTTTGGGATCGTTATGTTCCCTCTCCGGAGATTGTCATCAAGCCAACTCTTGAAAGTGATGCATTCCTCTATCTTGTGTCCGAGCATCTGGTGGTAAGGGCAATAGTTTGAATGATCTTTCTTATTGACTTCCTCCGGCTTCTTGGGCTCTGGTAGCTAAAAATCCGGTGTCTTCATTAACTTGCGGAATATCTTCGCTACTGCTTCAGTTTTAAATGGATATTCTCTATTTAGAAGTTCTCTTAAGGTACACGATGAACGAGGCTGTTGTTCATAATGCTGAGGTGACTGATAGCTCGGACGAGGTTACTGATAACTCCGTTGCGGTGGTTGATAACTAGGCTGTGGCCGCTCTGACTGTATCTAAACCGGCTGCTTGCCCTTATCTACTGCCACGACGATTCCAGATTTCTTTTTGAATGTTTTCACGGACTTCTGCTTATCGTTCTTGTCCATGAAACTTAACTGCTTTGCCTCTTCTTGCAAGCTCCCGGCCTTGCTAAGCAACTTCTCGAAAGTCTTGAATGTAAATCCTTTAAGGAGAAGTGCTATCGAGCCATGGATACTTTTAAGTAGGATGCTAACTGCATGTTGTTCTTGAAGCTGTGGTTTACACTTCATGCTTAAGTTTCTCAATCGAAGTATGTAATCCTCTAAAGTCTCGTTCGGCTTCTGTTGCTCCATTACTAGATTACCAATAGTGATGTGGTGGTGAGCCCTGGCAAACCGCTTAATGAAGAGATTCTCTAGTTCTGAAAAGGTCTTTACTGAACCGTTCGGTAATTCTGTGTACCAGTCGAAGGCAATCCTTGATAAACTGCTGACGAACTGGCGGAAGAGTAGAGCGTCACTTCCACCGACATTGTAGCAACTAGCACGAAAATGTACGACATGCTGCCGAGGGTTTCCCGTCCCATCAAAAGTCTTAAACAGAGGTTGTACGAAGCCTTTTGGGTATTGGACTGCATCGAACTCTTCGGGGTAAGGTCTAGCCATTTGAATAGATGCTCCACTCTTGGATTGTGCTAGGGCTTCTCACACCTGCTGTTCTACCATGTTTTTGATGTCCTTTTCTGGAATCATGCTTTGTGCAAAATCTTTCTTTGGTTGTTCATCTCTGTTGATAGATGTGATCTACTTTCCTCCATCTGCAATATGGATAATTTCTGTGGGTGTCTCTTTCTGAGGTTGTACCTGACTTTGGAGAGTGGCTAAGGCAGGCACCCATCTTTTCCATCCTCTTTGCCATTTGGGAAATTGTGTCATCTCTTTCCCAAAGCTGTGCCCTCATTACTTCCGGTTCATCTCTTTCTGCAGCTGCTGGAGCACCTTGTGAAGCGGATGATGCTCGCGTTTCAACCATGTTGATCTCGGCATACTCCTCATCCATGAACTCTGATGAGTCAACTTCATCCTCTAGTTTTTCTTCTCTTTCTTTTGCTAACCGTCGGATGTCGGTCCTTAACTTTTCCATGGCATCCTCTAGTGGCCTTTTTCGCACTTTTTCGCAGTTGTCTCGTGACGGTTGTTGAACTTCCTTTCCGGGAGTCCCCTTTGTTGTAGTAGCACCTTCTTCTGATTCAAGTCACCTGACGAGACTTTTCTTCTTAGGACATTGTTTTGGTCTTAGCTCGCCAGTAGTAGGTCGCCATACCATCCTTCTCGCAGCAGGCTAGGATCGGATGATCTGTTGGCTATATGCTGGAAGGTGGTATCCTCCCTAATTTGTAGACACGACACAACAACGGGTGAACTGGCTTTTATCTTCTTCTTTGGTTTCTCTGTGGCAGCAATAGGTTCTATTCGTGGTCTGAGGTGGGATTTAGCTGTCACCCATCTTATCCTTCTTAAAATTTCGGACACAGGGCATTGGTGAAGTCCAGTTCATTGGTGAAGGAGAAGATTAACTTTGGGGCATTCATTTTCTGCAGGGCAGATTCCGAATGTCAGTCCCGAATTATACTTCCTTTCGTCGTAAAGTTTAGGACAAAAAAGAAAGAGTCCGAACACATTTTCATTTATGTTAGTGCATTTGTGATTTATAAAAAGAGGTTTTTTATTAGGTAGTTCGTTTGTTAGAAACAAAACGATTAAAGGAAAAAAGTTATAGAAGAGGTAAAGGGCCCGATTTAGAATTGGAAAGGAAGAGAAAGTCTTATGCAAGACTTCTCAACTCGCAGGACCACTCTTAAACTAACACCTATTGGGGGTCCACCCCACCTCAGAAAAGAGTAAAAAGGATCTCAGAACCTCTCTGTTTAGGGGTTTCTAAACAGTGGCTCCTAAATCCGAGAGGTGTTGGCTATACTCGTTCAAGACAGAAATGAACGGGGTATTCCAACGGAAGAATGGTAGTTTTGGTCCACTAGGGACATGGATACACTACTGATTTATGAAAGCAAAACCATCTAATCAAAATGGAGAGAGGAACTATTCCCCAGCGGAGTCGCCAGAAATTGTCGGCATATTTTTAGGTTTGTGTGTTATATTTTGGAAAGGGGTCTCCTACGGAAATTGTCGGCAAATTTTAAATTTTAAATTTTATTTAAATATATATTAATTTGAAAAGTAGTATTTGGTTTTGAAAATAATTTTAAATTTGAAACTTCAAAGATATGAAATAATCAAACCGATCTCACATCCTAAATAGTTTATATAAACGAGCACCGCATCACAAACCGTGTATCTATCCGAAGAATAGACACACTGCTTGACGATGGGGCTCGATTAAATAAACTAGAAGATTTGTGACATCCATTTGATCTGCGAACCAATTTTATAAGCCGACAAATTCCCCTGCATAATATAAAGAAATTAAAAAGGGTTTATATTACCTGGGTTCTTAAAGTTCCCTATAAGGGCGAGCCCCTATAGTTAATTACATCTTAAATGACAGGAATCATTTAAGAAAACTCTCGATAATGATCAGTGATTTTGCTCTCCAGAATTTCAATGTTTAAGGTTTTCAAAGGATTGGATTTTGGAAATTTCAATAGGGACCAGCTCAAATTTGGAACAAGTTTATTTTGAGAATCCAAAGGAAGAGAAGTAGGAGAAGCTAAGGATCCAAGAGGAATCTTGGCAACTTTCCAAACTATCCTATTGTTTGGCTTCATTTTGAGAGAATTATTCAATGTTTCCATCCTGCCAATTTTAATTAGTTAGGACTTATATTTGCATGACATGATCATACAAATAGCCTTGAAGATGTGAGGGTTTATGCCATACTAAACGACTACCTCGGAATCCTAAGACCGGTTAGGGCTTAATTTACATAGCATGATTGCAAATGCCTAACGAAAAGTTGAGGATTTATGTTGCACTAGGCAAACTACCTCGAAGTCCTATGGCTTGGTTATTTTTTTCTAGGAATGTTTTGCTGAAGTAGATCCAAGTTTTGCTGATGACGATGGCCGAGCTGCCCACTGTGCTCCAAGCTCCTTGTTGTTGCAGAGGTTTGGTTTTAGAAGTCATGAATCGGGAGATGAGAGAAGTGTTTTGGTTTAGAGAAAATCTTAAAATCCAAGTGTTTTTTTAGTGTTTTAATTAAAACAAATCTTAAAGTTGTTTAAACAGAACCGATTAAGATCCCACGGTTCCGTCATCCCGACACCGTTATTTTCATTGAATTTACTTAATCAAGATGAATTTGCTAAACTCAACTGAATGAGTTCCACACTTTCATTTAGACCGTGGGAAATCCCGTTAGCAACACGTGGGTCATCATCCGAGGTATTCCCGTTCATTCAACGAAACGTTTTAATTTAGTTATAATTGTAGTTTTGTTGTTCTGTTTGTGATTAAATTTTGAGTTGTTTTATATTTTGAAATGTTATGGCGGTGATTTTTATTTTGTAGTGTCTTTTAATTTAGTTTTGGTTTCAGTTCAGGGACTATCCTAAAGGTTTTGATTTACATGCAACAGTTTTTTATCATGCAAGAAAAGTAAAGTACAGTGCATGTAAGTAAATTGCAAAAAAGTAAATTGCAATAAAGTAAAAACGTACCTGGAGGGTCTTCCCGTCATCCCAAGCTACACTTAAAACACATGTTTAGGCATTTAAATATTTCAACAAGTACCTAGGTAAAGCTAAGGGAAATGTTTTGGTTGTCTACCAAAGTCCTAATCCTATAGCTAATCATCTCCTATGACGTCTAGGTTCTTGTGTTTTGGTTTAAGGATGACTTTCTTCACCCAAGAACAATTAAATTCAGTTGTTCATATAAACATCCTATCATGTTGAGGAAGTCCTTAAGATGAGTCTTAAACATCTTTTCAATACCTCTAGGATTGTTTTAAGTCCAAGAGAATTTAATTATACAAGTGAATTAATCATCGAGGATTTTAAGTTTTGTTATCTTGCTCAGTGAACTAGGACATTTGAATATCCTATAAGTGAAGTAACACTTCACTTGATGCCTCATTTAAGAGTTATAATAATAAGAGCTTTAAAAGGACAAATCAAATTATTAAATATTTTAATGATTTAAACTTAATGATTTAATTTTAATTTTGACTTAAATATAAAAGTTAGTTTAAGTTTGGAATAGTGCTCAAGTTATTTTAGATTTAATTCTTAATGATTTCATTTAGGTTTGTTGTTAAATGATTTTAATTTAATTTAACTCAATTTAATTTTAATTCAATTTAATTTAATTTTAATTTGATTTGATTTGATTTTAATTTCATTTTTATTTAATTAACTTGATTTGATTTACTTTTAATTTAATTTAATTTATTTTAATTTAATTTAATTTAATTTTAATTTAATTTCAATTTAATTTTAATTTAATTTAGTTTTAATTTAATTTTTATTTTAATTTAATTTACTTTTAGTTTAATTTTAATTTGGATTATTATTTTAATTAATTTTTTTTAATTAAGAATTAAGTATTATTAAAGTGATTTATTTAGGGATTTTTAAATTAAAGAATAAATATCCTCTTAATAATATCCCTACTTTAATAATTCCAATTTCTATTATTCTTCCAAAATTTTAATTAATTAATTAATTAAAGTTTTATTTTAATTATTTTTGAAATGGTTAGTAGGTTTCTACCCTCAATCATTTAAGTTTCAATCATCCAAAATCAGTTTAAAATAAAATATTTTACCCTCCCCTTTTTAATTAATCCTAAAATTTTAATTAAAGGTTGAAAATTTTTAATTACCATTTTGCCCTCCAAGCTTAATAATTCTATAACTCACAAAATTAAGCTCAAATAAACTTGACATTTTTATCTAACCTCACTCACATGTCAATTAAGACATTAGAGGAGAAAATGTGATTTTTCTGTATTTAATTTATTTATGTAATTATTTTTAATGGAAAATAGGGGTTTTCAAGGAAAATTGAATAACATGACCAAGTAAATATTTCTGACCTTAATAAAATTATGGGATGTTCCTAATGACGAGAGGACCATTTGGACCAATTTTGGTGATTTTTTGAATTATATTTTATTTATTATAATTATTTTGAGTTTTGAAGTATTAATTAATTTTAAAATAAAATTAATATTGAAAAATAGATTTTATATTTTTCTTAAATCTCTCTGACCTCAAGGAGTTCAGATAAAAAAATTTTGTATTTTTCTGATTCTTTTTTGATTTATTAGAATTATTTTAGTAAAAAGGTTAGAAAATACCTTTTTTAGTATTAAAAATTACATTAAGCCTTTAAAATTCAATATCTTATCCTAGGGACGTAGAAAAATATTTGGGTTGTTCCTAAGTAATTAGAATTTAAAATGTGACATTTTGGTGATTTTTAATATTTTTATGATTTTTATTATTTTTTAATTAGTAAAAATATTAAAATAATGATAAAAAACAACTTTTTTAGAAAATTACAATTTTAATTTTCCTAAGTTTCTCCGATATCAGAGAAGCTCCAAAACCATTTTTGTGAATTTTTAAAAAGTATTTTGTGAGTTATGAATTTTTAAAGTTTAATTTTACCCATTTTGCTTAAGAGGCTTAATCAACCTATTTGGTGGAGTTAATCAAGTTCAATTGATTTCAAATTTTTATGAGATGTTCCTATAATCCGAAAGATCAGTGGAGAATTATTTTTAAGTTAATTTGATGTGTAGTTAACCCTAATTAATTAAAATTCAATTTTGGGTATTTAGACTAATTAGGGTTATTCCAAGTGAATTAACTCAAAACTTATTTTTCCTAGGTTCCTACGAGTCATAAGAAATATTACCAAATATTCCTAGAATTTATTTCTCAATATGCTAATTATTGGAATTAAAATATTCAAAACGATAACATGCGATTGAAAAATCAATAACTTCTCGTAGGGATGGCCTCGACCTTGGAAAATTTAGGGAATGTTCCCAAGTTCGGAGGCTTTAAAAGCTACTATGGTCTCATGCCATGGTGCATTGTACATGTGCATGGAGAATTAAAGTAGTGCGAGAGAGTAAATAAATTATTAAAAATAAAATACTTGATGAAATTAATTGATTTCTTTTCCACATTATTCTCCTACTATTCACTGAGCAAGGGGGTATTTTTATTTTATTTTTAGGATTTTGCTACACAAAGTTATGCATTTTTGAAGTTCTAGATATTTAATAAATAAGAAAAATCCCTATTTATCTACTTAACCACGCGGCGCCACGCAATCATCGACAGCTCCGAACGCCTACGCAACACATTCCTATTCAACGCCGCCATCCGACTCAGCGCTCCAGGGGCCCGCGGATCATGTACCATTGCGCTGTTCGGCTCGATCTCAACCGTTCAATCGATACATGCTCGATCCGACGGCTCCTGGTCATCGTCCACGACTGGTGTGCACCCGTGACCGTCCACACTAAAACCCTAAGAACTCACTCGATTCTCAACAAATTTTTGTGTTCTTGTGCTTTATGGATTAGTCTTGAAGAGACGAATACATCTATATGGTGATCATGCATTGAAATTAAGGCATTTGAAATGGAGAATGTTCAGAAGCTCGGGAAGAAGAGAGAGCTCATACCTTTGCTCAGAGAAGTGTGGCTTCGATCTGAGAGTTGTGTCACGTTCGATTGGGTCCAAGCAAGCTCCAGATGAAGTCGCTTGGCCTAATGAATTGCCTAGGTACAAAAGTGACCATAGCCGATCACAAAGCTTGAAGGCTGGAAGCAATGGCTGGCCTGGTGAAGGGGCTTTTACTGGGAAACTTCTCCTCTTGGTCTGGTGAAGGTGTAGAGTCAATAAAGTTGAGGATGACTCATTGTTATGAAGTGTCCTAGTTTTGGGCTTGAATTTCAACTCTGAAATTGAGCTTACAGAGAGGAAATGGCAGGGGGATTTCAGTGGGGATCGAGTTCTCCAGGTGTGGAGGAGAGTCTGGAATGATTTTGGCAGAGTTTCCTCAAGGTTTTTGTTCAGCCTCCCTCGTGGCCGAGAGAGGTGGGGTTTAAATAGGAGAGGCTGGAGGGCCTCCCAGGGGGGTTTAAAGGCTTGGATCAGCTGCTCAGGGGAAGAGAAGAACAACCATGGTGGCCATTGGACAGCTCAGTAGGGGAGAATTTCAATGTTAGGCTCACATGGTGCTCTCGTATGTGGTGTTTTCCGGCGATCCAGGCGGCTGGCCGGTAGGCATGGGTCACCCTCAGGTTCAGGTGAGTCAGGGCTGCGGTTTATTGTATTCAATTGGTATTTGCCAAGTGTAAAGTGGTTGGATCAAAACGGAATGGGGGCATGGCTAATTTTGGCTCAATTTGGTCAATTCATGTATTTGGGTTGGGTTCACCTTCCCATAACTTGGTTTTAGGCTGAGGGAATGAGTTATGTTAGAATGTCAAAGGTGGTGAGGTCCCTTTCTAAGAATATTTAAATTAGATTTGGGTTTAAGGGAGACATGATTAAGGCTAATGAGTTTTACGAATTATGGAAATAGCCTCCCTCCTTTCCTATCTTGGGTATGGTGAGGTGCCCAAAGCCCTCATGGCTCACATGTGGCTCATGCATGGCTTCATGGCTCACCTTTGGCTTGGAAGAAGCTAAGTTAACTTTCATGAAAGAGGTTTTTAGGAATTTTGGTAATTTAGGGGTGATTTGATAGGATTTGGCATATGGCTTAATTTAGAAAAAATTGATGGCTTAATTAGAACTTAGGGATGATTTCAATTAAAGGTATGATGAGAAGAATTTGTAATATGGGCTTTAGCATGAAGTTTGGGCTTTTAGAATCATTTTGGAGTGGGCTTTTTAGGAAGGCCTAAGGAAGTGGGCCTTAGATTTTAAAATAAATTTATGGATGGGAATTTTGTAAAAAGTTTGGGCCAAATAATTGTTGGGTTTGGTTTAGAGATGTGTCATGAGTAATTTGAAATAAATTTGAGGTGGTTTGGGTTTGAATTGGGTTGGATTTGGACTTCTTTGGTAGAGGGGCCAATATAGTTCAAATTAGGCTAATTTGGGCCAATGTTGGGCTAGGGTTAAAATTGATGTAAAAGTAATGTTGGGAAATGTTTATGGGGGTACTACAAAGAGTTTTCAACTTTGGTTGGGCTTTAATTTTGGGATTTGGGCCCATTTGGGTTAGGTTTGGGTTTAGGTCAAAAGTGGGAATTTTGGCTTTGGGTTGGATTTGGGTGGAGTTTAGGTTCAAATTTTGGGGAAATCATGTTAGTTTTTTGTTTGTGGGGATGTTAGGGAAAGTTTAGAAAGGGTTTGGGGTCAATTGGAGTTAAATTGGGTTAGTTTGGGCTATGTTTGGGTCATGTGTCCAAATTGGGCTTTAAGGTCAAAAGTGAAATTGGAATCAAATGTCAAACAAATTGGGCTTGAATTTGGTCTAGATTGACATTAGGGATATTTAATTGAAGTTTAGAATTGTATTGGACCAAAATTGGGGTCAATTGAGTTGATTTAGTTTGACATTGGGTTCACTTTTAGGTTAAAAATGGGTCAAATTGGGGGTTTTTGGTAAAAGTGGGTAAATTGGCAAAATTGGCCCATGGTGTAGTTGAACAAAATGAAATTGAGAATATTTGGGATTTTTTGGAATTTTTTGGGAATTTTTGGAATTTATAAAAGTTTGGCCAAAAGTGTATTTTTAGTGTATTTGGAGTGTATTTTTTGGAAATTTTGGTATATTTGGCTATGGATGATCAATTTGAGTGATGTGGAAATGTTTGGGATTGGTTTTGAGGAATTTTGGGTGATTTGGAGATTTTGGAAAATTTGGGCAATTTCAAGGGCTTTTGGTATGTTTGATGGGTGTGGGTCCCCGTGGTCAAAAATTGAAATTTTGGAAGAATGAAAATTGATCAAATGTGAGTGAAATGGAAGCACTTTGATTGAGTCATGAAGCCATATTAAGCCCATATGAGCCATGAGAGGACTCATTGGAGGCATTCACTATGTTGGTCCTAAACCTCTTAGCCAGGGGCTTAGGGGTTAAGGTCCATCCATATGAATTACCTAAATGAGTCAGGGAGTCAAGTTGGGTATAGGAGTGGTTTTAGGATTTGGATTGTGTGTGTGAGAGTGTAGTGTGTGGGTGTAGCGAGTGTGTAAGTCAACCCTCACCCGACCAGGCTACCAAGGGTAGTCCTAAGGCCAAAGAGTCCTATAGGGAACTCATCCTTTAAACCTCCAAATTTGATCTCAACCCTCTAGGTGATTAGGGGTCTACAATCAAGCTTGTGGGGCCTGCAGGGAGTTAAGAGGTGTTTGAATTTCTAAGTGGTGGGTTCCATTTCTAGTCCTCTAAGATAGTTAATGGAAAAGCGTAAGGCTAGATCCTAAACACTAAAGAGGGAAGAGAAGACCTCATCAAAAATGACGTCAACAAATGGACTCCCAATAGGTGTGGTGTGCTGACGGAGCACACCGCGCGTGTTGGCGTTGACCGAAGAGATCAACAAAACCAACACAGATGTCCAAGTGACAAACTTAGGACGAAGTAGAAGAACTTCCGCTGGAGAGTATCGGGTATATCTCTAAGACTGGAGGTTCTCGAACTCTCGGCAGGGAATGGAAAAGGAGGTGAACTCCAAATCACATGATCTGGGGAATTCGATTTAGATTTCAGTTTACTTTTAAATTTCAAGTTTCAATGTGTGAGTTTAGATTTTGATTTGTTCTAAGTCTCAATTTTGATTGAAGTTTAATTTAAAATCGATTTAAGGAAATTTTAAATTTGAAATTTGGATTTGAAATGAGAATTGAAACACGGGTTTCAACCTCGGGATGCTTAAGAAGCTGGAATTTAGGTACCAGCCTCGGAGTGAGATTCAGAGTTTAAGTATCGATGAAAAAAAAGGATGAGAATCAGAATTTAGGTACTAATCTCGAGAGAGTGATATTTGAAATTTAAGTATCAAACCTGAAAGAGAATTGAAATTTAGGTATCAATCTCAAAAAGAGAGTTGAAATTTAGGTACCGACCTCAAAAGGAGAGCGGGAATTTTGGTACCAGTCTCGGAAGTTTAGAATTGAAATATAGGTATCAATTCAAAAGAGAATTGAAATTTAGGTATCGATTCGAAAGAGAATCGAAATTTAGGTATCGATCTCGAAAGGAGAGTCAGAATTTAGGTACCAACCTCGAAATGAGAACTGGAATTTAGGTACCGATCTCGGAAGTTTAGAATTAAAATTTAGGTATCAATTCGAAAGAGAATCAAAATTTAAGTATCGATCTCGAAAGGAGAGTCGGAATTTAGGTACCGACCTCGAAATGAGAAGCTGGAATTTAGGTACCGATCTCGGAAGTTTAGAATTGAAATTTAGATATCAATTCGAAAAAGAATCGAAATTTAGGTATCGATCTTGAAAGGAGAGTCGGAATTTAGTTACCGAGCCTCGAAATGAGAACTGGAATTTAGGTACCGGTCTCGAAGTTTCGACTGAAATTTAGGTATCAATTTGAAAGAGAATCAAAATTTAGGTATCGATCTCGAAAGGAGAGTCGGAATTTAGGTACCAACCTCGAAATGAGAACTGGAATTTAGGTACCAGTCTCGGAAGTTTAAAATTGAAAATTTGGTATCAATTCGAAAGAGAATCCGAATTTAGGTATCGATCTCGAAAGGAGAGTCGGAATTTAGGTACCGACCTTGAAATGAGAACTGGAATTTAGGTACCAGTCTCGAAAGTTTAGAATTGAAATTTAGGTATCAATTCGAAAGAGAATCAAAATTTAGGTATCGATCTCGAAAGGAGAGTCGAAATTTAGGTACTGATCTCGAAATGAGAACTGAAATTTAGGCACGAGTCTCGGAAGTTTAGAATTGAAATTTAGGTATCAATTTGAAAGAGAATCGAAATTTAGGTATCGATCTCGAAAGGAGAGTTGGAATTTGGGTACCGACCTCTAAATGAGAACTGGAATTTAGGTACCAGTCTCGGAAGTTGTAATGTATGAAGAAGGACCCAGTCTCATGTCATCAGAACCAAACCGAACCAAGTTAGTGGCTCCGTGTCGATAGACACAGTCGATCACCGTACAAGTGGGAAAGGAGATCACGGAAAATCAAAAGGATCTCGATGTGATGAAAAAGGTCTAGGATTTTTGAAATTTGAAGTGTGAGTTTTAGCGAGGAAGAACCATCCCGAAAGAGGGTTTTAAAGTAGTTTGAAGTAGATTTTGATGCGAGGAAGAATTGAAGGATTTGAAAGAGATAGATTGAGATTGTAATTTCATTTGAGATTCATTTTCATTTTGTTTGTCCTTTAATGATCCAATTTTATTTTTGTTGTTTATTTGATGTTCACGTGAATTTTATTTGGTGTTCATGTGGAGTTGAAGTTCATTTGAATATTTGGATTTCTAAGAAAGGTTCTTATTTATTTCTCTTTTCTTTTCGTTCTTTGTTCGAAAGTTCATTTAACTCCGATGGCGTTTCCCGGTCGATTTGCACAAAAAGAGGTGAAGGCAAAATATGACATGGTCACTTTCATTCCAATCTCATTGAAGATACATCATACGACTCGATGCGAAATATTTCTCATACAATCCAGTGACTCAAAACGGACTATGTAAGATTCTTGTTGATCCATCCAAAAAGTATACGTTAAAAATCCATGTCGAATAATGAGATACACGGTCGATAACATCACCTTCCAAGCCATCCTTGGCGGGGAATGCCGCAAGGATGTGCATTGGAGGTGTCTTATTTCCCATGTAACTCACGGCTCGTAGAGCCGGAGACTCTCCGATTACGGATGCGGTTTGGAAGTGGTAAGGCACCTTTCTGTCATCCATCCTTCTAAAAGTGACGGAGATCCGCTCCATTGGTACTCCCGGTATACAATGTTTTGCGATGTCTGCTCCATTTCCTTGTAATATCATGACGGAACCTACCGGAAGTGGTATCTCCACCGGCCCTCGGAACTTACCCGGGCATGCTATCCGGAGGTCAGATCCGAACATGATATTGCATTGGTTAACAAACGAAACTGTGCAGAAAGGTCTGACAAAGTCATGGTGGTCTATGTGTGGAGGTATGCGGTCGCCCTTCGATAAATGTTGATGATGCAAGCTGTTGGGTATGCGGTTCTTGCGCGGTACCCTCCACATTATCATTCTTTTCACCATTCTTTTAATTACCCTCGGCATTGGATCCACTTCACCGTGACGGAGTATCCCTGGTGGATTTCCTTTTCTATCCTCTGTGAAGTTATAACAACATCCGCATTGTATTGCGACTCTTCCTTTCCCTGACATCCATTTCCGGGGTTCTGAATAAGTCTTTTCTCTTAGGCGGCCTGCTCGACCCATCTTCTGAAGTTCTAAGATGCAATCCACAATTCTGTTGTTGCTCGTACTCCGAGAATACACACGTGTGTAACTCGAGGCCTTCCAAAATGTTGATTCTTTTGCCTACTAATCTTTTCAAAGTATTCGAAAGTCTTCTTCTCGACATTTTACATTCTTTCTAGTTCATATTCTGGAATGATATGCAAGTGACGAGGCCTAGTAACGTATTGCAGGATGTATGGCTCAATCCCGTCACATTCTCCTACATACCTTGGCTCCTCGGGGATTGTCTTTGTCGAGACATCCTCCGGGGTTGCCTCCGTAACAAGGTTCTTCAGATATGGTATCTCTGTCCGGCGTCGAGGCACTGATTCTATTTCTGTTCTTCTTGGCACTTTTTCGATCTGTTCTGATTTTCTCGGCGTTGACTTTCTTCTTTCTGGTTCCTGACGAACCAATATCTTTGAAATGTGTGTGTTGGCGAAGGTGGCTGTTTCCTCGTGTTGATCTGCTGCTAGTTTAGTCAACATCTTGCAGATACGATGATTCTTATTCCTTCTTTGGGTAGCAGTGAGAGTAGCTCTCCATACCCCTTGATCTTCTGCAGGCGCGGCGCTGACAAGCCTGCCCTCTGCCGTGGCAAATACAGACTTTATTTTCTTGCTTTCCTCGGTGTTTGTCTTTCTTTTCTTGTTGCTGGATTGGTTGCTTGGGCCACCCATCTTCATCATCTGTCCGGCTATGAAGCTCTTCTCGGTCCACCAGGACCCAATCATTTTCTTCATGCCGTAGAGTCGGTCGGTGTGAAGTCGAATGAATTTCTATCACCGCTACCATCCTTCACCCTCTTTTCATCGACTGCGAGACTCACGCCATTTTTAAAGTTTAGGACCAACCACCCGTTCGACATTTCCCTGCGAAGAAGACAAGGACAGGATCAGGGGCTGTACTAAGAACAAGAACATTAAGAAAATATTTATCACTGAAGATTCTTATTCTCTTATTTTAATTTTAATTTTTAAGGAAAGTAGGAAAAGATGAAGAAAGATCAAGAATAAGATTTGATTTGAAAGGAAGGGTAAAACTTTATTATTATGATTTCACATATTTCATTTTTAGCACATATTTTTTTTTATGATTTTTTTTATCCATTTTTATGTTTTTGGGTTCGGACCCAGTCACAAAGTGATTGCTTCACCCATGTTTCTGGGGATAAGACTCTATTTTAGAGGCCACCCTTAGAAGCATCAGGTTGTGTAATACTTCTTCAAATACCGTCCATTGATTGGAAGCATTTGTCGTTCTCCTTGGCAATTCACAAGTTGGTAGGAGCTTCCTGAGTAGACTGCCTCGACCACAAACGGCTCTTCCCAAGTCGGTTCAAATTTACCTCCTATCTTGTGATGTGCAAGAATAGGTCTTCTGAGAACAAGAACTAAGTCACCAACTTTGAAAGTTCTTGGGCGGACCGGTTTATCATGGGCTCGGATCATCTTAGCTTGGTACGAGTTCCAAATTTTGTTGCGGCGCAAGTCTTTTCCCTTCCAAGCTTTCCAGTTCTTCCAGTCGTAATCTGGCATTTTCTTCTGTAGTTATTTTATTTGCAGCTTCAATCCTGAGTGATGGAAGCTGAACCTCCACAGGTAAAACGGCCTCGGACCCGTACACTAAAGTGTAAGGCGTAGACTGAGTAGGAGTCCTGAAAGTTGTCCTGTAGGCCCATAAGGCTTCTAACAACTTCTCATGCCAATTTATTTTGTTATCGTTCAAATTTTTCTTTAAAATTTGAACGAGAGTTTTATTAAAAGCCTCGGCCAAGCCGTTTGCTCTTGGGTAGTAGATTGTTGAGTATCGCCAATCGATTCCATGTCTTCTGACAAAATTATTGATTTTTGTGCTTCTGAATGCGAACCCATTATCTGAAATGATTCTGTCTGGTACCCCAAAACGGTAGACAACTTGATTTTTGAAAAACTGTAGTACGTGGTGTGCCTTTACTTCTCTGAGTGGAACTGCTTCTACCCATTTAGAAAAGTAGTCTGTAGCTGCAAGGATGAAGCGATGTCCTCTTGAAGAAGGCGGTTCTCATCGGACCCACTATATCCGTGCCTCCGACACTCAAATGGCCACGACGCAATTGTCGAATGTAGCACATTTGGAGGTTGGTGTAGAACCACTCCGTGCACTTGGCACTGGTGACAGCTCTTGGCGACTTTCATACAGTCGGTCATCATTGAGGGCCAGTAGTACCCTAGTCTTTTAATTTTCATTTTCATTTTTGGACCCAACTGATGAGCGCCACTAAGTCCTTAATGCACTTCTTTGACAATTTCACGAGCCTCAGACCCGCTCAGGCACCTTAACCACATCTGATCAAAAGACCTTCTGTATAATGTATTGTTTATTAATGCGTAAAACAGAGTTCTTTTCTTGATTTGATGGGCTAATGACTTATCGTCCGGTAATTTACACAGTTGCGAGTAGTCATTAGCGGTTGACACTAATCTCCTGTGTTTTCTGTCACTGCTGCAACTGATTCCTCTGCCTTTTCTGATTTTTGTATCATATCCATGTCGAGCTGTGATAGGACCTGTCATCCTTGAACTGACACTTCAACTGACTCATCTTGTAAGCAGGCAAATTCTTTTGCAAGGCGAGCTAGTGCATCCGCGAGAGCGTTTTCTCTTCGGGGGATCTTGTAGATTGTTACATTCAGAATTTGTTCCAATAGTTCCATGGCATACTGAAAGTATTGTTCGAGTCTTGGCTTTAAAATTCTGTATTGTCCGGTGACCCGTTGAATGATCAACTGAGAATCTCCGTAGATGTTGATATACGTTATTCCCATTTGAATGGTTAGTTCTAGTCCTCGTTATGAGAGCTTCGTATTCACGCCTCGTTGTTTGTGCACGACTACGTTAAGTGGTAGGAGTATCTTAACATCCCTCGCTCCGCGAGTTATAAAGATCGGCCTCGATTCTCGCCTTCACAGGACACTATCGTTTGCGATTCTTTGTCTTTCTGTGCTGAGGACGCTCCGTCGAAGTATAATTCCCAACGTCGATTATCGGGGTCTTCTAAACTCATTATTTGTTCTTCTGGCAAGTCATCATCGAGAGGCGAATCTGCCGGTAAAGGATGTGCTACAAGGAAGTCAGCTAGTACTTATCCCTTTACGGCGCGAAGAGGAACGAAAGTTATGTCAAATTGCAATAGTATCATCGACCACCTGGCAAGTCTGCCAGAAAGTGTCAGTCGGGTCATCAAATATTGCAATAGATTAATTTTCGAAATGAGGTTGACCTTATAAGAAAGCATGTAGTGTCTGAGCTTTTGAGCGGCGAAGATCAGGGCCAAACAATGCTTCTCAATCGGAGGATACTTTACTTCCGTCGGTAATAGACGATGGCTTAAGTAATAAAGAGCATTTTTTTTCCTCGTCATTGACCTGGGCTAGCAGGGCTCCGAGAGAGTCGTCTAAAGCCGCGGTATAAAGTATTAATGGTCTACCCAATACTGGGGCTGCTAAGACAGGAGGTGTCATTAAATATTGCTTAATGTCCTCGAAGGCCCGTTGGCATTTCTCTTCCCAAACGAATTTGACATCCTTTTTAACTAATGCCGAGAAGGACTGACACCTACCTGACAAGTTCGAGATAAAATGTCGAAGATATGCCAGCTTCCCTTGAAAGGATCGTAGTTGTTTTAAGGTTTTGTGAGGCTGTATCTTTAAGATAACAGTAATCTTTTCCGGATCAATTTCAATTCCGCGTTGTCGGACAACAAATCCTAAGAATTTCCTTGAGGTGACGCTGAAGGCACATTTTAAGGGATTCATCTTAAGGTTAAATTGTCTTAATCGCTAAAAAAAAATTCTCAAATCATACAGGTGATCTTTCTTCAGTTTGCTTTCGATAACCACGTCATCTACGTAGCACTCGACTTGATTGTGAATGAGATCATCAAAATCCTTGTCATTGCTCTTTGATATGTTGCTCCTGCGTTCTTTAGTCCGAATGGCATTACTGTGTAGCAATACACTCCGATCGGCATTCTGAAAGCTGTGAGTTTTTCGTCCTCTGGCGCCATCTTTATCTGGTTGTATCCTGACGATCCATCCATAAATGAGAAAATTTCATGCGTTGAAGCAATGTCGATCATTAACTCTGGAATTGGTAGCAGAAATTCATCCTTTGGACATGCTTTGTTTAAATCTCTGAAATCCACGCAGATTCTGATCTGACTGTTCTTCTTTCTGACTGGTACCACATTAGCTAACCAAGTAGGGTATTGTTCTTCACGGACAAATTTAGCGTCTATTAGCTTCTTAACTTCGGCTGTAACTTGTTGTTCAATTTCTAAAAACATTCTTCTGGGAGCTTGTCTAACTGAAATGGAAGTAGGATCCACATCTAGCCTGTGAACTGCGACTTCTGGAGCCAATCCTGGCATTTCATCATAACTCCAAGCAAAACAATCTTTAAATTCCATCAATAGCTTGATCATTTCCTATGAATCTTCTTTATTGAGTAAGGAACAAACAAAGGTTGGTCTAGGCTTTTCGCTAGTACCTAAGTTAACTTCCATTAACTCATCTATTATAGATTTGATTTCTTCTTCGAATTTTGGTGGAGCATCTCCGATTGGTAGATCTTCGAGGTCCTCTGAAGCTTCCAAGCAGTCTTTATTAGGCTTGCAAGTGACAACCAAGCAAAATTTTGTATTGTCAACTGAACCTACTGTGCCGAATCCGAGACCATGTTTTGAATTGGGAGGCCGACCGACATTGTTCCATAGTCTTTCAATATGTTGTGATTGACCCTTTGTCCATTGTCGAGGTAAGACACCATGTTGAATTAAATTTTGAACATAGGGAGAGTACCACTCAAAAGGTAATTCCATTAATTCGGAAGAAGTGACATCTTCAAATTGTACATCTTTTTCATTATTGGAAGAAGAAGTACCACGGTAAAGTTTGATTGGTTTAGCACCACCGCCATGCACTTCCTTGACCACCATACCCTCGATCTTATTAGATCGGATTGGGGTCGGGGCCATAGTGTGTACATGGTAGTTAATCTTCTCGTACATTGATTTATATTCTTCATTCTTTTCATCTTCGAGGGAGATCTTGAATTGTGGTTCCTTATGGTTTATTGTAGCTGCTTCTTTCTTGATTTCTTCTTCTTCTTCAGAGTTGTTCTCCCAATTCACATTGATTACCGGCTTTTTCTGTCCAACTGTCCCAACGTTTCTGCCACGACCTCATCCCCGGCCTCGACCTTGGGTGTAAGTTGTGAAGAAACCTTTACCATCTCACCGTAAGGGAGTGGTGAGTGACTGTTGGACTAGAACTTCAGGTTCTTCGTCATCTTGAACTTCTTTTGCTTCATTTGGCATGGTATTTCTGGAGAAGATTGTTTTCTTTAGAGGCGCGTAGTAGGTCGCATCTTCATGAATTCCAATTTCATGTATGGAGAAAGGTTGCAAGTCACCTTTAATGCACTGTTCTCCTCCATCGTAGTATTTTATGCACTGATGCAGAGACGACGGTACCATCTGGTTCTCATGTATCCACGGTTGGCCCAGTAGTGCGTTGAACAATGTTCAGAATCAATTATAAGGAATTTTGCGGTTGTCTTTGCTAAATCACTGGTCTTCATCAACAGCGTTATTGATCCGAGGGCTCTTTCTCCTTTCTGGTTGAATCCTCTTAGTAACATCTTGTCCGCTGAAGCTCGCGAGCATCGATTTCCAAGTATGCTAACGTCCGAAGATTCATTATGTTGATTGATGCTTCTCGGATCCACCAATACTGCGGAGAGCGTAAACTTTCCGATTGTGATCGAAATGTACAACGGTCGGTTGTGATCGAGCTGTCCCGAGTAGTAGATCACTGTCCAGTGAAGGTAACACCTCGTCGTTCCTTTAATGAGCAAACCTCATCTAAGGAATCTCCGGCCATCCGAGCTAAACAAATCTCCGGATCGAAGTAAGGCCTTGATCGAGCTTCCCTCATCTCTTTTGATAAGATGAGAGAGTCGTAGATGCTCGGTTTGGTTGGTAGTTTCCTAAGATGGGCTAGCACGTTATAGTCCACTTTGTTACCAAGTGTTTCGGTTTCTTCCCGAATGGGCGATTCTTCCGGTAGGGTTGATTCTTCCCGAACGATCACCGCTTTCCTTTGTCTTTTGGACCCATTCTCGGAGGTAGAACCCTTCCGCTCCTTAAGTTGACTTCGTGATTTCTTCGAATGCGGTATCGAGTTCATCGGTGTCTCCTTTTGAATCGGCATGACGAGTTCTTCCGGAGTCGCTTCGGAATCCGACGACTCTAACTCTATTGTGATTGGAGCTCCTCGAAATTCACGAAATAGATTCATTGCTTGTTGAACTTTCATAGCCTTCTTGGTGAATGTCTTCTTTGTCATCGTGATTGTCGAGGTTGTGTATGATTTGAGAATTGTTATTTGTATCGGAATCGAGATCCGAATTAGGTTGGTTGTCGTTAGTTGCGTAATCATTAGAAACAGTCAAAACGTAGCCAACGCCATAACTCTTATCATTTTAAGATCCCGCCGGAGAGAGCAAATAATCATACAGAGTCAAGGTTCGAGGAATTTTTCCCCAGAATCGGAAACAACCATCCTAGGATAAGCAGCCCCTAGTCTAGCCTTAAGAGCCTCGGTCTTTTCTTCTTCTACGATCTCCTTCTTTTCTACGATCTTTTCTTCATGGGGTGGTTCTTCAATCGCAAGTGATAGCGCCAGCTTGATAGGTTTCGAACTTTGAATCGAAGCACGCACCGAAGCGGTTTGGATGCGATCCAAAATTTTCTTTGATGACTTCGTCCAAGCGGTACTCCATCCATCATCCGTCGTGTAGGGATCTATAGGAACAATAGGATCCGTTGAAATAACATTGACGGAACCGCCTTTCTGGGGTTCCTTCATGTATTCCTTCGGAATCGTTATGTTCCCTTCTCGGAGATTGTCGTAGAGCCAAGTATTGAAGGTAATGCAATCCTCTATCTTGTGCCCGAGCATCCGGTGGTAAGGGAAATAGATGGGATGGTCTTTCTTATTGACTTCTTCTGGCTTCTTGGGTTACGGCAGTTGAAAATCCGAGTCTTCATCAAGCTCGCGGAACATCTTTGGCACTTGCCTCATACTTGAACGGATATTCTCTATTTATAAGCTCCTTTAACGTGCGCCGCTGCTGATTGGCGGTTGCTCATCTCGTTGAGTTGGCCGATAACCTGGGTTGAGGTTGTTGGTAGTTCTCGCCGAGGTTGTCGATACATCCGTTGCGGTGGTCGATAGTCGGACTGCGGTCGCTCCGATCGTATTTGCATTGGCTGCTCGGCCTTATTGATTGCCGCGACGATCCCGGATTTCTTTTCAAATGTCTTCACGAGCTCGTTTGTCCGTCTTGTCGACGAAACTTAGTCGCTTCGCTTCCTCTTGCATGCTACCGGCCTCGCTTAACAACTTCTCGAAAGTCTTAATAGTAGAATCCCTTAAGGAGAAGTGCTATCGGGCCGTGAATGCTTTTAAGCAAGATACCGACTGCATGCTTCTCTTGTAGTTGTGGCTCACACTTCATGCTTAGATTCCTCCATCGAAGTATGTAGTACACTAAAGTTTCGTTCGGTTTCTGTTTCTCCACCACTAGATCACTGATGGTGATATGGTGTTGAGCTCCGGTAAACCGTTTCACGAAGAGGTTCTCTAATTCTGAAAATGTCTTTACCAAATTGTTCGGTAATTCTGCGTACTAATCGAAGGCGATCCTTGACAGGCTGCTGACGAACTGTCGGAAGAGTAAGGCGTCACTTCCACCAGCGTTGCAACAACTAGCGCGAAATTCTGCAACATGCTGTCGAGGGTTTCCGGTACCATCAAAAGTCTTGAATAGAGGTGGTACGAAGCTTTTGGGTATTATACTTGCATCAAATTCTTCGGGGTAAGGTCTACCCGTCCGAATAGATGCTCGCTCTTAGACCGTGCTAAGGCTTCTCGCACTGTCGCTCTCTACCATGCTCTTGATGTCTTTCTGCGGAATCATATTCGGGTAGAATCTTTCTTCGGTCGATCGTCTCCGTTAATGGATGTAATCTCTTTTCCTCCGTCCGTAATATGAATAACTTCGGAGGCGTTTCTCTTGGGGGTTGAACTCGACTACGAAGAGTGGCTAGAGGCCGCGACCATCTTTTCGCCATTCGAGAGATTGTATCATCTTTTTCTCGAAAGTTGTGCTCTTAACATTTCCGGTTCATCTTTTTCCGCATTGCCGGGAGCACCTTGCGAAGGCGACGATGCTCGTGTCTCAACCATGTTGATCTCCGCATATTCGTCATCCATGAATTCTGACGAATCGACTTCATCTCCAAACTCTTCTTCTATTTCTCTTGCTAATCGTTGAATGTCGGTTCTTAGCTTTTCCATAGCGTCCTCCAATGGTCTTTTTCGTACGGTTTCGCAGTTATCATGTCATGGCTATTGGATTTCCTTCTCGGGAGTCCCTTTCATCGCGTGGCGCTCTCTTCGGACTCGAGTCTCCTGACGAGACTTTCCTTTTCGAGTCGTTGTTTCGGTCTTAATTGGCCGGTAGTAGGACACCATACCATCCTTCTAGCGGCGAAGGCTCAGGACGGGATGGTCTCGTCGGTCAAGGCTGGAAGGTGGTATCCTCCCTGATCTGTAAACCTGAAACAACAACAGGTGGACTTGCTTTCATCTTCTTATTCGGCTTTTCTGTGGCGCTAATGGGTTCTACTCGAGGCCGAAGATGGGATTCGGCTGGCACTCGCCCTATCCTTCTTAAAATCTCTGACACAGGACATTTCTCTTTCTTTGCTAACTTCTCTATCACAGTCTGCATTCAAGCAAATGGTGTAATCCTGCCCTTTTCTTTCGGTATCGTTGCTATAGTATGCGGGTTGAGGTAATGTAGAAGAAATCTTGCGGACAATTTCCTTGTCAACTGCGGCGGAGAGGGGATGGAATCTACTTCCTTCCAAAAGCGGTGTATACTCAGGCAATAGTATGTACTCAGGCAATGGTGTGTACTCAGGGATCTCTTCTAAGAAAGCGACTTCGAGCGGCTACGGCCTTTACGGCAATCTTTCTAGTTCTGTTTCTCCTCTGAGTCTGTGTTAGGGGTGGAACCCTTGAGCTTGACCCAATTTCAAAAACAGAAGGTCTCGCAGGGAGATCTGTACCCTCCACGGTAACTGGCTCATTACAAGCTTGGACTTCCTTCCCCTTTAGTTTAGCGGGAGCCGGGGTAGGTGCAGAGACGACTAGACCGGTGGGGGTAGAGACAACAGTCCTCCTACGAACAGTAGTATTCCTCTCAGCTGGAACCCTTTGCAGGGGAGGGAACTCTTGAGCTGACTTCGGAGTTGAATTCGATCACGGGCTCTTCGGTTTCGACATTTTGTCCATTAGTGTGAAGAGAGTGACGTCAGCGATCTTGACATCTGTGTTGCTAAATCCTTGTCCAAAATGGATGATCCCATTGTCGGGAAGCTCATCCTTGTAAACAGCGAAGTCCAGACCATTGGTGAAGGAGAAGATTAACTTTGGGGCATCCATTTTCTGCAGGGCAGATTCCGAATGTCAGTCCCGAATTATACTTCCTTTCGTCGTAAAGTTTAGGACAAAAAAGAAAGAGTCTAAACACATTTTCTTTTATGTTATTGCATTTGTTATTTATAAAAAGAGGTTGTTTATTAGGTAGTTCGTTTGTTAGAAACAAAACGATTAAAGGAAAAAAAGTTATAGAAAAGGTAAAGGGTCCGATTTAGAATTAGAAAGGAAGAGAAAGTCTTATGCAAGACTTCTCAACTCGAAGGACCATTCCTGAACTAACACCTATTGGGGGTTCACCCCACCTCAGAAAAGTGGTAAAAGGATCTCGGAACCTCTCTATTTAGGGGTGTTTAAATAGTGGCTCCTAAATCCAAGAGGTGTTGGCTATACTCGTTCAAGACAGAAATGAACGGGGTATTCCAACGGAAGAATGGTAGTTTTTGTCCACTAGGGACATGGATACACTATCGATTTATGAAAGCAAAACCATCTAATAAAAATGGAGAGAGGAACTATTCCCTAGGGGAGTCGCCAGAAATTGTCAGCATATTTTTAAGTTTGTGTGTTATATTTTGGAAAGGGGTCGCCTACGAAAATTGTCAGCTAATTTTAAATTTTAAATTTAATTTAAATATATATAAAATTTGAAAAGTAGTATTTGGTTTTGAAAATAATTTTAAATTTGAAAATTTAAAGATATGAAAAAATCAAACCGATCTCACATCCCAAATAGTTTATATAAATGAGCACCGCATCACAAACCGTGTATCTATCCGAAGAATAGACACACTTCTTGACGATGGGGCTCGATTAAATAAACTAGAAGATTTGTGACATCCGTTTAATCTGCGAACCAATTTTATAAGCCGACAAATTCCCCTACTTAATATAAAGAAATTAAACAGGGTTTATATTACCTGTGTTCTTAAAGTTCCCTATAAGGGCAAGCCCCTATAGTTAATTACATCTTAAATGACAGGAATCATTTAAGAAAACTCTTGATAATGATCAGTGATTTTGCTCTCAAGAATTTTAAAGTTTAAGGTTTTCAAAGGATTGGATTTTGGAAATTTCAATAGGGATCAGCTCAAATTTGGAACAAGTTTATTTTGAGAATCCAAAGGAAGAGAAGTAGGAGAAGCTGAGGATCCAAGAGGAATCTTGGCAACTTCCCAAACAATCCTATTGTTTGGCTTCATTTTGAGAGAATTATTCAATGTTTCCATCCTGCCAATTTTAATTAGTTAGGACTTATATTTGCATGACATGATCATACAAATAGCCTTGAAGATGTGAGGGTTTATGTCGTACTAAACGACTACCTCAGAATCCTAAGACTGGTTAGGGCTTAATTTACATAGCATGATTATGCAAATGCCTAACGAAAAGTTGAGGATTTATTTTGCACTAGGAAAACTACCTCGAAGTCCTATGGCTTGGTTATTTAATTCTAGGAATGTTTTGCTGAAGTAGATCCAAGTTTTGCTGATGACGATCGCCGTGCTGCCCACTGTGCTCCAAGCTCCTTGTTGTTGCAGAGGTTTGGTTTTAGAAGTCATGAATGGGGAAATGAGAGAAGTGTTTTGGTTTAGAGAAAATCTTGAAATCCAAGTGTTTTTTTAGTGTTTTAATTAAAACAAATCTTAAAGTTGTTTAAACAGAACCGATTAAGATCCCACGGTTCCGTCATCCCGGCACCGTTATTTTCATTGAATTCACTTAGTCCGGATGAATTTGCTAAACTCAACTTGAATGAGTTCCACACTTTCATTTAGACCGTGGGAAATCCCGTTAGCAACACGTGGGTTACATCATCCGAGGTATTCCCGATCATTCAACGAGACATTTTAATTTAGTTACAATTGTAGTTTTGTTGTTCTGTTTGTGATTAAATTTTGAGTTGTTTTATATTTTGAAATGTTGTGGCGGTGATTTTTATTTTGTAGTGTCTTTTAATTTAGTTTTGGTTTCAGTTCAGGGACTATCCTAAAGGTTTTGATTTTCATGCAACAGTTGTTTATCATGCAAGAAAAGTAAAGTACAGTGCATGTAAGTAAATTGCAATAAATTAAAATGCAATAAAGTAAAAGCTTACCTGGAGGGTCTTCCCGTCATCCCAAGCTGCACTTAAAACCCATGTTTAGGCATTTAAATATTTCAACAAGTACCTAGATAAAGCTAAGGGAAAGGTTTTTGGTTGTCTACCAAAGTCCTAATCGTATAGCTAATCATCTCCTATGACGTCTAGGTTCTTGTGTTTTGGTTTAAGGAAGACTTTCTTCACCCAAGAAAAATTAAATTCAGTTGTTCTTATAAACATCCTATCATATTGAGGAAGTGCTTAAGACGAGTCTTAAACATCTTTTCAATACCTCTAGGATTGTTTTAAGTCCAAGAGAATTTAATTATACAAGTGAATTAATCATCCGAAGTTTAAGTTTTGTTATCTTGCTCAGTGAACTAGGACATTTGAATATCCTATAAGTGAAGTAACACTTCACTTGATGCCTCATTTAAGAGTTATAATAATAAGAGCTTTAAAAGGACAAATCAAATTATTAAGTATTTTAATGATTTAAGCTTAATGATTTAATTTTAATTTTGACTTAATTATAAAAGTTAGTTTAAGTTTGGAATAGGGTTCAAGTTATTTTAGATTTAATTCTTAATGATTTCATTTAGGTTTGTTGTTAAATGATTTTAATTTAATTTAACTCAATTTAATTTTAATTCAATTTAATTTAATTTTAATTTAATTTGATTTGATTTTAATTTCATTTTTATTTAATTTAACTTGATTTGATTTACTTTTAATTTAATTTAATTTAACTTAATTTAATTTAATTTTAATTTAATTTCAATTTAATTTTAATTTAATTTAGTTTCAATTTAATTTTAATTTTAATTTAATTTAATTTTAGTTTAATTTTAATTTGGATTATTATTTTAATTAATTTTTTTTAATTAAGAATTAAGTATTATTGAAGTGATATATTTAGGGATTTTTAAATTAAAGAATAAATATCCTCTTAATAATATCCCTACGAGTATTTATAGAATTATTTAAGTAAAATGAAGTCATATTTAGGGATTTTTAAATTATAGAATTATTTTGAGTTTTGGAGTATTAATTAATTTTAAAATAAAATTAAAGTTAAAAAATGGATTTTATATTTTTATTAAATCACTCTGACCCCGAGGAGTTCAGAGAAATAAAGTTTTGTATTTTTCGATTCTTCTTTGATTTATTAGAATTATTTTAGTGAAAAGGTTGGAAAATACATTTTTTAATATTAAAAATTACATTAAGCCTTTAAAATTCATTATCTTATCCTAGGGACTTAAGAAAAATATTTGGTTTGTTCCTAAGTAATTATAATTCAAAATGTGACATTTTGGTGATTTTTAATATTTTTATGATTTTTATTATTTTTAGTTATTAAAAATATTAAAATAATGATAAAAATCAACTTTTTTTAGAAAATTACAATTTTAATTTTCCTAAGTTTCTCTGATATCAGAGAAGCTCCAAAACTATTTTTGTGAATTTTTAAAAAGTATTTTGTGAGTTATGAATTTTTAAAGTTTAATTTTACCCATTTTGCTTAAGAGGCTTAATCAACCCATTTGGTGGGGTTAATCAAGTCCAATTGATTTCAAATTTTTATGAGATGTTCCTCTAATCCCAAAGATCGGTGGAGAATTGTTTTTAAGTTAATTTGATGTGTAGTTAACCCTAATTAATTAAAATTCAATTTTGGGTATTTAGACCAATTAAGGTTATTCCAAGTGAATTAACTCAAAACTTATTTTTCCTAGGTTCCTCTGGTCAAAAGAAACATCACTAAATTTTCCTAGAATTTATTTCTCAATATGCTAATTATTGGAATTAAAATATTCAAAACAGTAACTTGCAATTGAAAAATCAATAACTTCTCATAGGGATGACCTCTGACCTTGGAAAATTCAGGGAATGTTGCCAAGTTCAGAGGCTTTAAAAGCCCTATGGTCTCATGCCATGGTGCACTGTCTATGTGCATGGAGAATTAAAGTAGTGCAGAGAGTAAATAAATTATTAAAAATAAAACACTTGATGAAATTTATTGATTTCTTTTCCACATTATTCTCCTCTGTTCACTGAGCAAGGGGGTATTTTTATTTTATTTTTAGGATTTTTCTACACAAAGTTATGCATTTTTGAAGTTCTGGATATTTAATAAATAAGAAAAATTCCTATTTATATACTTATCCACACAGCGCCACGCAATCCTCGGCAGCTCCGAACACCCAAGCGGCGCATTCCTATTCGACGCCGCCATCCAACTCAGCGCTCCAGGGGCCCGTGGTTCATGTACCATTGCGTTGTCTGGCTCGATTTTGACCGTCTGATCGATACACGCTCGATCCGACGGCTCCTGGTCATCGTCTACGACTGGTGTGCACCCGTGACCGTCCACACTAAAACCCTAAGAACTCACTCGATTCTCAACGGACTTTTGTGTTCTTGTGCTCTATGGATTTGTCTTGAAGAGACGAATACATCTATACGGTGATCATGCATTAAAATTAAGGCATTTGAAATGGAGAATGTTCAGAAGCTCAGGAAGAAGAGAGAGCTCATACCTTTACTCAGAGAAGTGTGGCTTCGATCTGAGAGTTGTGTCACGTTCGATTGGGTCCAAGCAAGCTCCAGATGATGTCCCTTGGCCTGGTGAGTTGCCTAGGTACAAAAGTGACCATAGCCGATCACAAAGCTTGGAGGCGGGAAGCAATGGCTGGCCTGGTGAAGGGGCTTTAACTGGGAAACATCTCCTCTTGGTCTGGTGAAGGTGTAGAGTCAATAAATTTGAGGATTGACTCACTGTGGTGAAGTGTCCTGGTTTTGGGCTTGAATTTCAACTCTGAAATTGAGCTTACAGAGAGGAAATGGCAGGGGGATTTCAGTGGGGATCGAGTTCTCCAGGTGTGGAGGAGAGTCTGGAATGATTTTGGTAGAGCTTCCTCAAGGTTTTCGTTCAGCCTCCCTCATGGCTGAGAGAGGTGGGGTTTAAATAGGAGAGGCTGGAGGGCCTCCCAGGGGGGTTTGAAGGCTTAGATCAGCTGCTCAGGGGAAGAGAAGAATATCCATGGTGGCCATTGGGCATGGGGCAGCTCAGCAGGGGAGAATTTCAATGTTAGGCTCACATGGTGCTCTCAGGTGTGGTGTTTTCCGGCGATCCAGGTAGCTGGCCTGCAGGCATGGGTCACCCTTAGGTTCAGGTGAGTCAGGGCTGGGGTTTTGTGTATTCAATTGGTATTTGCCAAGTGTAAAGTGGTTGGATCAAAATGGAATGGGGGCATGGCTAATTTTGGCTCAATTTGGTCAACTCATGTATTTGGGTTGGGTTCACCTTCCCATGACTTGGTTTTAGGCTGAGGGAATGAGTTAGGTTAGCAGGTCAAAGGTGGTGAGGTCCCTTTCTAAGAATATTTAAATTAGATTTGGGTTTAAGGGAGACATGATTAAGGCTAATGACTTTTACGAATTATGGAAAGAGCCTCCCTCCTTTCCTATCTTGGGTATGGTGAGGTACCCAAAGCCCTCATGGCTCCCATGTGGCTCATGCATGGCTTCATGGTTCACCTTTGGCTTGGAAGAAGCTAAGTCAACTTTCATGAAAGAGGTTTTTAGGAATTTTGGTAATTTAGGGGTGATTTGATAGGATTTGTCATATGGCTTAATTTAGAAAAATTTAATGGCTTAATTAGAACTTAGGGATGATTTCAATTAAAGGTATGATGAGAAGAATTTGTCATATGGGCTTTAGCATGAAGTTTGGCCTTTTGGAATCATTTTGGAGTGGGCTTTTTAGGAAGGCCTAAGGAAGTGGGCCTTAGGTTTTAAAATAAATTTATGGATGGGAATTTTGTAAAAGGTTGGGCCAAATAATTGTTGGGTTTTGTTTAGAGATGTGTCATGAGTAATTTGAAATAAATTTGAGGTGGTTTGGGTTTGAATTATGTTGGATTTGGGCTTCTTTGGTAGATGGGCCAATATAGGTCAAATTGGGCTAATTTGGGCCAATGTTGGGCTAGGGTTGAAATTGATGTAAAAGTGATGTTGGGAAATGTTTATGGGGGTACTACAAAGAGTTTTCAACTTTGGTTGGGCTTTAATTTTGGGATTTGGGCCCATTTGGGTTAGGTTTGGGTTTAGGTCAAAAGTGGGAATTTTGGCTTTGGGTTGGGTTTGGGTGGAGTTTAGGTTCAAATTTTGGGCAAATCATGTTAGTTTTTTATTTGTGGGGTGTCGGCATTATTTTTAGGCTATGTGTTTTGAAAAAGGGGGGTCGCCTAACAGAAATTGTCGGCGAATTTTTAATTTAAATAAATAATTTGAAAAGTAGTATTTGATTTTGAAAATAATGTTAAATTTAAAAATTTTAAGATATGAAATCAAACCGATCTCACATCCCAAATAGTTTATATAAACAAGCACCGCATCACAAACTGTGTATCTATCTCGAAGAATAGACACATTGTTTGGTGATGGGGCTCGATTAAATAAACTAGAATATTTGTGACATCCGTTTGGTCTCCGAACCAATTTTATAAGCCGACAAATTCCCCTGCTTAATATGAAAGCATTAAACAGGGTTTATATTACCTGGGTTCTTAAAATTTCCTATAAGGGCAAGCCCCTATAGTTAATTACATCTTAAGTGACGAGAATCACCTAAGAAAACTCTCGATAATAATCAGTAGTTCTGCTCTCAAGAATCTCAAAATTTAAGTTTTCAAGGGATTGAATTTTAGAATTTCAATAGGGAGTGGATCAAATTTGGAACATTTTGTTTTGGGAATTCAAAGGAAGAAAGGTAGGAGAAATCATAGATTCGAAGCGAACTTCGGTAATTTCCCGACTATCCTATTGTTTGGCTTGAATTTAGGAAAGCCCTAATGTTTATTTAATGTTTTGATTTTGCCAATTTTAATTAATTAGGACTTATATTCGTATGATGTGATCACACAAATAGCCTCGAAGATATGAGGGTTTATGTCAAATCGGATGACTACCTCGGAATCCTAAGACCGGTTAGGGCTTAATTTACATGACATGATCATGCAAATGCCTAACGAAGAGTTGAGGATTTATGTTGCACTAGGCAAACTACCTCGAAATCCTATGGCTTATTTGTTTAATTCTAAGAAATTTTTGCTGAAGTAGATCCGAGTGTTGCTGATGACGATGGTCGTGCTGCCCACCATGCTCCGAGCTCCTTGTTGTTGCAGAGGTTTAGTTTTAGAAGTCATAAATCAGGAGATGAGAAAAGTGTTTTGGTTTAAAGAAAATCTTAATTTCAAAGTGTTTTTTATATTTTATTTAAAACAAATCTTAAAGTTGATTATAACAACACCGGTTAAGATCCCACGGTTCCATCCTTCCGACATCGTTATTTTTATCGGATTCACTTAGTCCAGATGAATTTGCTAAACTCAACTGAATGAGTTCCACACTTTCATTTAGATCGTGGGAAATCCCGTTAGCAACACGTAGCTTACATCATCCGAGGTATTCCCGATCATCCAACAAGACGTTTTAATTTAGTTGTAATTGTAGTATTGTGTTCTGTTTGTGATTAAATTTTGAGTTGTTTTATATTTTGAAATGTTGTGGCGGTGAATTTTATCTTGTAATGACTTTTAATTTAGTTTTGGTTTCAGTTTTAGGGGCTACCCTAAAGGTGTGGGTTTTCATGCAACAATTGTTTATCATGCAAGAAAAGTAAAGTGCATTGCAATAAAGTAAATTGCAAGAAGATAAATTGCAATAAAATAAAAGCGTACCTGGAGGGTTTTCCCGTCATCCCAAGCTGCACTTAAACACAATTTAGAGTATTTAAGCAAGTTCCTAGGTAAAGCTAAGGGAAGGGTTATGGTTTTCTACCAAGTTCCTAATCCTATAGCTAGTTATCTCCTATGACGTCTAGGTTCTTGTGTTTTGATTTGAGGACGATTTTCTTCATCAAAGAACAACTAAGTTTAGTTGTTCTTATAAACATCCTATCATATTGAGGAAGTGCTTAAGAAGAATCTTAAACATCTTTTCAATATTACTAGAATTGTTTTAAGTCCAAATGAATTTAATTATACAAATGAATTAATCGTCCGAGAATTCAAGTTTTGTTATCTTGCTCAGTGAACTAGGATATATGAATATCCTATAAGTGAAGTAATACTTCATTTAACGTTCTGTTTAGGAGTTATGACAACAAAAGCTTTCGAGGGCAAATTGATGTTCAAATGGTTTATGATTTAATTTCAGTTAACGGGCTTAAATTTGGAATAGTGTTCAAGTTGCTTTATTTTGAATTTCTTTATGTCTTAGGTGATGTTATTTTTAATTCAATTTAATTTAACTTTAATTTAATTTAATTTAGTTTAGTTTCAATTTTAATTTAATTTAACTTGATCTTAATTTTAACTTGATTCTATTTTTTAATTTAATTTAATTCAATTTAATTTGATATGATTTAATTTAATTTAATTCAATTTGATTTTAATTTAATTTGATTTAATTCAATTCAATTTAATTTAATTTAATTTAATTTAATTTAAATTTTAATTTAATTTTATTTTTAATTTTAATTTAATATTTTATTCTTTATGTTTTAAAAATGATTTAATTGTAATTGTTAAAGTATTAATTTAATTGAAATTTTAAAAGGGTTTAATTTAAATAATTTAACTTTAATTTAATTTAGTGATTAAGTCTTTTTGGATTTTAAATCTTAAATTTGGATTATCATTTTAATTAGGAATTAAACATTATTGAGATGATTAATTTAGGGATTCTTAAATTAAAGAACAAATCTCTTCCTAATAATATCCCTATTTTAATAATTCCAATTTTTTATTATTCTTCCAAATTTAATTAATTTTTTAATTAAAGTTCATTTCAATTATTTTTAAATTGTTTAATAGGTTTCTACCCTTTAATTATTTAAATTTCAATCATCCAAATCAGATTAAGATCAAATATTTTACTCTTTAATTTTATTAAGCCTAAAGTTTTAATTAAAGGTTAAAATTTTAATTACCATTTTGCCCCTTCAAGCTTAATAATTTCATAACTCACTAAATTGAGCTTAAATGAACTTGAAATTTTTATGTGACTTCACTCATATGTCAATAAAGACATGAGAGGAGAAAATGTGATTTTTCTGTATTTAATTTATTTATGTAATTATTTTTGGTGGAAAATAGAGATTTCCAAGGAAAATTTAATAATATGACCAAGGGAAAGTTTCTGTCCTTAAGAAAATTATGGGACATTCCTAATGACCAGAGGACCACTTGGACCAATTTTGGTGATTTTTTTGAATTATATTCTTTTTATTGTAATTATTTTGTGTTCTGGAGTATTAATTAATTTAAAAATAAAATAAAGGTTGAAAAATGAATTTTATATTTTTCAAAAATCTCTCTGATATCAAGGAAATCAGAGAATCAAGTTTTACAATTTTCTGATTTTTATTTGATTTATTAGAATTATTTTAGTGGAAATGCTAAAAAATACATTTTTTTAATTTTAAAATTACCTTAGGGCTTTAAAATTTAATATCTCATCAAATAAACCTAAGAAAAATATGGGGTTTGTTCCTAAGTGATTAAAATTCAAAATGTGACATTTTGGTGAATTTTATTATTTTTGTGATTTTTATTATTTTTTAATTATTAAAATATTAAAATAATACAAAAAATCAACTTTTTTAGAAAATTGAAATTTTAATTTTCTTAAATTCCCTAATATCAGAGAGGCTCCAAAACTAATTTGGTGAATTTTTGAAAAGTATTTTGAAAGTTATGAATTTTTAAAGTTTAAATTGGCTAAATGGCTTAATCAACCTATTTAGTAGGGCTAACCAAGTCCAATTGACTTCAAATTTTTACGGTGGGTTCCTCTGATCCTAAAGGTCAGTGGAGAATTAATTTCAAGTCAATTTGATGTATGATTAGCTCTAATTAATTAAGGACCTATTTTGGGTGTTTAAGCCAATTAGGATTATTCTAAGTGGACTAATTCAAAACCTATTTTTCCTAGGGTCCTCTGGTCATAAGAAACATCACCAAATTTTTCTAGAATTTATTTCACAACATGCTAATTATTGGATTTAAAATACTCAAAACAGCAACATGAATTTGAAAAATCAATAACTTCTCATAGGATGGCCTCGACCTTGGAAAATTCGGGGAATATTCCCAAGTTCGGAGGCTTCAAAAGCACTATGGTCTCATGCCATGGTGAATTTCCTATATGCATGGAGAATTAAAACAATGCGAGAGGGTAAATAAATCATTAAAAATAAAATACTTGATGAAATTAAATGATTTCTTTTCCACATTATTCTCCTCTATTCACTGAGCAAGAGGGTATTTTTATTTTATTTTTCCGATTTTTTTACACAAAGTTATGCATTTTTAAAGTTTAGGGAATTAAATAAATAAGAAAAATCCCTATTTTTCTACTTAAATGACGCGGCGCCAGCTCAATCTCGACAGCTCCGAACGCACACGCGTCATCTTCTGATTCGGCGCCGCCATCCAACTAAGCACTCTGGGGGCCCGCTGTATCTTTCCGTCTCCTCATTCGGCGCGATCCTGGCCGTCCGTCCACATGTGTATTAAATGAATGGCATCCGTTCATCATCCCCAAGCCTCCTAGCCCGAGAACCGTCCACACTAAATCCCTAATATCTCACTCAATACTTAACGGATTTTCGTGTTCTTGTGCTCTATGGATTCGTCTTGAAGAGACGAATACATCTATATGGTGATCATGCATTGAAATTAAGGCATTTGAAATGGAGAATCTCCAGAAGCTCGGGATAAAGAGTTAGCTCATACCTTTGCTCAGAGAAGTGTGGCTTCAATATGAGGGTTGTGTCACCTTCGATTGGGTCCAAGCAAGCTCCAGATGAAGTCCCTTGGCCTGGTGAATTGTCTAGGTATGATTTAGACCAATCCCAATTACAAAGCTTGGAGTCTGGAACAGATGGGTGGCCTGGAGAAGGGGCTTTTGCTGGTGGACCACTTCCCTTGGTCTGGTGAAGGTGTAGGATCAATCAATTTGGGGATTGATCCACTGTGGAGAAGTGTCCTGGTTTTGGGTGGAATTTTGGCTGAGAAATTGGGCTCTGTTGGTGGGGATTAGGGCAAATTGTCATTGGGGATCAACTGCTCTAAGTATGGAGAGTGGTCTGGAGCAATTTTGACGGGGTTTCGATAAGGTCCGGTTCGGCACCTCTCATGGCCGAGAGGAGGTGAGGTTTAAATAGGAGAGGGTGGAGGGCCTCCGGGGGGTTTAAGGCTTGGGATCAGTCGCTTAAGTCAAGGTAAGAACGAGCCATGATGGCCATTGGGCATAGGGCGGCTACGGCGAGTGGGAATTCCAAACTTTGGCTCACATGGGTTCTCTCGGCCGGTGGTTTCCGGCGGCCGTGGTGGCTAGCCGGCCGTGGTCGAGTCACCCTCGAGGTCGGGAAGGTCGTGGTTGGGGCTTAGTGCAGTCAATTGGCCATGGACATGTGTAAAGGAGTTGAATTGAAATGGAATGGGGGAAGGCTATTTTGGGTTCAAATGAGTCAACCCATGGTTTTGGGCTAGGTTCACCACCCAAGGCCTGGTTTTGGGCTGAAAAGAGTCACTTGGGTCAACCAAGAGAAAATGGTGTGGTCTCCATCCATGGTGAGGTGGCTAAGCATGGTTTAGTGTGTGACATGCTTAAGGTAAAAAAGGGTTTAAGAGGGTTTAAGAAAGAGATCCCCTCTCTTGCCATTAATGGTTTGGTGAGGTGGAAAGTAGATTCCATGGCTCTCATGGCTCCCATGGGGCTCATGCATGGCTTCATTTCTCCATTTGGCTTGGGAAAAGTTAAGTCAACTTTCATGGAGAAGGATTTTGTGAATTTTGGCATTTAGGGGTGATTTGGCATGAGGCTTGATTTGGAATCATTTGATGATGGGATTGGAACTTAGGGAATGACTTTGATTAAATGGATTGCAAATGAGAATGTCATATGGGCTTTAGGGTAGATTTTGGGCTCTTTGAAATGGTTTTAGATGGGCTTTTAAAGTGATTTAGGGAAGTGGGTTTTTTTTTGTTTTAGGATGGGCTTTTGGGTGAAAATTTTGTGAAGGACCATGTCAAATAAATGTTTCAATTGGTTTAGGGATGATTCATGAATGGTTTGGAGTCAATTTGGTGTGACTTGGAATCAAATTGGTTTGAATTTGCGCCTCTATGGTAAATGGCTCAATGTAGGTCAAGTTGGGCTAATTTGGGCCAATGTTGTGCTAGGGTTGAAATTGATGTAAAATTAATATTGGGAAATGTTTATGGGAGTGTTTCAAAGAGGTTTTGGCTTTGGTTGGGTCTTGATTTTGGGGTTTGGGCTTATTTGGGTTAGGTTTGGGTTTAGGTCAAAATTGGGCCTTTTAGTTTTGGGTTGAATTTGAGTGGCATTTGGGTCCAAATTTTGGGCAAATCATGTTAGTGTTTTGTTTGTGGGGATTCTAAGGAAGGTTTAGAAAAGGTTTGGGGTTAATTGGAGTTGAATTGGGTTAGTTTGGATTAGGTTTGGGTCATGGGTCCAAATTGGGCTTTAAGGCCAAAAGTGAAATTGGATTCAAATGTCAATCAAATTGGGCTTGGATTTGGTCTAGATTGGTGTTGGGAATGTTTAATTGAAGTTTAGAATTGAATTGGACCAGAATTTGGGTCAATTGGGTAGGTTTGACTTGACATTGGGTTCACTTTGGGTTAAAATGGGTCAAATTGGGGGTTTTGATAAAAGTGGGGTAAATTGACAACATTGGTCCATGGTGTAGTTGAACAAAATGAAATTGGGAATATTTGGGATTTTCTGGAATTTTCTAGGAATTTTCTGAATTTTTTGGATTTTTGGGTCAAGAGGGGTATTTTGGGTATTTGGAGGGTATTGGGAGGTATTTTTGGAATTTTTGGTATTTTTGGCTATGGATGATCAACTTGATTGGTGAGGAAATGTTCAAGGTTAATTTTGGGGAATTTTGGGTGATTTGGAAATGTTGAAAAATTTGGGTAATTTCTAGGGCTTTGGGTAGGCTAGGCGGGTGTAGGGTCCCGGGGGTCAAAAATTGAAATTTTGGAAAATTGAAGATTAGGTGAATGTAAGTGGAATAAAATCATTTTGGTTGAGCCATGAAGCCATACAAAGCCGACATGAGCCATGAAGGGACTCATTTGAGGCATCCACTATGTTGTTCCTAACCCTCTTGCGCGAGGGCTTAGGGGTTAAGGACCATCCATGTGAATCACCTTTATGAGTCAGGAGGTCAAGTTAGGTATGGGTGTGTTTTTAGGAGGTGTGTGAAAGTGTAGTGTATAAGTGTAGTGTGTGTGTAAGTCAGCCCTTCACCAGACCAGGCCACCCAGGGTAGTCCTATGGCCAAAGAGTCCTATAGGAACTCATCCTTTAAACTTCCACATTTGATTTCAACCCTCCAGGTGATTAGGGGTCTATAGTCGAGTTTGTGGAGTTTGCAGGGAGTTAAGAAGTGGTTTGAATTTCTAAGTGGTGGGTCTCAATTCTAATCCTCTAAGATAGTTAAAGGAAAGGCCTAAGGCTAGATCCTAAGTGCTAAAAAGAAGAAGAGATGACCTCATCAAAAATGAGGTCAACATGGGGATGTTAGGGAAAGTTTAGAAAAGATTTGGGGTCAATTGGAGTTAAATTGGGTTAGTTTGGGTCATGGGTCCAAATTGGGCTTTAAGGTCAAAAGTGAAATTGGATTCAAATGTCAATCAAATTGGGCTTTGATTTGGTCTAGATTGACATTAGGGATATTTAATTGAAGTTTAGAATGGTATTGGACCAAAATTGGGGTCAATTGGGTTTATTTGGTTTGACATTGGGTTCACTTTTAGGTTAAAAATGGGTCAAATTGGGGGTTTTGGTAAAAGTGGGGTAAATTGGCAAAATTGGCCCATGGTGTAGTTGAACAAAATGAAATTGAGAATATTTGGGATTTTTTGGAATTTTTTAGGACTTTTTGGAATTTATAAAAGTTTGGCCAAAAGTGTATTTTTTAGTGTATTTGGAGTGTATTTTTGGAAATTTTGGTATATTTGGCTATGGATGATCAATTTGAGTGATGTGGAAATGTTTGGGATTGGTTTTGAGGAATTTTGGGTGATTTGGATATTTTGGAAAATTTGGGCAATTTCAAGGGCTTTTGGTAGGTTTGATGGGTGTAGGGTCCCCGAGGTCAAAAATTGAAATTTTGGAAGAATGAAGATTGATCAAACGTGAGTGAAATGGAAGCACTTTGATTGAGCCATGAAGCCATATTAAGCCCATATGAGTCATCAGAGGACTCATTGGAGGCATTCACTATGTTGGTACTAACCCTCTTAGCCAGGGGCTTAGGGGTTAAGGTCCATCCATATGAATTACCTACATGAGTCAGGGAGTCAAGTTGGGTATAGGAGTGGTTTTAGGATTTGGATTGTGTGTGTGAGAGTGTAGTGTGTGGGTGTAGTGTGTGGGTGTAGCGAGTGTGTAAGTCAACCCTCACCAGACCAGGCCACCAAGGGTAGTCCTAAGGCCAAAGAGTCCTATAGGGAACTCATTCTTTAAACCTCCAAATTTGATCTCAACCCTCACAGGTGATTAGGGGTCTACAATCAAGCTTGTGGGGCTGCGTGAGGAGTTAAGAGGTGTTTGAATTTCTAAGTGGTGGGTTCCATTTCTAGTCCTCTAAGATAGTCGAAAGGAAAAGCCTAAGGCTAGATCCTAAAAGCTAAAGAGGAAGAGAAGACCTCATCCAAAATGAGGTCAACGAGCTCAATTAAATAAACTAGGAGATTTGTGACATCCGTTTGGTCTGCGAACCAATTTTATAAGCCGAAAAGTTCCCCTGCTTAATATAAATGAATTAAGAAGGGTTTATATTACCTGGGTTCTTAAAGTTCCCTATAAGGGCAAGCCCCTATAGTTAATTACATCTTAAATGACGGGAATCATTTAAGAAAACTCTCGATAATGATTAGTGGTTTTGCTCTCAAGAATTTCAAAGTTTAAGGTTTCAAAGGATTGAATTTTGGAATTTCGATAGGGAATGGATTAAATTTGGAACGAGTTAATTTCGGAGTCCAAAGGAAGAAAAGTAGGAGAAGCTGAGGATCCAAGAAGAATCTTGGTAACTTCCCAGACTATCCTATTGTTTGGCTTCAATTTAGGAATTTATTTAATATTGCAATCCTACCAATTTTAATTAATTAGGACTTATATTTGTATGACATGATCATACAAATAACCTCGAAGATGTGAGGGTTTATGTCGTACCAAACGACTACCTCGGAGTCCTATTACTGGTTAGGGCTTAATTTATATAAAATGGTTATGCAAATGACTAACGAAAAGTTGAGTATTTATGTTTCACTAAGCAAACTACCTCGAAATCCTATGGCTTGGTTATTTAATTCTAAGAAAGGTTTTGCTGAAGTAGACCCGAGTTTTGCTGACGACGATGGCCGTGCTGCCCACTATTCTCTAAGCTCCTTGTTGTTGCAGAGGTTTAGTTTTAGAAGTCATAAATCGGGAGATGAGAGAAGTGTTTTGGTTTAGAGAAAATTTTAAAATCCAATTTGTTTTTTTTTAATATTTTAATTAAAACTATTCTTAAAGTTTGTTTAAACAGAACCGATTAAGATCCCACGGTTCCGTCATCCCGACACCGTTATTTTCATTGAATTCACTTAGTCCAGATGAATTTGCTAAACTCAACTCGAATGAGTTCCACACTTTCATTTAGACCGTGAGAAATCCCGTTAGCAACATGTGGGTTACATCATCCGAGGTATTCCGGATCATTCAACGAGACGTTTTAATTTAGTTGCAATTGTAGTTTTGTTGTTCTGTATGTGATTAAATTTTGAGTTGTTTTATATTTTGGAATGTTGTGGCAGTGAATTTTATCTTGCAATGACTTTTAACTTAGTTTTGGTTTCAGTTCAGGGACTATCCTAAAGGTTTTTTTTTGGTTTTCATGCAACAGTCTTATTTAACATGCAAGAAAAGTAAAGTACAGTGCATGTAAGTAAATTGCAATAAAGCGTACTTGAAGGGTCTTCCCGTCATCCCAAGCTGCACTTAAAACACATGTTAAAGCATTTAAATATTTAAACAGATACCTAGGTAAAGCTAAGGGAAGGGTTTTGGTTGTCTACCAAATTCCTAATCCTATAACTAGTCATCTCCTATGACGTCTAGGTTCTTGGTTTGGTTTAAGGATGATTTTCTTCATCAAAGAACAATTAAATTCAGTTGTTCTTCTAAAACATCCCGTCATATTGAGGAAGTGCTTAGGACGAGTCCTAAACATCTTTTCAATACTTTTGGGATTATTTTGAGTCCAAGTAAATTTTGTTGCGCATATGAATTAATCATCTAGGAGTTTAGTTAAACTTTATCTCTTGCTCAGTGAACTTGGGTATTTGATTACCTGATGAATGAACTGACATTTCACTTAATGCTCTATTTAAGTGTTATAATAATTAAAACATTTAAGGGCAAGTTGGTTTATCGAGAATTTTAATCGTTCTTAATTAAAAGTTTGAGTTAATGGTTTAAAGTGTTTTAATTTAATTATGAGGGTTTAATTAATAATTTTAAGTTTGGAATAATGTTCAAATTATTTTAGATTTAATTTAAATATTTACATTTTCAATTATCTTGGTATTTCAAGTTGATGTTTATATTTTAAATTTACTTAGATAGGAAGAGGTATTGAAATTATTGATATGTTTTGATTTAACTCTTAATGATTTCATTTAGGTTTGTTGTTTTTAATTTAACTTAATTTCATTTAATTTTAATTTTTGTTTAACTTTAATTTTAATTTAATTTTAATTTAATTTAATTTAATTTTAGCTTTAATTTAAATTTAATTTTATTTAATTTTAATTTAATTTAATTTTAGTTTAATTTTAATTTTAATTTAATTTTAATTTTTTAAATTAAATTTAATTTAATTGTTAAGGTGACTTATTTAGGGATTTTTAAATTAAAGAATAAATATCCTCTTAATAATATCCCTATTTTAATAATCCAAATTTTAAATATACTCTTTCCAAAATTTAAATTATTTAATTAATTAAAGTTTCATCTTGATATTTTCAAAATGTTTAATAGGTTTCTACCCCTTAATTTCCCTAAGTTTCAATCATCCAAGAGAAAGTTAAAATCAAATAATTTACCCACCATTTTGATTAAACCTAAAGTTTTAATTAAGGGTTAAAATTTTTAATTACCTTTATGCCCTTTTAATCTTATTTATTTCATAACTCACTAAATTGAGCTCAAATGAATTTGAAATTTTTATGTCACCTCACTCACATGTAAATTAAGACATTAGAGGAGAAAATGTGATTTTTCTGAGTTTGATTTATTTATATAATTATTTTTAGTAGAAATAGGGGTTTTCAAAGAAAATTTAACAACATGACCAAGGAGAGATTACTGTCCTTAAGAAAATTATGGGATGTTTCTAATGACTAGAGGACCACTTGGACCAAATTTTTTGAGTTTTTAAATTATATTTTATTTATTATAATTATTTTGATTTTTAGAGTGTTAATTAATTTTAAAATAAAATAAAAGTTGAAAAATAGATTTTATATTTTTCTTAAATTTCTCTGATCTCAAGGAGTCCAAAGAAATAAATTTCAAAATTTTCTGATTTTTCTTTGATTTATTAGAATTAATTTAGTGAAAAAGGTTGAAAATTCATTTTTTAATATTAAAAATTACGCTAAGCCTTTAAAATTCTATCTTATCCTAGGGACTTAGGAAAAATATTTGGTTTGTTCCTAAATGATTAGGAGTCAAAATGTGACATTTTTATGATTTTTAATATTTTTGTGATTTTTATTATTTTTTAATTATTAAAATATTAAAATATTATGAAAAATAAACTTTTTTAGAAAATTCCAATTTTAATTTTCCTAAACTCCCTTGATATCAGAGAAGCTCCAAAACCATTTTTGTGAATTTTTGAAAAGTATTTTTGGAGTTATGAATTTGTAAATTATCATTTTGCTTGTGAGGCTTAATCAATCGATTTGGTGGGGTTAATCAAGTCCAATTGATTTCAAAATTTTATGTAAGATTCCTCTGACCCTAAAGAGTAATGGAGAATTGTTTTCAAGTCAATTTGATGTGTGGTTAACCCTAATTAATTCAAATTCAATTTTAGGGGTTTAGGATAATTAAGGTTATTATGAATGAATTAACTCAAAATATATGTTTCATAGGGTCCCCTGGTCCTAAGAAACATCACCAAATTTTCCTAGAATTTATTTTACAACATGCTAATTATTGGAATTAAAATACCTAAAACAGTGACATGAACTTGAAAAATCAATAACTTTTCACAGAGATGGCCTCTGACCTTGAAAAATTCAGGGAATGTTCCCAAGATCAGAGGATTCAAAAGCCCTATGGTCTCATGCCATGGTGAATTGTCTATGCAAATGGAGAATCAAAACATTAGAAACAGTAAGTAAATTATTAAAAATAAAATACTCTTCCAATTAACTTGATTTCTTTTCCACGTTATTCTCCTCTATTCACTAAGCAAGAGGGTATTTTTATTTTATTTTTGTGATTTTTCTATGCAAAGATATGAAATTTTGAAGTTCAGGGCATTTAAATAATTCAAAAATACCCTAATTTCCTACTTATCCACGCGGTGCTGCGTCAACCTTGGCAGCTCCGAAAGCCCAGGCGTCGCGCTGTGATTCGGCGTCGCCATCTGACTCAACTCTCCAGGGGCCGGCGGTTCACGTACCATTGCGCTGTCCGGTTTGATCTCTACCATCCACTCGATACACGCGCGATCCAATGGCTCCTGGTCATTGTCTACGACTGGTGTGCACCCGTGACCGTCCACACTTAAACACTAATATCTCTCTTGATTCTCAATGGATTTTCGAGTTCTTATACTTTATCAATTCTTCTTGAAGAGACGAACACATCCATATGATTTATAGGCTATGAAATCAACCCAAACAAAATAGAGAATTGCTAGAAGCTCGGGAGGAAGAATGAGTTCATACCTTTGCTCAGAGAAGTAAAGCTTCGATTGAGTCCAGGCAAGCTCCAAATGAAGTCTCTGACTCTGGAGAATTGTCTAAGTATGAAAGTTCCAAGGCCGATCACAAAGCTTGGAGGCTAGAAGCAATGGCTGGCCTGGTGAGGGGGCTTTTGCTGGGGAACTTCTCCTCTTGGTCTGGTGAAGGTATAGGGTCAATCAATTTGAAGATTGTCTCACTGTGGTGAAGTGTCCTATTTTTTGGGTGGATTTTCAACTCAGAAATTGAGCTCACAGAGAGGGTTTTAGGGCTGGATTTCAGTGGTGATCAAATTCTCTATGTCTGGAGAGGGATATGGAGTGATTTTGGCATAGTTTTAGTAAGGTTTGGTTCAACACCTTGTTTGGCTGAGAGGTGGTGGTGTTTAAATAGTAGTGGCTGGAGGGCCTCCCGAGAGGGTTTAATGGCTTGGATCCACTCGCTCGGGGTAAGGGAAGAACAGTCGCAATGGCCATTGGGCATGGGACGGCTCGAGCAAGTTCAAATTGAATTTTTGATTCAAATTAAGCCTCTCGGCTTGGTGTTTTCCGGCGGTCGTGGTGGCCGACCGGCTGAGCATGGGTCACCCTCAGGGTTAGGGAGGTCAGTGCTTGAGTTTGGTGCCAACAATTGGCTTTGGACATGTGTAAAGGAGTTGGATTGAAATAACATGGGGAGAAGGTCATATTGGGTTCAAATTGGTCAACCCATGGTTTTGGGCTAGGTGCACCACCCAAGGCCTAGATTTAGGATGAAAAGGTTCATTTGGGTCAGCCAAGATGAAATGGTATAGTCTCCAGCAAGGATTAGGTGGCTAACTTGGTTTAGTGTGTATCATAGATGAGGTTAAAAAGGCTTAAGGAAGGCTTAAGAAAGGGGCCCCTCCATTTGCCATAAATTTTTTGGTGATGTGCAAAGTGGCTTCCAAGGCTTGCATATGGCTTATGCATGGCTTCATGGCTCCATGTGGCTTAGGGATGGCTTGGCTCATTTACATGAAAAAGGGTTTTGAATTTTTAGACATTTTGATGGAAAATTTCCATGGGGCCACATTTGGTTTGTTTAAATGATGAAACAAAACTTAGGGGGTGATTGTATCAAATGGATGATTAGAGGAAATCTCATGTGGGCTTTGGAATGAATTTTGGGTTTTTTGAATTTTGGTTAAAATGGGCTTTTAAAGGCTTTATGGAAGTGGGTTTTTTAGATTTTAAAATGGGCTTTTGGATGAAGGTTTTGTGAAGGCCTATGCCAAATAAATGTTGGGTTTAGTTTAGGGATGTTTCATGAATGGTTTGGAATCAATTCGGTGTGATTTGAAGTAGAATTGGGTTGAATTTGGGCTTTTTTGGTAAAGGGGTCAAGGTGGACCAATTTGGGCTAACTTGGTTTAAGGTCGGGCTAAAGTTAGATTTGATGTAAAATTAATGTTGTGAAATGTTTATGGGAGTGTCACAAAGAGTTTTCAACTGGTTGGGCTTTGATTTTGGGATTTGGGCCCATTTGGGTTAGGTTTGGGCTTCGGTCAATTTAAGGGATTTTGGTTTTGGGTTAGGTTTGGGTGGAGTTTAGGTTCAAATTTTGGGCAAATCAAGTTAGTGTTTTGTTTATGGGGATGTTAGGAATGCCTTAGAAAAGATTTGGGGCCAATTGGAGTTGAATTGGGTTGGTTTGAGCTAGGTTTAGGTCATGGGCCAAAATTGGGCCTTAGGCTTCAAATTGAAATTGGGCTCAAATGTCAATCAAATTGGACTTGGATTTGGTCTAAATTGATATTGGGGATGTTGAATTGAAGTTTAGAATTGAATTGGACCAAAATTGAGGTCAATTGGGGTGGTTTGGTTTGACATTGGGTTCACTTGGGTTGAAAATGGGTCAAACTGGGGGTTTTAGTAAATTGGGGTAAATTGGAAAAATTGGCCCATGGTGTAGTTAAACAAAATGAAATTGGTAATATTTGGAATTTTATGGAATATTTTGGGAATTTTTAGAATTTTTTGGATTTTTGGGGCAAAAGGGTATTTTGGTAATTTTTTGGGGGGGTTTAGGGGTATTTTTGGAAATTTTGGTATTTTTGGAAATTTTGGTATTTTTGGCTAAAGATAGTCAATTTGAATGGTGGGGTGTGTTTAGGATTGATTTTGAGGATCTTGGGTAATTTAGGCAATTTTGCAAATTTTGGGTCATTTCAAGGACATTTGGTAGGTTTGGTAGGTCCGGGGCCCCGGGGTCAAAAATTGAAATTTTGAAAAAAGGAAGATTGATCAAATGTGAGTGAAATGGAATCATTTTGGTTGAGCCATGAAGCCATATTAAGCCTATATGAGCCATGAGAGGACTCATTTGGGGCATTCACTATGTTATTCCTAACCCTCTTAGCTAGGGGCTTAGGGGTTAAGGACCATCCATATGAATTACCTACATGAGTCGGGAAGTCAAGTTGGGTGAGAGTGTGGTTTTAGGACTTGGAATGTGTGTGAGAGTGTAGTGTATGTGCAAGTCAACCCTCACCAGATCAGGCCATCTAGGGTATTCCTAAGTCCAAAAAGTCCTATAGGGAACTCATCCTTTAAACCTCCACATTTGATTTTAAAACCTCTAGGTGATTAGGGGTCTACAATCAAGCTTGTGGGGTTTGTAGGGAGTTAAGAGGTGTTTGAATTTCTAAAGGGTGGGTTCCATTTCTAGTCCTCTAAGATTAGTCAAAGGAAAAGCTTAAGGCTAGATCCTAAGTACTAAAGAGAGAAGCAAAAGACCTCATCAAAAATGAGGTCAACAACGACCATCTTCATCATCAAAACTTGTGTCTTTTTTAGCAAAACCTTTCTTAGAATTAAATAATAAAGTCATAGGATTTAGAGGTAGTCTGCCTAGTGCAACATAAATTCTCAACTTTTTGTTAGACATTTTACATAATTGTGTTATATAAATTAAGCCCTAACCGATCTTAGGATTCCGAGGTAGTCATTAGGTACGTCATAAACCCTCACATCTTCGAGGCTATTTATATGATTGTGCCATGCAAATATAAGTCCTAATTAATTAAAATTGGCAGGATTGAAACATTAAATAAACTCTCAAATTGAAGCCAAATTATAGGATAGTTTAGGAAATTTCCAAGATTCTTCTTGGAGCCTCAGCTTCTCCTATTTCTCTTCCTTTGGGCTCTTAAGAATAAAGTGTTTCAAATTTGAGCTAATCCCTTTTGAAATTCCAAAATTTAATCCTTTGAAACCTTAAACTTTGAAATTCTTGAGAGCAAAACCATTGATCATTATCGAGAATTTTCTTAAATAATTCCCGTCATTTAAGATGTAATTAATTATAGGGGCTTGCCCTTATAGGGAACTTTAAGAACCCAAGTAATATAAACCCTGTTTAATTTCTTTATACTAAGCAGGGGAACTTGTCGGCTTATAAAATTAGTTCACAGACCAAATGGATGTCACAAATCTTTTAGTTTATTTAATCGAGCCCCATAATCAAGCTGTGTATCTATTCCTCGAGATAGATACACGGTTGTGGTGCGGTGCTCATTTATATAAACTATTTGGGATGTGAGATCGTTTTGATTTCATATCTTAAAATGTTCAAACTTAAAATTATTTTTAAAAATTAAAATGCTATTTTTAAATTAAATATGTATTTAAATTAAACTTAAAACGTAAAATTATGCCGACAATTTCTGTAGGCGACCCCTTTTCAAAATATAACAAAAACCTAAAATATGTCGACAACTTCTGGCGACTCTGTTGGGGACTAGTTCCTCTCTCCATTTTGATCAGATGGTTTTGCTTTCATAAATTGATAGTGAATCCATGCCCCTTATGGATCAAACTATCATTCTTTCCGTTGACATACCACGTTCATTTCTGTCTTGAACGGGTATAGTCAACTCTCATGGATTTTGGAGCCGTTGTTTAGACACCTCTAAACAGAGAGGTTCCAGAATCCTTTTACCTTTTTGAGGTAGGTTGGACCCCAATGGGTCTTAGCTTAGGTGCGGTCCCTCGGGTTGAGAAGACTTACGAGATTTTATCTCCCTTTCCAAATTTTGAATCGAATCCTTTACCTTTTTTATAACCTTCTTCCATTAATGGTTTTTTTCCTGAATAAATAAACATTCTAATAAACACCCTTTTAATAAACAAACTCTTTTAAAATCACAAATACATGAATAAGACGGAATCTGAAGATACCTTGCAAATAAAACTAAGAAGACTAAGAAAGATAAATAAAAATGTGTTCGGACTCTTTTCGAGAAATTCATTCTTTTTCGTCCTAGAAAGTTTTGTGACGGAAGGAAGCATAATTCGGGACTGACAATCGAAATCTACCCTGCAGAAAATGTCTGCGCCGAAGCTGATTTTCTCTTTCACCAATGGAATTGACTTAGCTGTCTACAAGGACGAGCTGCCTAACAATGCGGTCATTCACTTTGGACAAGGGTTCAAAAATACGAACATTAAGTTTGCTGATGTTACTCTCTTCGCGCTAATGAACAAAGTACCTGAAACTGAGGAGCCCATAATTGAGTTTAACCTGAAATCAGCTCAAGAGTTCCCTCCCTCGCGAAGGGTCCCAGCTGAAAGAAGCACCGCTGTTCACAGGAGGTTAGCTGCTACCCCCAGGATAGTCATCTCTACCCCCACCGGTCTGGTCATCACTGCACCTACCCCGGCTCCCGCCAAACTGAAAGGGAAGGAAGTCCAAGTCCGTGATGAGCCTGTTACCGTGGAGGGTTCAGACTTTGTTGCAATACCGTCTGTTTTCGAGATAGAGTCCAGTCTGAAGTTTAGACCCTTAACCCGGACACAAAGGAGGAATAAGAACAGAAAGATTACTAAGATCAGAAAGGCCAAGGTTTCTGAAGCTGCCTTTCTTGAAGAGATTCCTGAGGGAGAAGAAGAATTGCCTGAGATTTGACCGCTGTTGGAAGGGAGTAGGTTTCACCCTCTCTTCGTTGCATCTGATGAGGAAGATGCTCGAAGGATTGTCGCTACGTTGCCTTTACCTGCATACTACAGTGATTGCATGAGGAAGAAGAATAAGACTACGCTGCTTTCCTGTTTACGAGCAGTAGTAGAGAAATTAACTAAGAAAGAAGGTTGCCCTGTGTCGAAGATTCTAAGAAGAATGGGACAAATACTAGCTAGATCTCGCCTCGGACCCAGAGTAGACCTTGTCACTGCTCCAGAAAGGCCAAGGAAGAAAGTACGAGCTAGCGAGAGAAGTTCGCCTGTTGTTGTATCAGGTCACCATATTAGGGAGGACACCACCTACCGATGTACAGCCGACAGACCATATGGTCCTAGGCCACCTACTGCAAGAAGGATGGTGTGGCAACCTATTATTGCTGAACCGATACCAACGGAACGCTCTGGAAAGAGAAGCCTCGTCAGAAAGCTCGATCCCGAAGAAAGTGCTACTGCATTGAAAGAAACTCCTGAAGATGAAGTTTAACAGTCGTCACCCGACAATCGCTAGACCATCTGGAAGAGACCACTTGAGGATGCTATAGGAAAGCTAAGAACAGATATCTGAAGATTGGCGAGGAAAAGAAGAGAAGGATTGGGAAATGAAGTAGAGTCATCAAAGTTCATGGATGAAGAATGTGCTGAGATCAACATGGTTGAGACCCGAGCATCGTAAGCTCTGTAAGGAGCTCCATCAACTATAGAAAGAGATGAACCAGAAGCGATGAGAGCACATCTTCAAGAAAAGGATGATACAATCTCTGAGATGGCAAAGAGGATGGAGGAAATGGCGGCCGCCTTAGCCACTCTCCAGAGTCAACTTCAACCTCAGAAAGAAACACCCCCAGATTCATCCACATTGCAGACGAAGGAAAAGAAATCAAATCTGTCAATGGAGATGAACAGCCGAAGAAGGATTCAGCCCAGAGCATGATTCCCGAGAAGGATATTAAGAGTATGGTGGAACAGCAGGTGCGAGAAACCTTAGCCCAGTCTAAGAGTGGAGCATCTATTGAGACAGGTAGACCTTACACTGAAGAATTGGAAGCAATCCAATACTCGAAAGGCATCATACCATTTCTGTTTAATACTTTTGACGGTACGGGGAACCCCCGGCAACATGTAGCACATTTTCGTGCGAGTTGCTGCAATGCCGGTGGGAGTGACGCCTTACTCTTTCATCAGTTCGTCAGCAGTTTTTCAGGGATCGCCTTCGATTGGTATGCAGAATTGCCGAACGATTCAGTCAAGTCCTTTTCAGAATTGGAAAGTCTCTTCGTTAAGCGGTTTGCCTGGGCTCAGCACCACATCACTATCGGTGATCTAGTGGTGGAGCAACAGAAACCAAACGAAACCTTGGTGGATTACATACTTCGATGGAAGAATTTAAGCATAAGTGTGAACCAAAACTTCAGGAATAACATGAGGTCGGTATCCTGTTGAAGAGCATCCACGGCCCGATAGCACTTCTCCTTAAAGGATTCATAATTAAGACTTTTGAGAAGTTGCTTAGCAAGGCCGGGAGCTTACAGGAGGAAGCAAAACAGCTGAGTTTCATCGATAAGACTGATAAGAAGAAACCAACGAAAGCATTTGAGAAGAAATCAGGAATCATCATGGCAGTAGATAAGGGTAAACAACCAATACAGATACAGCCAGAGAGGCCGTAGCCAAGCTACCAACCACCACAACGGACCTATCAACAATCTCAACAGAGCTATCATTAGCCTCGACCAAGTTATTAGTCGCTACAGCATGATCAACAGCCACCTCGTCAACCGCGTGATCTGAAGGAACTTTTGAATAAGGAGTATCCCTTCAAGACTGAAGCAGTGGGCAAGATGTTTCGTAGTTTGATGAAGATGCCCGACTTTCAGCTGCCATAGCCCAGCAGGCCAGAGGAAGTCGATAAGAAGGATCATCCGAATTACTGTCCCTATCATAGAATGCTCAAACATAAGATAGAAGACTGCTTTATCTTCAAGAATTGGCTCGAGGATAATCTTCAGAGAGGGAACATAACGATCCTGAAAGAATACATGAAGGAGCCACTAAAAGGAGGTTCCGTCAATGTTATTTCAACGGATCCTATTATTCCAATAGACCCGTACACGACCAACGATGGATGGAGTACCATCTGGACAAGGTCTTCAAAGAGAATTTTGGATTACATCTAGACCGCTTCGGTGCGTGCTTTAATTCAGAGTTTGAAACCTGTCGAGTCGGCACTATCGCTTGTGATTGAAGAACCGCCCCAGAAGGAGGAGAAGATCATGGAAGAAGAGAAGACCGAGGCTCCAAAGGGTAGAGTAGGGGCTACTTTTCCTAGGATGTTTGTTTCTGATTCGGGGGAGAGATCCCTCAAACCTCTGACTCTGTATGATTATTTGCTCGCCCTGGTGGGATCTTATAATGATAAGAGTTTTGGTGTTGGCTACGTTTTGACTGTTTCTAACAATTACGAAACTAACGACAACCAACCTATTCCGGATTTCAATCTCGATGTGAATGACGATTCTCAAATCATACAAAACCTCAACGACCCCGGCGAAGGAGGATACGTTCATAAGAGTGGCTATGAAAGTTTAACGAGTGACGAGTCTGTTTGTGAATTCTGAGGAGCTCCGATTACGATAGAATTAGAGGTATCAGATTCCGAAGCAACTTTAGAAGAGCCAGTTGTTCTGATTCAAGAGGAGACACCGGTAGATCCAGCACCAGATTCACAAGAGATAACAAAAGTCGATTTAAGAAGTGGAAAAGTTCTACCCCCGAGAATGGGTCCGAAGGATAAAGGAAAGTAGGTGGTTGCTCAGGAAGAGCCAGCCCCAGCGGAGGAATTGTCCATTCGGGAAGAAATTGAAGAACCTGGTAATAAAGAGGACTATAACATGCTAGCCAATCTTAGGAAGCTGCCAGCCAAACTGAGCATCTACGATGCTCTGATCCTGTCAAAGGAGATAAGAGAAACTCTAATCAAGGCCCTTATTGATCCAGAAATTTGTTTAGCTCAAATGGCCGGTTATTCCTTAGACGAGGTTTGCTCATTAAAAGAACAGCGCGGTGTTACTTTCACGGACAAGGATATACTACTCGGAACAGCCGATCACAACCGACCGTAGTACATTTTAGTCACTATCGGAAAATTTACGCTCTCCAGAGTGTTAGTTGATCCAGGAGCATCAATCAATATAATGAATCTTCGGACGTTAGCATATTTGGAAATTGATGCCCTTAACCTCGAAGCAGACAAAATGTTATTAAGGGGCTTCAATCAGAATGGAGAAAGAGCTCTTGGATCGATACTATTAATGAAAACTGACGATTTGGTAAAAATGACAACAAAGTTTCATATAATTGATTCTGAGATATCGTTCAACGCTCTACTGGGTCGGCCATGGATCCATGAGAACCGGATGGTACCATCATCTCTGCACCAGTGCATAAAGTATTATGAAGGTGGAGAACAGTGTAGCAAAGGTGATTTGCAACCGTTCTCCGTGCATGAAATTGAAATTCACGAACATGCAGCCTACTACGCGCTTCCAAAAAAAAAACTATCTTCTCCAGAAATACCGTAGCAAATGAAGGAAAAAGAGTTCGAGACGACGAAGAACGTGAAATTCTAGTTCAATAGTTACTCACCACTCCCTTACGGCGTGATGGTGAAGGTTTCTCCAGAACTCGCACCCGAGGTTGAGGCCGGGGACAAGGTCGAGGGAGAAATGGTGGAACAGTTGAACATAAGAAACCGGTCATCGATTTTGATTGGGAGGATAATTCTGAAGAAGAAGACGTCAAGAGAGAAGCAGCAACAATAAATTAAAAGAAACCTCAATTCATGATCTCCCTCGAAGATGGAAAGAATGAAGAATACAAATCAATGTACGATAAGATTAACCACTATGTACATACTATGAGCCTAACCCCGATCTATCCGAATAAGATCGAGTGTATGGTGGTCAAGGAAGTACATGGTGGTGGTGCTAAACCGATCAAGTTCTACCGTGGTGCTTCTTCTTCCAAAATTTAAAATGATGTAAAATTTGAAGATGTTACTTCATCTGAATTAATGGAATTTCCTTTTAAGTGGTACTCTCCTTGTGTTCAAAATTTAATTCAATGTGGCGTCTTACCTAAATAGTGGTCAAAAGGTCAATCATAACACTTTCAGTCGACCTCCCAATTCAAAATACGGTCTTGGATTCGACACAGTAGGATCAGTTGATGATACAGGATTTTGCTTGGCTGTCACTTGCGAGCCTAATGAAGACTACTTGGAAGCTTCAAATGATCTCAAAGATATGCCAATCAGAGATGCTCCACCAGAATTTGAAGAAGAAATTAAATCTACAATAGATGAGTTAATGGAAGTTAACTTAGCTACTAGCGAAGAGCCTAGGCTGACCTTTGTTAGCTCCTTACTCAATAAAGAAGACTCCAAAGGAATGATCATGCAATTAATGGAATTCATGGATTGTTTTGCTTAGAGTTATGATGAGATGCCAGGATTAGCTCCAGAGGTTGCAGTTCACAAGCTAGGAGTGGATCACACTGTCGTTCCAGTCAGAAAACCTCCCAGAAGAGTGCGTCTAGAAATTGAACAACAAGTAATAGCTGAAGTTAAGAAGCTAGTAGAAGCTAAATTTGTCTGTGAAGAACACTATCCAACTTGGTTAGCTAATGTGGTACCAGTCAGAAAGAAGAATGGTCAGATCAAAATCTACGTGGATTTCAGGTATTTGAACAAAGCATGTCCAAAAGATGAGTTCCCACTACCAATTCTAGAATTGATGATCGATATCGCTTCAACACATGAAGTCTTCTCTTTCATGGATGGTTCATCAAGATACAATTAGATAAAGATGGCACCGGAAGATGAAAAGCTCACGGCCTTAATAATGCCAATTGGAGTATACTGCTACACAGTAATGCCTTTCAGATTGAAGAACGCAGGAGCAACTTACCAAAGAGCAATGACAAGGATTTTTTATGATCTCATTAATAACCAAGTTGAGTGCTACGTGGATAATGTGGTCATGAAAAGCAAACTAAAGGAAGATCACTTGTATGATTTGAGAATTGTTTATGAGCGATTAAGACAATTTAACCTTAAGAAGAATTCGGCGTCACCTCCGGGAAATTCTTAGGATTTTTTGTCCGACATCGCGGAATTGAAATCGATCCGGAGAAGATTAAAGCTATCTTAGAAATGCTGCCTCCCAAAACTTTGAAATAATTACGATCCTTTCAAGGGAAATTGGTGTTGACCTCATTTTTGAGGTCTTTCTTTCCCTTCTCCTTATAGCCTAGGATCTAGCCTTAGGATTTTCCTATTTTGGACTCTCTTAGAGGACTAGACTGGGACCCACCATATTTAGAAATTCAAGCCATCTCCTCGCTCCTTGAAGTTTTATATGGACGACTCTAAATCTTCGACCTCCAGTTGAATCGATTAAAAGCCGATGTATTGAAACTCTTGATAAGTTCCTATAGGGATTTGAAAGCCATAGGCGGACCCCACTACGTGCAATGTTTGAATTTTTGCCACGAGCAATATATTTCACTATGGTTCTCGCTTAGGCGAAGACCGGTCATCTATTTGCTCCTTAAATGGCTCCGGTAGGGTCAAAATAATTTCATTTTGTCACATAACGCAAATTTAATTTAAATTGGCTCGACCGTAGTCGAACTTGTCCGGACGATCCCGGATGATGAAACGGACTGCACCGATGCATCCGGAATGTCGACGTTAGCTGGGAAGGACATATAACTTGATAGGGTTCCTGATTGGATCAAATTGTGCGTAAATCGATGAATTTGTGTTAAAAAAAATTTAATAATATTAAATAAATAAAATAGAATTTCTTAAATAAAAGAAAAACTCACGCACACTATTCATTCTCCTCTTCTTTCACGCGTTTCACCTCCTTTCTTCCGGTGCCCTAGCCGATCTCCATGCTTCTCTTTCACGAGCTGAAACCCTTTCTTCCTCTCTAAACCAGATTCGAGAAGCTTCTAGCCGGTTTCTCTGGTCACCACTTTTCTCTTCGGTCACCTTCATCCTTCTCGTCCTCCACAGACTTTCATCGCTGGTTGCCTTGCCGGTAACCTTTTGTAACTGATTTTCCCACCCAAACGAGTCAGGTAACCTCCCTATGCTTGATTTTGACGGTTGCTTCTTGGTGAGATGGCTTTCTCTACCTCTCCATTTTTTTCACCGACGGTGAGCACATACCCTTCGTCTGTGCCTATAAATACCCCTTTACGGGGAAGAGTTTAGGTTGGAATTTTGGCTCGTGCGCTAGGGAAGAATTTTGGGCTGGTGCTCCTTTTTTGCGATTTAAAAAAATTTTGCTCCTAAGTTTGCTTTTACAACTTCTGGAAGTAAGAATTTCTTTTTCTCCTTTATTTTCTCAATTGCATAATAAAATATTTGGTCTCACCAAAATTTTCACTATTAATCTTAATCTACTTACAAAACTTGTCTTCCTTAATTTTTGCTTCATTTCTCATGGATCATAAAAAGAATTTTCATGTTTATTAGCAGTCTATGTTGATTTATCAGAGGTTGGATTTCTTCATTTAACTTACATCATTGATGGTTTGAAATATTGAAGCATAATTCTATTGTAAAGGAAATGGACCAAGGTTTTATTTTTGATGAAAATGAACTTTGGAGTATAAATTGTGAATTTATCGCAGCCAGATTTTCTTGCCCCATTCGTTTTGCTATTCTTTCAACTTTCCTTTAGGATATTTTATGAAGCCTAAAGAATTCTCGGCTTAATACCCACTACAGATATTACAAATATAAGTTCAAATTTCGAAACCATGGATATTATGGATAATTTGCGAATGCACAAATGAATTTGTTTGGGCAGGTGTTTAGTTTGCTGAAACAACTTGATCAAGAATTCATCAATCAGTTTGTTTCCTGGAGGGAATTGTTTATTTTTATTTTAAAATTTTATTTACTTGTTACTTCTAATTCTCATAGAATTGTGGAAACAACACATGCTTTAACTGATGGATCAAGGATTAGTTTTAAAAATTATTGAACAAAGATTTATAAAAGAACGGTTGATTTGGATAAGAATCTTGATAGTGTTCTGCAGAATCTTCAATTTAGAGCTTTAACATCCTCCATAATTGATTGAGTTGGAGAATGGTTTAAGATCCTATGCATTATCATCTGGAGATTAAGATTCTCATTCCATTGTATTTGTAATGATGTGGCTTAAGGAGGTAGTTCTCAGCAAGGGAACAAATTATGCATTTCACATGGCAATGGTTGGTGATCCAAAGCTGAAGTTAGATGAAGCTGAAATTCCATGTTGCTGAAATTATTGATTTATATAAATCGAATGAATTTACATATATAAGACCTAAATTTTAATTCTTATATTCATACTATTCCATCAAGGCGTGAATATGAAGCAACTTTTGGTTGTCTCATGAAAAGAGTTGATGAAATAATTATGGAAATAAAATTTGGGTGCTGAATATGTAAATTCATAAGGATCAGGTGGTATATATGTGAATCTCCCCACTTACTGGTTATTTGGAGGGGATTTTGCTTCAGTTTGCTAAGGCTGACTTTTTTTTTCCAAGCTTTAGGATCTTGAATCTTTTTAGCTTCAGCTTGCTTAAGCTAATTCTCTTGAACTTTATAATTTTGGGAAGTTTCTTTGACTTGCTTTACTGAAACCGAATCTTGGAATTGGATATTTGAGATGTTGCAACGCTTTTTTTTAATTTCTCTAAACTATTTCAAATGTTGCATCCAACTTTGTATCATCCAATGATTTAGAATTGGAGAGCTGCAATTAGTTTCTGTCACTTCTTTAAAAAAAAGATGTTGTAGCATATTTTTTTCATTCATATAATTTCGATTTCAAAATTATGACTAGTTTGTCCTTGCTTCAAATTTCAGATTTAAGAGAAAATTTATAGCAAGTCTATTCTTTGTTTTATTATATGATCTTTTTGGATGGTATCATTGCTTCGAATCACTTTGGGAGTTGCAGCAGTTTTGCTTTATGTTGTGAACCATTTTCTTTTGAAAGTCGTGGCTTCATAATTAGCTATTTTATGTTGTGCATAAGTCTTAATATCATGAAAATGATGAGCTATTAACTGATAGGGATGCTGAAATAAAATAAATGTTAACATGTGACTTATCTTGGTGTTGACCTCATTTTTGATGAGGTCTTCCTTTCTTCTGTTTAGTGCTTAGGATCTAGCCTTAGGCTTTTCCTTTGACTATCTTAGAGGACTAGAATTGGGACCCGCCTTTTAGAAATTTAAACCACTTCTAAACTCCCTGCAAACTCCACAAACTTGACTATAGACCCCTAATCACCTAGAGGGTTGAAATCAAATATGGAAGTTTAAAGGATGAGTTCCTATAGGACTCTTTGGCCTTAGGACTGCCCTGGGTGGCCTGGTCTGGTGAAGGGGCTGACATACACTACACTTACACACTACATTTCCACACACTTCCTAAAACCACACCCATACCCAACTTGACCTCCTGACTCATGTAGGTGATTCACATGGATGGTCCTTAACCCCTAAGCCCTCGGTTAAGAGGGTTAGGAACAACATAGTGAATGCCTCAAATGAGTCCTTTCATGGCTCATATGGGCTTGAAATGGCTTCATGGCTCAACCAAAATGATTTCACCCCACTCAAATTCACCCAATCTTCAATTTCCCAAATTTTCAATTTTTGACCCCGGGACCCTACACCTACTAAACCTACCCAAAACCCTTGAAATTACCCAAATTTTTGCAAAATCTCCAAATTACCTAAAATTTTCCAAAATCAATCCCAAACACCTCCACATCACTCAAATTGACTATCCATACCCAAAAATACCAAAAATTCCAAGAAAACCTCCCAATACCCTCCAAGTAACCCAAAATACCCTTCTTGGCCTAAAAATCCAAAAATTCAAAAAATTCCCAGAAAATTCCAGAAAATCCCAAATATTCCCAATTACATTTTGTCCAACTACACCATGGGCCAATTTTGTCGATTTACCCTACTTTTGTCAAAACCCCCAATTTGACCCATTTTAATCCAAAGTGAACCCAATGTCAAACCAAACCTACCCAATTGACCCCAATTTTGGTCCAATTCAATTCTAAACTTCAATTCAACATTCCCAATACCAATTTAGACCAAATCCAAGTCCAATTTGATTGACATTTGGATCCAATTTCACTTTGGGCCTTAAAGCCCAAATTTGGACCCATGACCCAAACTTAGCCCAAACTAACCCAATTCAACTCCAATTAACCCCAAATCTTTTCTAAACCTTCCTTAATATCCTCATAAACAAAACACTAACATGATTTGCCCAAGATTTTGACCCAAACCCCACTCAAATTCAACCCAAAATCAAAAAGCCCAATTTTGACCTAAACCCAAATCTAACCCAAATAGGCCCAAACCTCAAAATTAAAACCCAACCAAAGCCAAAACCTCTTTGAAACACTCCCATAAACATTTCTTAATATTTATTCTACATCAATTTCAACCCTAGCCCAACATTGGCCCAAGTTAGCCCAATTTGACCTACATTGGCCCATTTACCAAATAAACCCAAATTCAACCCAATTCAAACCCAAACCACCTTAAATCTATTTCAAATTATTCATGAAACATCCCTAAACCAAAACCAACAACTATTTGGCCCAAACTTCTACAAAAATTCCCATCCATGAACACATCCTTAAACTTAAAAGCCCACTTCCCTTAAACCTTCTTAAAAGCCCATTTCCTTCAAAATTCAAAAGCCCAAATCTACCCTAAAGCCCACATGACATCTCCATTTGTCATCCATTTAATTAAATCCATTACCTAAGTCCTAAAATCATCATTGAATTATCCCAAATGAAGCTTCATCCAAATTCCCATCAAATTACCAAAAAATTTCTTAAAACCCTTTTCATGAAACAAATCAACCTTTTCCCAAGCCAAATGAAGCCATGAACAAGCCATTCTCAAGCCACATGAAGCCATGAGGGCTTTGACTTGTCATTAGTCCATTTATGGCAAGAAGAGGGGTTCTTTCTTAAACCTCCTTTAACCTTTTTTTACCTTAATCATGTCACACACTAAACCATGTTTAGCCACCTCATCATGGATGGAGACTTCACCATTCCTTCTAAGCCGACCTAAATGATTCCCTCAGCTCAAAATCGAGCTTGGAAGGGTGCACCAAGCCCAAAATGGTGGGTTGACCCAAACCAAGCCAAAGTGAGTCTTCTCCCATTCCATTTAAATCAAACTCCTTTACACATGTCAAACCTCAATTGCCTACACTAAACCCCAGCCCCGACCCACCCGACCAAGATGGTGACCATTGCACGGCCGGCCGGCCACCGAGCCGCCGAAAACACCATGGCCGAGAGCTCACATGTGAGCCAACATTGAAATTCTCACTTGCCGAGCCGCCCCATGCCCAGGTGGTCACCATGGCTGATCTTCTCCTCACCGAAGCAGACTCGATCCCAAGCCCTAACTCCCTCCGAGAGGCCTTCCACCCTCTCCTATTTAAACTCCACCCCTCTCGGCCATGAGAGGAGCTGAAACAAAACCTTAAGGAAACTCTGCCAAAATCACTCCAGATCACTCTCTACACATAGAGCACCTGATCCCCACTGAATTCCAGCCCCAATTCCTTCTAGCTGAGCCCAATTTTGAGCTCAAACTTTAGCCCAAAAACCAGGACACTTCTCCACAGTGAGCCAATTCCCAAATTGATTGGCTCTACACCTTCACCAGACCCAGGGAAGGTGTCCACCACCAAAAGCCCCATCTCCAGGCCACCCAGTTGCTCCAGCCTCCAAGCTTTGTGATCGGGCTTGGTCGAAATCATATCCAGACAATTCACTGGACCGGGAGACTTCATCCGGAGCTTGCCGGGACCCAATCGAAGGTGCAACAACTCTCGGATTGAAGCCACACTTCTCCGAGCCAAGGTATGAGCTAACTCTCCATCCCGAGCTTCGGAGATTCTTCATTTTGAATGCCTTAGTTTCAATGCATGTTAGCCGTATAGATGTGTTCGTCTCTTCAAGACGAATCCATAGAGCATAAGAACATGAAAATCCATCGAGAATCGAGCGAGATCTTAGGGATTTAGTGTGGACGGCTCTCGGGTGAGAACACTTGGGGACGATGAACGGATGCCGTCCATTCGATACACGCGCGCACGGACGGCCAGGATTGCATCGGACCAGGAGACGGTACGAGAACCGCGGGGCCCGGGCTGCTGACTCAGGTGGCGGCGTCGAATGGGAGCGCGACGCGTGTGCGTTCGGAGCTGCCGAGGTTTCGCTGGCGCCGCGTGGATAAATAGAAAATTAGGGTATTTTTTTTATTTATTTAATTCCCTAAACTTCAAAAATCCATATCTTTGTGTAGAAAAATCACAAAAATAAAATAAAAATACCCTCTCGCTCGAGTGAACAGAGGAGAATAATGTGAAAAAGAAATCATTTAATTTCATTAAGTATTTTATTTTTTATGATTTATTTACTCTCTGCATACATTTAATTCTCCATGCATGTATACAATTCACCATGGCATGAGACCATAGGGCTTTTGAAGCCTCCGAACTTGGGAACATTCCCTGAATTTTCCAAGGTCGAGGCCATCTCTGTGAAAAGTTATTTATTTTTCAAATGCATGTTGCTCGTTTTGAGTATTTTAATCCCAAAAGTTAGCATGTTGTGAAATAAATTCTAGAAATATTTGGTGATGTTCCTTATGACCAGAGAACTCTAGGAAAAATAGGACTTGAGTTAATTCACTCGGATTAACCCTAATTGGCTTAAACACCCAAAATAGGTCTTTAATTAATTAGAGTTAACCAGGTATCAAATTGACTTGAAATCAATTCTCCACTGACCTTTAGGATCAGAGGAATCTACCATAAAAATTTGAGGTCAATTGGACTTGGTTAGCCCCACTAATTGGGTTGATTAAGTCACTTAGCCATTTTAAACTTTAAAAATTCATAACTTTTAAAATACTTTTCAAAAATTCACCAAATTGGTTTTGGAGCCTCTCGATATCAGGGAATCTAAGAAAATTAAAATTTCAATTTTCTAAAAAAGTTAATTTTTAATAATATTTTAATATTTTTAATAATTAAAAAATAATAAAAATCACAAAAATAATAAAATTCACCAAAATGTCACATTTTGAATTCTAATCACTTAGGAACAAATCCCACATTTTTCCTAGGTCTATTTAGTGAGATATTGAATTTTAAAGCCCTAGGGTAATTTTAAAATTAAAAAAAATGTATTTTCTAGCATTTTCACTAAAATAATTATTATAAATCATAGAAAAATCAGAAAATTGCAAAATTTGATTCTCTGGTTTCCTTGATATCAGAGAGATTTTTGAAAAATATAAAATTCATTTTTCAACATTTATTTTATTTTTAAATTAATTAACACTCCAAAACTTAAAATAATTATAATAAAAATAATATAATTCAAAAAATCACCAAAATTGGTCCAAGTGCTTCTCTGGTCATTAGGAATGTCCCCTAATTTTCTTAAGGACAGAAACTTTCTTTTGGTCATGTTATCAAATTTTCCTTGAAAATCTCTATTTTCCACCAAAAATAATTATATAAATAAATTAAATACAGAAAAATCACTTTTTCTCCTCTCATGTCTTTATTGACATATGAGTGAAGTCACATAAAAATTTCAAGTTCATTTAAGTTCAATTTAGTGAGTTATGAAATTATTAAGCTTAAAGGGTAAAATGGTAATTAAACTTTTAACCCTTAATTAAAACTTTAGGTTTAATAAAAAATCAACAAGTAAAATATTTGATCTTAATCTGATTTGGATGATTGAAATTTAAATAATTAAAGGGTAGAAACCCATTAAATAATTTTAAAATGATTAAACTTTAATTAAATAATAGATTAAATTTGGAAGAATAATAAAATTGGAATTATTAGAATAAGGGATCTTTATTAGGAAGAGATTTATTCTTTAATTTAAAAATCCCTAAATTAATTATATCAACTAATACTCAATTTTTAATTAAAATGATAACTCAAATTTAAAATATTAAAAGACTTAATTAAATTATTAAACTCTTTTGAAATTTCAATTAAAATTAAAAATAAAGTAAATTAAAGATAAATTAAATTAAGATTAAATTAAATTTAATAATTAAATTAAATTAAATTAAACAATTAAATTAAATTAATTAAAATTAAATTAAATTAAATTAAACAATTAAATTAAATTAAATTAAATAATTAAAATCAAATTAAATTAAATTAAACAATTAAATTAAATTAAATTAAATTAAATAATTAAATTAAATTAAATCAAATCAAATTAATTAAACACCAAATCAAATTAAATTGAACTATGTTAAACTAAATCAAATTCAATTAAATTAAATTAAATTAAATATAAAGCAACTTCAACACTATTCCAAATTTAAACTCTTTAACTTAAATCAAATCATTTGAATACTAACTTACCCTTGAAAACTTTAGTTATTATAGCTCCTAAATAAAACATTAAATGAAATGTCACTTCACTCATAGGATATTCAAATGTCCTAGTTCACTGAGCAAGTTAACAAAACTTGAAATTCTTGGACGATTAATTCATTTGTATAATTAAATTCATTTGGACTTAAAACAATCCTAGAAATATTGAAAAGATGTTTAAGATTCCTCTTAAGCACTTCCTCAATATGATAGGACATTTATAAGAACAATTGAATTTGATTATTCTTCGATGAAGAAAATCGTCCTTAAACCAAAACACAAAGAACCTAGACGTCATAGGAAATGACTAGCTATAGGATTAGGAATTTGGTAGAAAACCATAACCTTTCCTTAGCTTTACCTAGGAACTTGCTTAAATATGCTAATTGTGTTTTAAGTGCAGTTGGGATGACGGGAAGACCCTCCGGGTACGCATTTGTATTATTGCAATTTACTTTCCCGCAATTTATTTTCCAAGTAATTTACATTATTGCAATTTACTTTATCACGAAATGCATTTATTTTTCTTGCATGATAAACAACTGTTGCATGAAAACCCACACCTTTAGGATAGCCCCTAAAACTGAAACCAAAACTAAGTTAAAAGTCATTGCAAGATAAAATTCACCGCCACAACATTTCAAAATATAAAACAACTCAAAATTTAATCACAAACGAACACAAAACTACAATTACAACTAAATTAAAACGTCCCGTTGGATGATCGGGAATACCTCGGATGATGTAACCTACGTGTTGCTAACGGGATTTCCCACGGTCTAAATGAAAGTGTGGAACTCATTCAGTTGAGTTTAGCAAATTCATCTGGACTAAGTGAATCCGATAAAAATAATGATGCCGGAAGGATGGAACCGTGGGATCTTAACCGGTGTCGTTATAATCAACTTTAAGATTTGTTTTAATTAAAACACAAGAACACTTGGAAATTAAGACTTCTCTAAACCAAAACACTTTTCTCAACTCCTGATTTATGATTTCTAAAACTAAACCTCTCGCAACAACAAGGAGCTCGGAGCATGGTGGGCAAGCACGACCATCGTCATCAGCAAAAACCCGAGTCTACTTCAAGCAAAACTTTCCTAGAATTAAAACAACCAAGCCATAGGACTTCGAGGTAGCTTGCCTAGTGCAACATAAATCCTCAACTCTTCGTTAGGCATTTGCATTGCAAATTAAGCCCTAACCGGTCTTAGGATTTCGAGGTAGTCGTCCGATACGACAATAAACCCTCACATCTTCTAGGCTATTTGTTTGATTTTATCATACAAATATAAGCCCTAATTAATTGAAATTGGCAAGATTGAAATATCAAATAAGTATTAGGACTTTCCTAAATTCAAGCCAAACGATAGGATAGTCGGGAAATTATCGAAGTTCACTTCGAATCAGTGATTTCTCCTACCTTTCTTCCTTTGGATTCACAAAACAAAATGTTCCAAAAATTTGATCCATTCCCTATTGAAACTTCAAAATTCAATCTTTGAAAACCTTAAACTTTGAAATTCTTGAGAGCGTAATCATTGATTATTATCGAGAGTTTTCTTAGGTGATTCCCGTCACTTAAGATGTAATTAACTATAGGGGCTTGCCCTTATAGGGAATTTTAAAGAACCTGTGTAATATAAACCCCGTTTAATGTTTTCATATTAAGCGGGGAAACTTGTCGGCTTATAAAATTGGTTCGCAGACCAAACGGATGTCACTAATCTTCTAGTTTATTTAATCAAGCCCCACCATCAAGCGAGGTGTCTATCCTTAGGGATAGATACACGGCTTGTGGTGCGGTGCTCGTTTATATAAACTATTTGGGATGTGAGGTCGGTTTAATCTCATATCTTAAAACCTTCAAATTTAAAATTATTTTCAAAATCAAATACTACTTTTCAAATTATTTATTTTAATTAAATTAAAAATTCGCCGACAGATTTCTGTTAGGCGACCCCTCTTCAAAATAAAACACGACCTAAAAATATGCCGACAGGATTTCTGGCGACTCCGCTCGGGACAATTCCTCTCTCCATTATAATCAAATAATTCTGCTTTCAAAAATCGGTAGTGTATCCATGTCCCTAATGGATCAAACTACCCTTCTTTCCGTTGGAATACTATGTTCATTTCTATCTTGAACAAGTATAGCCAACATTCTCTCGGATTTAGGAGCCACTCGTTTAGACACCCCTAAACAGAGAGGTTCCGAGATCCTTTTACCTCATTTCCGAGGTGGGGTGGACCCCAATAGGTGTTAGTTTAGGAGTGATCCTTCGAGTCGGAAGTCTTGCTTAAGACTTTCTTTTCCTTTCGAATCGGATTCCTTACCTTCTCTACACCTTCGAACATTCCGTTCTAAATAAACAAACCCTCTAATAAGTGATTCTTTTAACAAATGATTCTTTTTTATAAATACATGAACAAAGAATGCGTTCGTACTCTTTTCAATTCCTTTTCGTCCTAAAGAAAAGAAGCATAACTTGGGACTGACAACCGGAATCTACCTCGCGAAATGGAAGCCCCGAAACCGATTTTCTCCTTCACCAACGGATCGGACTTCGCCGTCTATAAGGATGAACCGCCCGACAATGGGGTCATCCGATTTGGACGAGGATTTGAAAACACGAACGTCAAGGTCACCGACGTCTCCCTCTTCGCACCGACGAACAAGGTATCCGAAGCCGAGGAACCACCGCTCGAGTTCAACCTTAGGTCGACCCAAGAGTTTCCTCCCCCGCAAAGGGTCCCGACTAGGAGGAGTACCGCTCGTCCGCAGGAGGACCTGCTCTCACTACCCCCACCGGTCTAGTTGTTTCCGCACCTACCCCGACTCTCGCCAAATCAAAGGGGAAAGGAATCCGTAACTATGATAAACCCGTTACCGTGGAGGGTACGGATCTTCCCGTAAGACCTTCCGTCTTCGAAATCGGGTCCAGTTCGAAGATTCCGTCGCCGACAAAGACCCAAAGAAGAAATATAAATAGAAGGATCGCCGTGGAAGCCGCAGCCGCCGAGATTGCCTTCCCGGAGGAAATTCCGCAGTTACCGGAATATACACCGCTACCGTAATATACACCACTCGCTCGACTACATACCACTTTTGGGAGGAAGCGAGTTCCATCCCCTCTCCGCCGCAGAGGATGAGGAGAATGTTCGAAAGATTGTCGCCACATTACCACGGCCCGCATACTACAACGATAGCCGCAAGAAAAGAACTAGAAGTACGCCGTTTGCTCGACCGCAAACTTTGGTGAAAAGCTAGCGAAGAAGGAAAACCGCCCGTGTCGGAAATTCTACGAAGGATAGGGCGGGTGCCGGTCAAATCCCGTCTCGGGCCCCGAGTAGAACCCGCCGTCATGATAGAAAAGCCAAGCAAGAGAATGAAGGCTAGCCCGCCCGTCGTAGTATCGGGATTACAGATTAGGGGGATACCACCTTCCAGACATTTGGCCGATGTGACCATCCGGTCATAGACCTTCGCCGCTAGAAGGATGGTGTGGCGTCCCACTACGGGGCGATTGAGACCGAAACAGCAGTTCCGAGAGAGAAAGTCTCGCTAGGAGGCCGGAATCGAAGAAAGTGCTACCGCGATGAAGGGGACTCGTGAAAAAGGACCCGGCAACCATCGCATGACAACCACAAAGATACACGTAAAGCTCCGCTAGAAGATGCCATGGAAAAGCTGAGAACCGACATCCGACGGTCGGCAAAAGAAAGAGAAGAAAAGTTCGGAGATGAGATCGACTCATCGGAATTCATGGACAACGAATATGCAGAAATCAACATGGTCGAGACACGAGCTTCATCATCTTCTCAAGGTGCTCCTCGCAGCCGCAGAAGAGAGGAGCCGGAACCGATGAAGAGACAACTTCGGGAAAAGGACGACACGATCGCTCAAATGGCGAAGAGGATGGAAGAGATGGCCGTAGCTCTAGCCACTCTCCAAAGTCAAGTACAACCACATGAGAGACACCCCCGTGAGGTCATTCACATTGTAGACGGAGGAAAGGAGATTACATCCATCAATGGGGATGACCGAGCTGAAAAAGGATACAACACAAAGTATGATCCCCGAAAAGGATATCAAGAACTTGGTAGAACAGCGAGTGCGAGAAGCCTTAGCACAATCGAAGAACGGGACATCCATTCGGACGGGTAGACCTTACCCGGAAGAATTCGACACCGTCCAATACCCGAAAGGCTTCGTACCACCTCTCGTTCAAGACATTCGATGGAACCGGAACCCCCGACGAGCATGTTGCACACTTTCGTGCCGCTTGTTGCAATGCCGGCGGGAGCGATGCGCTACTCTTCCGACAGCTCGTCGGCCAGTCCGTCGAGAATCGCCTTCGACCGGTATGCGGATTACCCAATGGCTCGCGTGAAGACATTCTCGGAGCTAGAGAGCCTCTTCATTAAGCGATTTGTCGGAGCTCGGCACCACATCACTATAGGTGATTTAGTGGTAGAGAAACAAAGGCCGAATGAAACTCTAGTGGATTACATACTTCGATGGAGAAATTTAAGTATGAAGTGTGAACCACAACCGCAAGAACAACATGCGATCGGCATCTTGCTTAAAAGCATTCACGGCCCGATAAGCACTTCTCCTCAAGGGATTCACTATTAAGACTTTTGAGAAGTTGTTAAGCAAGGCCGAAGCTTGCAAGAAGAGGCGAAGCAATTAAGTTTTGCCGACAAGACGGACAAGCGGAAGCCGGTGAAGACTTTCGAAAAGAAATGCTGGGGTCGTTGCAGCGGTTGACAAAGGCAAACAACCGATGCAAATACCACTCGTAACGGCCGCAACGAACCACAACAAAATTACCAAGCAACCCCGGTCCGACTATCGATCGTCTCCGCAAGATGAACAACCGTCTCGTCCGCAACGTACATCGAGGGAGCTTCGAGCGGAGAATATCCGTTCAAAAATGAAGCAAGTACTAAAGATGTTCCGTAGCTTAATGAAAACTCCGCATTTCCGACTGCCGAGCCCAAAAGACCGGAGGAAGTCAACAAGAAAGGTGATCCCAACTTTTGCCCCTACCATCGGATGCTTGGGCACAAGATAGAAGACCGCATTACCTTCAAAAGTTGGCTCAACGACAACCTTCGGAAAGGAAATATAACAATCCCGAAGGAGTACATGAAGGAACCCCGTAAAGGAGGTTCCGTCAATGTTATCTCAACCGATCCCGTCATTCCGATAGATCCCTATGCAACCGACGATGGATGGACTACCGCCTGGACGAGATCTTCGAAGAAGATTTTAGACAACATCCGAACCGCTTCGGTGCGAGCTTCAATTCGTAGTTCGAGACCCGTTAAGCCGTACTATCACTTGCGATAGAAGAACCACCTCGACAGGAGAAAATCGAAGAGAAGAAGAAAATTGACGAAGAAGAGGGGACCGAGATTCCTAAGGCTAGACTAGGGGCCGCTTATCCTAGGATAGTTGTTTCGATTCGGGGGAGAAATCCCTCGAACCTCCGATTTTGTATGATTATCTCGCTCACTTCGGTGACATCATATAATGATAAGGGTGATGGCGTTGGCTACGTTTTGACCGTTTCTAACGATTACGTAACTAGCGACAATCCGGCGTCGATTTCGATACCAACAACAATTCTCAAATCATACAAGATCTCGACGATCAAAATGACGAAGAAGGCATCCATCAAGGAGGCTACGAGAGTTCAACAAGCAACGGCTCTATCCGTGAGTTTCGAGGAGCTCCAGCTACAACAGAGTTAGAGCCTTCGCATTTGGAAGAAAATCCGTGAAGAGCCGACCATTCCGATTCAGGAGGAGACACCGACAAACTCAATACTAGATTCGAAGAAATTACGAAGTCAACCTAAGAAGTGGAAAAGTTCTACCTCCAAGAATGGGTCCAAAAGACAAAGGAAAGCGGTGGTTGTTCAAGAAGAACCAACCCCAGCAGAAGACATACCCATTCGAGAAGAAGCCGAGACACAGGAGAACAAAGTGGACTACAACGTGCTAGCCCATCTTAGGAAACTACCGGCCAAACTGAGCATCTACGATGCCCTCATCTTATCAAAGGAGATGAGAGAAGCTCTGATCAAGGCCTTACTTGATCCGGAAATTTGCTTAGCTCAAATGGCCGGAGATTCCTTGGATGAGGTTTGCTCGTTAAAGGAACAGCGAGGTGTTACCTTCACGTACAATGACCTACTACTGGGGACGTGCAGATCACAACCGACCGTTGTACATTTCAGCTTACAATTGGGAAGTTTACGCTCTCCGCAGTATTGGTGGACCCAGAGCATCAATCAATATAATGAGTCTTCGAACACTAGCATACTTGGAAATCGATGCTCGTGAGCTCGAGGCCGACAAAATGTTATTAAGAGGATTCAACCGGAAAGGAGAAAGAGCCCTCGGGTCAATAACGCTACTCGATGAAAACCGGTGACTTAGCAAAGACAACCGCAAAATTTCATATAATCGATTCGAAACGTCGTTCAACGCTCTATCGGGCCGACCATGGATACATGAAAACAGGATGGTACCATCATCTCCGCATCGGTGCATCAAATATTACGATGGAGGGGAACAGTGCATCAAAGGAGACTTACAACCATTCTCCGTACATGAAATTGGAATCCATGAAGATGCAGCTTATTATGCACCGCCAAAGAAAACAATCTTCTCCAGGGATACCATAACAAATGAAGCAAAGAAAGTTCAGGACAACGAAGAACCTGAAGTTCTAGTCCAACAGTCACTCACCACTCCCTTCCGGCGAGATGGTGAAGGTTTCTCCACAACTCGCATCCGAGGTCGAGGCCGGGGACGAGGCCGTGGTAGAGACACTAGGACAATTGGACGTAAGAAACCAACCATCAATGTTGATTGGGATGATAGTTCGAAGAAGAAAAAGAAATCAAGCAAGAAGCAAGCAACAATAAGTCGAAAGAAGCCGCAATACAAGATCTCCCTCGAAGATGAAAAGAACGAAGAATACAAATCAATGTACGAGAAGATTAACCACTACGTACATACTATGACCCTAACTCCGATCCATTCTAATAAGATCGAGGGTATGGAGGTCAAAGAGGTACGTAGTGACGGTGCAAAGCCGATCAAATTCTACCGTGGTGCTTCTTCCTCCAAAACCGAAAATAATGTACAATTCGAAGATGTCACTTCATCGAATTAATGGAATTACCTTTTGAGTGGTACTCTCCCCGTGTTCAAAATTTAATTCAACGTGGTTTCTTACCTCGACAATGGACAAAAGGCCAATCACAACATTTTGAAAAATTATGGAATAACTCCGCCGTCCTCCCAATTCAAAGTATGGACTCGGATTCGGCACGCAGGGTCGGTCGACGATACCGAATTTTGTTTGGTTGTCACTTGCAAGTCCAATGAAAACCGCATGGAAACTACCGACGAACTCGAAGATTTACAAATCGGAGACGCTCCACCGAATTCGAAGAAGAAATCAAATCTACAATAGTATGAGTTAACGGAAGTTAACTCGGGTACTAGCGAAGAGCCTAGACCTACCTTTGTTAGCTCCTTACTCAATAAAGAAGACTCCGAAGAAATAATCAAGTTATTAATGGAATTTAAAGACTCGTTTTGCTTGGAACTACGATGAAATGCCGGGATTAGCCCCGTAGGTTGCAGTCCATAAGTTAGGAGTGGATCCTACTCGTTCCAGCCGACAAGGTCCCGAAGAATGCGTCCGGAAATCGAACAACAAGTCATAGCCGAAGTTAAAAAGCTAATAGACGCTAAATTTGTCCGTGAAGAACAATACCCGACTTGGCTAGCCAACGTAGTGCCGACCGAAAGAAGAATGGTCGATCGAATTTGTGTGGACTTCGGAGATTTAAACAAGGCATGTCCAAAAGATGAATTCCTCTACCGATTCCGAACCGATGATCGATATTGCTTCGACACATGAAATATTCTCATTCATGGATGGATCTTCGGGATACAACCAGATAAAAATGGCTCCGTAAGATGAAAAGCTTACAGCATTCGGAACGCCGATCGGAGTATTTTGCTACACGGTGATGCCATTCGGATCGAAGAACGCAGGAGCAACTTACCAAAGAGCAATGACAAGAATTTTTGATGATCTCATCCACAATCAAGTCGAGTGCTACGTGGACGATGTCGTCATCAAAAGCAAAGTAAAGGAAAACCACTTCGTATGATTTGAGAATTGTTTTCGAACGATTAAGACAATTTAACCTTAAGATGAATCCCTTAAAATGCGCCTTCGGCGTCACCTCCGGAAATTCTTAGGATTCGTTCGTCGGACATCGTGGAATTGAAATCGACCCGGAGAAGATTAAAGCCATCTTAGAAATGCCGCCTCCCAAAACCTTAAAACAACTACGATCTTTTCAAGGGAAGCCGGCATATCTTCGACGCTTTATCTCAAACCCGTCGTGTAGGTGTCGACCTTTCTCGGCACTAGTTAAAAAGGACGCCAAATTTATTTGGGAAGAGAAATGCCGTAAGGCCTTCGAAGACATTAAACAATATTTAATGACACCTCCCGTCTTAGCAGCCCTGGCCTCGAGTAGACCGCTGATACTTTACACCGCGGCTTTAGACGACTCTCTCGGAGCCTCGTTAGCCCGAGTCAATGATGAGGGTAAAGAAAATGCTCTTTACTACTTAAGCCGTCGTTTACTCCCGACGGAAGTAAGGTATCCCGCAATCGAAAAGCATTGTTTGGCCCCGATCTTCGCCGCTCAAAAGCTCAGGCACTACATGCTTTCTCATAAGGTCAACTTGATTTCGAAGTTTAATCCATTGCAATACTTGATGACTCGTCCAACACTTTCCGACAGACTTGCCAGATGGTCAATGATATTATTGCAATTCGATATAACTTTCGTGCCTCTGGCGTGCCGTAAAGGGACAAGTCTTAGCGGACTTCCTCGCAAAGACACCCTTTGCCGGCGGAATCTCCTCTCAATGACGATCTGCCACATGAACAAATAATGAGCCTAGAAGACCCTGATGATCGACGTTGGGAATTGTATTTTGACGGAGCATCTTCAGCACACAAAGACGAAGAATCGCAAGTGATAGTGCCCGTAAGGCAGGAATTGGGCTAATCTTTATAACACCGGAGCGGGGGATGTTAAGATACTCCTACCACTTGACGGAACCGTGTACAAACAACGGCGGAATACGAGGCCCTCATAACGGGATTGGAATTAACCATTCAAATTGGGATAACAGACATCAACATCTACGGGGATTCATGCGTTAATCATTCAACGGATCGCCGGACAAGATAGAATTCTAAAGCCAAGACTTGAACAATACTTCCAATATGCCATACAGCTGTTGGAACAGATTCCAAATGTGACGATCTACAAAATTCCTAGAAAAGAGAATGCTTTAGCAGATGCTTTAGCCCGTCTCGCAAAAGAATTTGCCTGTTTGCAAGATGAATCAGTGGAAGTGTCGGCTCACGGACGTCGAGTCCTATCACAACTTGACATAGACATGATACACAAATCGAAAAAGAAAAAGAATCAACTAGAAGCAGTGACGTAAAACACAGAAGATCGGCGACGACCATCGATGGACTACCCGCAAACAGAAAGCTACTGGACGATAGGTCGCCGGCCCATCGTATCAAGAAAAGAACTCGTCTTACGCATTAATAAACAACACATTATACGAAGGTCTTTTGATCAAATGTGGCTAAGGTGCCTAAGCGGGTCCGAGGCCCGTGAAATTGTTAAAGAGGTGCATTCGGGACTCCGTGGCGCTCACCGGCCGGGTCCAAAGATGAAAATGAAAATTAAAAGACTAGGGTACTACTCGGCCCTCGATGATGACCGACTCGCATGAAAATCGCCAAGAGCCGTCACCAATGCCAAGTGCACGGAGTGGTTCTACACCAACCTCCAAATGTGCTACACCCGACAATTGCGTCGCGGCCGTTCGAATGTCGGGGCACGTATATAGGGTCCAATAGAACCACCATCTTCGAAAGGACATCGTTTCATTCTTGCGGCTACAGATTACTTTTCCAAGTGGGCGTGCAGTTCCACTTAGAGAAGTGAAAGCACACCACGTGCTACGCTTTTCAAGAACCAAGTTGTCTACCGTTTCGGAGTGCCGCGCAGGATCATCTCGTATAACGGGTCGCATTCGAAGCACACAAATCAACAATTTTGTCGGAGACACGGAATCGACCGGCGATACTCAACAATTTACTACCCAAGAGCAAACGGCCTCGCCGAGGCTTTTAATAAAACTCTCGTTCAAATCTTAAAGAAAACCTTGGACGATAATAAGAGAAATTGGCACGAGAAATTGTTAGAAGCCTTATGGGCCTACCGGACAACCTTCGAACTCCTACTCAAGCTACACCTTACGCTCCGGTGTATGGGTCCGAGGCGTTGTTACCTTTAGAGGTTCGGCTTCCTTCACTCGGAATTGCAGCTTGCAAACAAGATCACGACGAAGAAAACGCCGGATTACGACTCGAAGAATTAGAAAGCTTGGAAGGGAAAAGACTTACAGACGCAACGAATTTAGAACTATACCAAGCTAAGATGGTTCAAGCCCATGACAAACCGGTCCGCCCAAGAACCTTCAAAGTTGGTGACTTAGTTCTCGTTCTCAAGAGACCTATTCTCGCACACCGCAAGATAGGAGGAAAATTTGAACCCACTTGGGAAGGACCGTTTCGTGGTCGAAGCAAGTATACTCGGGAGGTTCCTACCAGCCTAGTGAATTGCCGTGGAGAACGACATATGCTTCCAATCAACGGACGATACTTGAAAAAATATTACGCTACCCGATGTTTCGAAGGAATGAATTCTTCATCCCTAAGAAACACGGGTGAAGTAATTACTTGTGGTCGGGTCCGAACCCAAAAATAATAAAATGTGCTAAGATAAATAAAATCATGATAATTAAGTTTTCCTTGTTTTCTTTTTCAAATCAAAATCTCTTCCCTCATCTTATCCTACTTCATTCCCGTTAAATTTCAAAATATAGGAGAAATAAAAAATGTATCTTTAATAAACATTTTCTTAATGTTCTTGTTCTTAAGTACAGCCCCCGATCCTTTTCCTTGTCTTTTCGCAGGGAAATGTCGAACGGGCGGTTGGTTTTGAACTTTAAGAATGGCGTAAGCCTTGCACTCGATGAAAAGAGGGTGAAAGATGGAGCGATAATCGAGATCGACTCGATTTCGCACCAACAGCCTACAAGTACGAGGAAAGTGATTGGGTCCCGGCTGACCGAGAAGAACCGCCCGACGTACAAGGTGATGAAAGTGGGTGGCCCAAGCCACCAATCCAACAACAAGAAAAGAAAAGCAAACACCGAAGAAGACAAGAAAATGAAGTCCGTAGTCACTACAGCCGGAGGGCAGGCTTGTCAGCCGCCGCGCCCGCATAGATTCAAGAAGTTCGGAGGCTACTCTCACGCCCACGCAACGAAGAAATAAGAATCGCCGCATCCGTAAAATGTTAACAAAACTAGCCGCGGACCGCCGCGACGAGACAGCTCGCTAATGCCAAGCACTCACATTTCAAGGACACCGGTTCACCAGAACTCGAAGAAAGGAGGCCAGCTCCTAGAATAACGAAAGAACCAGTGGAAATCTCCGAAGATCGAAGAAAGAAGGCTACCACGCCACCGGATAGAACCACCAGCAGCAGTGCATGACCTTGTTGCAGAAGCAACCCCGGGGATGTCCCGACGTGCATCATCCCCGAGGAGCCGAGGTATGCGGGGAACGTGAAGGGATTGAACCATATATCCCACAATATGTCACAAGGCCTCGCCATCTCGGATCATTCCGGAATACGAGCCGGAGAGGATGCACGTATGTAAAAGAAAACTTTCGAATACTTCGAGAGAATTAAAGGAAGAAGAATCAACATACTAGAAGGCCTCGAGCTACACACCGACGTATTCTCGCAGTATGAACAACGAGAAATCGTGGACCGTATCCGGGATCCGAAAAGAATGGGCCGAGCAGTGCCGCCCGAGGGAAAACACATACTCAGAACCCCGGAGATGGATGCCAGGGAAAGAAAGAATCACAATACAATGCGGATGCTGCTACAACTTTGCTGAAGACAGAAAAGGAAACCCACCGGGAATACTTCGTCATGGGCAAGTAGATCCGATGCCATTAGTTATCAAGAGAATGGTAAAAAGATTGATAACATGGAGGGTACTGCCAGCAGATTGCATACCCAATAGCTGCATTATCAACATCTACAAACAGGGAGACCGCATACCCCCACATATCGATCACCACGACTTCGTCGCACCTTCTCGCACGGTCTCTTTCTTGAATGAGTGCAACATCATGTTCGGATCCGACCTCCGGATAGCAGGCCCGGGTGAGTTCCGGGGCCGCAGAAGATACCTTTACCGGTGGGTTCCGTCATGATACCGCAAGGTAACGGAGCGAGATATCGCAAAGCATTGCATACCGTGGGTGCCAGTGGAGTGAATCTCAGCTTACTTTCGGGAGGATGGACGACAGCAAAATACCTTACCATTTCCAACCGCATCCGGAGCTAGAGAACCTCCGGCCTTACGAGCCGTGAGTTACATGGGAAATATCACACCTCCAATGTACATCCAAACTCGGCATCCTTGCCAAGGATGGCTTGGAAGGTGATGTTATTGACCATGTACCTCACTATTCGGACATGGATTTTTGACGGATGATTCTTTTGATGGATCAACAAAGATCATACACGAATCCGTTTCGAGTCTACATGGATTGTATGAAATATATTCCAGATCGAGTTGTACGACGTATTTTCAACATGATTGGAATGAAAGTGACCATGTCACGTTTTTGGCCTTCACCTCTTTTGTGCAAATTGATTGGGAAACGCCATTAAAGTTAAATGAACTTCGAACAAAGAAATCAGAAAAGAAAAAAGAGAATAAAAGAAAACTTTCTAAAAAAAATCTGAAAAATGACAAACACCAAGTTCACATGAACATTAAATAAACAACAAAATAAAATTTGAACCATTAAAAGATAAACGAAATCAACACAAATCTCAAATTCAATCTTTCCAAATTCCGAATCAAATTTCAATCTTTTCAAACTTCAAAATCAAATTCCATCCTTCCAAACTTCAAAATCAAATTCTCAATCAAATTCCAAATCCACTCTCGATCAAATTTCAAATTTGATCTTCCCAAATCTCAAATCAAATTCTCAATCAAAATCCAAATCCAATCTCGATCAAGTTTCAAACTTGATCTTTCAAATTTCAAATCAAATCTTAAATCAAGTTTCAATCGAGTTCAAACTCATCCTTCCAAATTTCCAAATTTCCAAATTCAATCTTTCCAGGCTTCAAGTCTCAATCAAATCCAAATTCAAACCTTTTGGGTCGAGGATTTTACATCCAAGACTGCACTGCTTTAGGATTCTTCCCTATTGCACTGAAATACATCAAAATCAAACTCTTTTTGGGTCGAGGATTTTATATCCAAGACTGCACTGCTTTAGGATTCTCTTCCTATCGCACTCGAAATACATCAAATCAAACTTTTGGGTCGAGGATTTTACATCCAAGACCGCACCGCTTTAGGATTCTCTTCCTATTGCACCGAAATACATCAAAATTCAAAACTTTTGGGTCGAGGATTTTACATCCAAGACCGCATCGCTTTAGGATTCTTTTCCTATCGCACCTGAAATACATCAAAATTCAACCTTTTGGGTCGAGGATTTTACATCCAAGACCGCACCGCTTTAGGATTCTCTTCCTCCCGCACCGAAATACATCAAAATTCAAAACTTTTGGGTCGAGGATTTTACATCCAAGACCGCACCGCTTTAGGATTCTTTTCCTATCGCACCGAAATACATCAAATCAAACTTTTGGGTCGAGGATTTTACATCCAAGACCGCACCGCTTTAGGATTCTCTTCCTATCGCACTCGAAATACATCAAAATTCAAACTTTTGGGTCGAGGATTTTACATCCAAGACCGCACTCGCTTTAGGATTCTCTTCCTATCGCACCGAAATACATCAAATTCAAAACTTTTGGGTCGAGGATTTTACATCCAAGACCGCAATCGCTTTAGGATTCTTTTCCTATCGCACCGAAATACATCAAATTCAAACTTTTCGGGTCAAGGATTTTACATCCAAGACTGCACTCGCTTTAGGATTCTTTCCCTATTGCACCGAAATACATCAAATCGAATTCCCGGGTCGAGGATTTTACATCCGAGACCGCATTGCTTTAGGATTCTTTCCCTATTGCGATGAAATACATCAAAATCAAACTCTCGAGGTTAAGGATTTTACATCCAACACCACTTTGCTCTGAGATATCTTCTCATTGCAACGATTCAATCTAATCAATTCAATTTTCTTTCAAGGTTGGAGATGTTACATCTAAAACCTCAAAATCCTAATTTTCATTTCAAATCAAATCCCTCAAATTAATTTTGACAAAACTTCAATCTAAATTGAAACTCCAAACTAAAATTTAAACTCACACATCAAAACATAAATTGAAACAAAATAAAATCTAAATCGAAATTCCCTCGCATCATGTGATTTGGGATTTACCTCCTTTTCCTTTCCCTGCCGAGAGTTCAAGAATCTCCGGTTCCGGAGATATACTTGACACTCCCTGCACAGAAACTCTTCTACTTCGTCCTAAGTTCGTCACTTGGACATCCGTGTTGGTTTTGTTGATCGCTTCGGTCAACACCAATACGCGCGGTGTGCTCCGTCACCACCACACCTATCGGGGGTCCATTTGTCGACCTCATTTTTGATGAGGTCTTCCTTTCTTCTGTTTAGTGCTTAGGATCTAGCCTTAGGCTTTTCCTTTCGACTATCTTAGAGGACTAGAATTGGGACCCGCCTTTTAGAAATTTAAACCACTTCTAAACTCCCCGCAAACTCCACAAACTCGACTATAGACCCCTAATCACCTAGAGGGTTGAAATCAAATGTGGAAGTTTAAAGGATGAGTTCCTATAGGACTCTTCGGCCTTAGATCGCCCCGGGTGGCCCGGTCTCGGTGAAGGGGCCGACATACACTACACTTACACACTACATTTCCACACACTTCCTAAAACCACACCCATACCCAACTTCGACCTCCCGACTCATGTAGGTGATTCACATGGATGGTCCTTAACCCCTAAGCCCTCGCTAAGAGGGTTAGGAACAACATAGTGAATGCCTCAAATGAGTCCTTTCATGGCTCATATGGGCTTGAAATGGCTTCATGGCTCAACCAAAATGATTTCACCCCACTCAAATTCACCCAATCTTCAATTTCCCAAATTTTCAATTTTCGACCCCGGGACCCTACACCTACTAAACCTACCCAAAACCCTTGAAATTACCCAAATTTTTGCAAAATCTCCAAATTACCTAAAATTTTCCAAAATCAATCCCAAACACCTCCACATCACTCAAATTGACTATCCATACCCAAAAATACCAAAAATTCCAAGAAAACCTCCCAATACCCTCCAAGTAACCCAAAATACCCTTCTTGGCCTAAAAATCCAAAAATTCAAAAAATTCCCAGAAAATTCCAGAAAATCCCAAATATTCCCAATTACATTTTGTCCAACTACACCATGGGCCAATTTTGTCGATTTACCCTACTTTTGTCAAAACCCCCACTTGACCCATTTTAATCCAAAGTGAACCCAATGTCAAACCAAACCTACCCAATTGACCCCAATTTTGGTCCAATTCAATTCTAAACTTCAATTCAACATTCCCAATACCAATTTAGACCAAATCCAAGTCCAATTTGATTGACATTTGGATCCAATTTCACTTTGGGCCTTAAAGCCCAAATTTGGACCCATGACCCAAACTTAGCCCAAACTAACCCAATTCAACTCCAATTAACCCCAAATCTTTTCTAAACCTTCCTTAACATCCTCATAAACAAAACACTAACATGATTTGCCCAAGATTTTGACCCAAACCCCACTCAAATTCAACCCAAAATCAAAAAGCCCAATTTTGACCTAAACCCAAATCTAACCCAAATAGGCCCAAACCTCAAAATTAAAACCCAACCAAAGCAAAAACCTCTTTGAAACACTCCCATAAACATTTCTTAATATTTATTCTACATCAATTTCAACCCTAGCCCAACATTGGCCCAAGTTAGCCCAATTTGACCTACATTGGCCCATTTACCAAATAAACCCAAATTCAACCCAATTCAAACCCAAACCACCTTAAATCTATTTCAAATTATTCATGAAACATCCCTAAACCAAAACCAACAACTATTTGGCCCAAACTTCTACAAAAATTCCCATCCATGAACACATCCTTAAACTTAAAAGCCCACTTCCCTTAAACCTTCTTAAAAGCCCATTTCCTTCAAAATTCAAAAGCCCAAATCTACCCTAAAGCCCACATGACATCTCCATTTGTCATCCATTTAATTAAATCCATTACCTAAGTCCTAAAATCATCATTGAATTATCCCAAATGAAGCTTCATCCAAATTCCCATCAAATTACCAAAAAATTTCTTAAAACCCTTTTCATGAAACAAATCAACCTTTTCCCAAGCCAAATGAAGCCATGAACAAGCCATTCTCAAGCCACATGAAGCCATGAGGGCTTTGACTTGTCATTAGTCCATTTATGGCAAGAAGAGGGGGTTCTTTCTTAAACCTCCTTTAACCTTTTTTTACCTTAATCATGTCACACACTAAACCATGTTTAGCCACCTCATCATGGATGGAGACTTCACCATTCCTTCTAAGCCGACCTAAATGATTCCCTCAGCTCAAAATCAGAGCTTGGAAGGGTGCACCAAGCCCAAAATGGTGGGTTGACCCAAACCAAGCCAAAGTGAGTCTTCTCCCATTCCATTTAAATCAAACTCCTTTACACATGTCAAACCTCAATTGCCTACACTAAACCCCAGCCCTGACCCACCTGACCAAGATGGTGACCATTGCCTGGCCGGCCGGCCACCAGGCCGCCGGAAAACACCATGGCCGAGAGCTCACATGTGAGCCAACATTGAAATTCTCACTTGCCGAGCTGCCCCATCCCCGGTGGTCACCATGGCCGATCTTCTCCTCACCGCAGCAGCTCGATCCCAAGCCCTAACTCCCTCCGAGAGGCCTTCCACCCTCTCCTATTTAAACTCCACCCCTCTCGGCCATGAGAGGAGCCGAAACAAAACCTTAAGGAAACTCTGCCAAAATCACTCCGCATCACTCTCTACACATAGAGCACCCGATCCCCACCGAATTCCAGCCTCAATTCCTTCTAGCTGAGCCCAATTTCGAGCTCAAACTTTAGCCCAAAACCAGGACACTTCTCCACAGTGAGCCAATTCCCAAATTGATTGGCTCTACACCTTCACTGCGACCAGGGAAGGTGTCCACCACCAAAAGCCCCATCTCCAGGGCCACCCAGGCTTGCTCCAGCCTCCAAGCTTTGTGATCGGGCTTGGTCGAAATCATATCCGGACAATTCACTGGACCAGGAGACTTCATCTGGAGCTTGCTGGGACCCAATCGAAGGTGCAACAACTCTCAGATTGAAGCCACACTTCTCTGAGCCAAGGTATGAGCTAACTCTCCATCCCGAGCTTCTGGAGATTCTTCATTTTGAATGCCTTAGTTTCAATGCATGTTAGCCGTATAGATGTGTTCGTCTCTTCAAGACGAATCCATGGAGCATAAGAACATGAAAATCCATCGAGAATCGAGTGAGATCTTAGGGATTTAGTGTGGACGGCTCTCGGGCGAGAACACTCGGGGACGATGAACGGATGCCGTCCATTCGATACACGCGCGCACGGACGGCCGGGATTGCGTCGGACCGAGAGACGGTACGAGAACCGCGGGGCCCGGGCTGCTGACTCAGGTGGCGGCGTCGAATGGGAGCGCGACGCGTGTGCGTTCGGAGCTGCCGAGGTTTCGCTGGCGCCGCGTGGATAAATAGAAAATTAGGGTATTTTTTTTATTTATTTAATTCCCTAAACTTCAAAAATCCATATCTTTGTGTAGAAAAATCACAAAAATAAAATAAAAATACCCTCTTGCTCAGTTGAACGAGAGGAGAATAATGTGAAAAAGAAATCATTTAATTTCATTAAGTATTTTATTTTTTATGATTTATTTACTCTCTGCATACATTTAATTCTCCATGCATGTATACAATTCACCATGGCATGAGACCATAGGGCTTTTGAAGCCTCTGAACTTGGGAACATTCCCTAAATTTTCCAAGGTCAGAGGCCATCTCTGTGAAAAGTTATTTATTTTTCAAATGCATGTTGCTGTTTTGAGTATTTTAATCCCAAAAGTTAGCATGTTGTGAAATAAATTCTAGAAATATTTGGTGATGTTCCTTATGACCAGAGAACTCTAGGAAAAATAGGACTTGAGTTAATTCACTCAGATTAACCCTAATTGGCTTAAACACCCAAAATAGGTCTTTAATTAATTAGAGTTAACCAGGTATCAAATTGACTTGAAATCAATTCTCCACTGACCTTTAGGATCAGAGGAATCTACCATAAAAATTTGAGGTCAATTGGACTCTGGTTAGCCCCACTAATTGGGTTGATTAAGTCACTTAGCCATTTTAAACTTTAAAAATTCATAACTTTTAAAATACTTTTCAAAAATTCACCAAATTGGTTTTGGAGCCTCTCTGATATCAGGGGAATCTAAGAAAATTAAAATTTCAATTTTCTAAAAAAGTTAATTTTTAATAATATTTTAATATTTTTAATAATTAAAAAATAATAAAAATCACAAAAATAATAAAATTCACCAAAATGTCACATTTTGAATTCTAATCACTTAGGAACAAATCCCACATTTTTCCTAGGTCTATTTAGTGAGATATTGAATTTTAAAGCCCTAGGGTAATTTTAAAATTAAAAAAAATGTATTTTCTAGCATTTTCACTAAAATAATTATTATAAATCATAGAAAAATCAGAAAATTACAAAATTTGATTCTCTGGTTTCCTTGATATCAGAGAGATTTTTGAAAAATATAAAATTCATTTTTCAACATTTATTTTATTTTTAAATTAATTAACACTCCAAAACTTAAAATAATTATAATAAAAATAATATAATTCAAAAAATCACCAAAATTGGTCCAAGTGCTTCTCTGGTCATTAGGAATGTCCCCTAATTTTCTTAAGGACAGAAACTTTCTTTTGGTCATGTTATCAAATTTTCCTTGAAAATCTCTATTTTCCACCAAAAATAATTATATAAATAAATTAAATACAGAAAAATCACTTTTTCTCCTCTCATGTCTTTATTGACATATGAGTGAAGTCACATAAAAATTTCAAGTTCATTTAAGTTCAATTTAGTGAGTTATGAAATTATTAAGCTTAAAGGGTAAAATGGTAATTAAACTTTTAACCCTTAATTAAAACTTTAGGTTTAATAAAAAATCAACAAGTAAAATATTTGATCTTAATCTGATTTGGATGATTGAAATTTAAATAATTAAAGGGTAGAAACCCATTAAATAATTTTAAAATGATTAAACTTTAATTAAATAATAGATTAAATTTGGAAGAATAATAAAATTGGAATTATTAGAATAAGGGATCTTTATTAGGAAGAGATTTATTCTTTAATTTAAAAATCCCTAAATTAATTATATCAACTAATACTCAATTTTTAATTAAAATGATAACTCAAATTTAAAATATTAAAAGACTTAATTAAATTATTAAACTCTTTTGAAATTTCAATTAAAATTAAAAATAAAGTAAATTAAAGATAAATTAAATTAAGATTAAATTAAATTTAATAATTAAATTAAATTAAATTAAACAATTAAATTAAATTAATTAAAATTAAATTAAATTAAATTAAACAATTAAATTAAATTAAATTAAATAATTAAAATCAAATTAAATTAAATTAAACAATTAAATTAAATTAAATTAAATTAAATTAAATAATTAAATTAAATTAAATCAAATCAAATTAATTAAACACCAAATCAAATTAAATTGAACTATGTTAAACTAAATCAAATTCAATTAAATTAAATTAAATTAAATATAAAGCAACTTGAACAACTATTCCAAATTTAAACTCTTTAACTTAAATCAAATCATTTGAATACTAACTTACCCTTGAAAACTTTAGTTATTATAGCTCCTAAATAAAACATTAAATGAAATGTCACTTCACTCATAGGATATTCAAATGTCCTAGTTCACTGAGCAAGTTAACAAAACTTGAAATTCTTGGACGATTAATTCATTTGTATAATTAAATTCATTCGGACTTAAAACAATCCTAGAAATATCGAAAAGATGTTTAAGATTCCTCTTAAGCACTTCCTCAATATGATAGGACATTTATAAGAACAATTGAATTTGATTATTCTTTGATGAAGAAAATCGTCCTTAAACCAAAACACAAAGAACCTAGACGTCATAGGAAATGACTAGCTATAGGATTAGGAATTTGGTAGAAAAACATAACCTTTCCCTTAGCTTTACCTAGGAACTTGCTTAAATATGCTAATTGTGTTTTAAGTGCAGTTTGGGATGACGGGAAGACCCTCCAGTGTACGCATTTGTATTATTGCAATTTACTTTCCTGCAATTTATTTTCCAGCAATTTACATTATTGCAATTTACTTTATTGCAAATGCATTTATTTTTCTTGCATGATAAACAACTGTTGCATGAAAACCCACACCTTTAGGATAGCCCCTAAAACTGAAACCAAAACTAAGTTAAAAGTCATTGCAAGATAAAATTCACCGCCACAACATTTCAAAATATAAAACAACTCAAAATTTAATCACAAACAGAACACAAAACTACAATTACAACTAAATTAAAACGTCCTCGTTGGATGATCGGGAATACCTCGGATGATGTAACCTACGTGTTGCTAACGGGATTTCCCACGGTCTAAATGAAAGTGTGGAACTCATTCGAGTTGAGTTTAGCAAATTCATCTGGACTAAGTGAATCCGATAAAAATAATGATGCCGGAAGGATGGAACCGTGGGATCTTAACCGGTGTCGTTATAATCAACTTTAAGATTTGTTTTAATTAAAACACAAGAACACTTGGAAATTAAGACTTCTCTAAACCAAAACACTTTTCTCAACTCCCGATTTATGATTTCTAAAACTAAACCTCTGCAACAACAAGGAGCTCGGAGCATGGTGGGCAGCACGACCATCGTCATCAGCAAAACCTGAGTCTACTTCAGCAAAACTTTCCTAGAATTAAAACAACCAAGCCATAGGACTTCGAGGTAGCTTGCTTAGTGCAACATAAATCCTCAACTCTTCGTTAGGCATTTGCATTGCAAATTAAGCCCTAACCGGTCTTAGGATTTCGAGGTAGTCGTCCGATACGACAATAAACCCTCACATCTTCTAGTGCTATTTGTTTGATTTTATCATACAAATATAAGCCCTAATTAATTGAAATTGGCAAGATTGAAATATCAAATAAGTATTAGGACTTTCCTAAATTCAAGCCAAACGATAGGATAGTCGGGAAATTATCGAAGTTCACTTCGAATCAGTGATTTCTCCTACCTTTCTTCCTTTGGATTCACAAAACAAAATGTTCCAAAAATTTGATCCATTCCCTATTGAAACTTCAAAATTCAATCTTTGAAAACCTTAAACTTTGAAATTCTTGAGAGCGAGAATCATTGATTATTATCGAGAGTTTTCTTAGGTGATTCCCGTCACTTAAGATGTAATTAACTATAGGGGCTTGCCCTTATAGGGAATTTTAAAGAACCTGTGTAATATAAACCCCGTTTAATGTTTTCATATTAAGCGGGGGAAACTTGTCGGCTTATAAAATTGGTTCGCGGACCAAACGGATGTCACTAATCTTCTAGTTTATTTAATCAAGCCCCACCATCGAGCGGTGTGTCTATCCTTAGGGATAGATACACGGTTTGTGGTGCGGTGCTCGTTTATATAAACTATTTGGGATGTGAGGTCGGTTTAATCTCATATCTTAAAACCTTCAAATTTAAAATTATTTTCAAAATCAAATACTACTTTTCAAATTATTTATTTTAATTAAATTAAAAATTCGCCGACAGATTTCTATTAGGCGACCCCTCTTCAAAATAAAACACGACCTAAAAATATGCCGACACTTGGGAATTTATACACTTTTCTATTTTAAATAGAAAGCTCTCTTTTATTTGGATATGCATATGAAATATCAAAGTGGGTGTATAAGTTGGAAATTTGGGGTAAAGGCAATGATGCACAAACTTCTATATCATGCTTTTATAGCTGAAACAAAAAAAATCAATACTCAATTTTAGATGCCCATTTTATCCTATAGTTTAGGTAGTTCTAATTCCTATCTTTAAGTAATTTGAGAACCAATAACAGATACTACGACACCAGATATTACATTGGTACAATGACAGATACTACAATAACATATACTACACTTGCACAACAACCAACACTGCACTTGTACGACATCAGATACTATACTAGCACATCAAATCAAATTCAACATATACGATACATCAAACACATCACATCAAACACAACACATATAATTCATTAAACTCATCATGCCAAATACATCACATTAAATATAACATATAAACATCATACATCAAATACTACACAACAAACACCACATATCAAACACCATACACTACACACTATGCACTATTTACTACACATTACACATCACACATCACACACCAGATACTACACATCAGATACTACACATCAGATATTACACTCATAAGAATTCAGATACTACAATCAAAGATGCTACACTTTCAAAGTTCATATACTACACATTGGTTCACTCATCGATTAAGTGGTAGGAATTAGGATTGCCTACTCTACGGTGATTTGCTGGTGAGTTTATTTGAGATTGATATAAAGACTTCAATACTTCGGGTTGCCTGTGGGATCGTGATAAAAAAAACAAGTCTATAGAATGAGCCTATCCTCAAATAGAATTCTTATTCTCCACTTTGATTTTTCATATGTTTATAACTAAACTCAACTATACAGACACTTGTAGTTATTAGTTTGCTTTCGGGGCATCAACAGAGTTGGCCAGGTACACATTTTTTTTTACTGCACAGCTCATTTACTTTATTTACTATATATTGTAGTGCAGTCCTTTACTTTTCATTATTTTACATACTTACTCATACTCATGTTTTTTTTAATTATTATTTCTCTTGCATACTTATATATGACCCTAGGATAGGCCATTTAGGGCATGGTTTTTCCTATATTACACATGTCTACTTTAGTCACTTTCTCTTTTGCATATTTATACATACCCTTAGGATAGGCTGTTCGAGGCATGATTTTGCTCTTTTCCTTTTTTTCCTCTTTCTTCCTTTTCTCGAGACGAGACAATGACGTGGTCAAGTGACGACTCAACTTCATGTAGTGGATCGGATGATAGAGGACGAATAAAGGATCTTCAATCAGACTTTCGTAGATTTAAATAACATCTATAGGGCGTCGAGGTCGTCATTTGATACTGCGTAAATCCTCACATTATCTTTTAGGACTTAGTACGATTGTATATCGTACAATATAAGTCCTAAACTGTTTAGGATTCTGAGGTAGTCGTTTGATGCGACATAAATCCTCTTATTTTCTCGGGCCATTTCCATTTAACACGCAGATATAAGTCCCGAACATCTAAATAATTTACAGGATTGAATTATCAAATATAATATCATTTTCAAAGATATAAAACCCAACTATAGGATAGTTTGAGATGTCACTGAAGTTCCTTCAGTATCTTTGTCATCTCCTACTCTTCATTCTGTTGGATTCTGAAAATAACTGTTCCACATTGAACCATTCCCTTTGATTTACGTACAAGCAATCGTGGAAACCTGAACGTTGAAATTCTTGAAGACAAAACCCATGATCTTTATCGAGAGTTTTCTTAGGTGATTTCGATTGCTTAAGATGTAATTAACTATAGGGGCTTGCCTCTATAGGGAATTAAAAACCCAGATTAATCTAAACCCTATCTAATCTGTGTATTGGATAGGGGAATATGTCGGCTATAAAATACGCAGACCAAAATAGAGTCATAAACTTTTAAGTTTAGATAGTTAAGCGTACTAACAAGTGGCATGCTCATCTTTCGGGATGATGCATCACTTGTAGTATCTTTCTCAACTATTTAAACTATTAGATATATGAGATCTATCTGGTCTCGTTATTTTCTAAATAAAAAATATCATCATTTTCAAAATCAAAATTATATTATACATTAAATTTAAATTTAAAATTTCATATTATTTCATAAAAAAATGGCTGAAAATTTTTGGCGACTCCGCTGGGGAATAATTCTTCTCTCCATTTTAGATCATGAGGATTTGACTTCATACATCGATAGTGTGCTCATATCCCTAATGGGCCCGACTATCATTCTTCCGTTGTTATGCTTCGCTCATTTTTTTCCTTGAGCAAGTATTGTCAACTCCTTTTTTATTCTGGAGCCACTGTTTAATCATCCTTAAACAAAGAGGTTCCAGAATCTTGAAATCCTCAAAGTGGGGTGGACCCCCAATAGGTGTGGTAGGTTAGGAGCGGTTCATCGAAGCAAGTTCGATGCGAGGTCGACTCACTCCAGATTACGGAATGGGTCTTACACTTAATTTCACTCCCACAACTCTCCATTTAAACTTCAAGCGAAATAAAAAATTCATCAAAATTTTAATACAAAACAAAACATTTTAAAACATTGCAAGTATACAATAATAAAGAAAATCACCAAAATTTGAAATAAAAAAGATTCACATGAATAAATTTCGAAAGAATGCCCAGTTCATAAGACAAGCAATCTAATTTTAGTACTTCTGTTGCAATTGCCTGAGATAATGCGCATACAATAAAGTAATTAGATACACTATAGAGCGCTGTCTCGTCTCCAAGGATTGGCTTGAGAGGAACTTCGGAAATGAGAACATAATGATCCCGAAAGGTATATGAAAGAACCTGAAAGAGGTTCGATTAATATAACTTCGGCTGATCCAATTGTTCTGATTAATTCCTACGCAAATGTCAACGATAGAATATAATTCGGGTGAAGGCTTTCAAGAAAAAGATGGAACTATCTGACAAAGTAGTCATTCGTTTCAGATAAGGGTATGACAATACTGACATCAAGTTCAGAGAAGTTACTGTTGTTGTGCTGAGAACTAAGACGTCCGAAATAGTCCAGTCGATGATAGAATTTAACTTGAAGTCAACTCAGGAGTTCTCACTTTTAAAGAGGGTGTTAGTTGAAAAATACTTTGTTTTTACTTCAAAGCCTGCCAAAACCATAAGAAGTACCACTAAGATGATTGTTGTTACCCTTACTGGTCTAGTTGCCACTACACCTGACACTGTTCCTTCCCAACTTAAAGGAAATGGTGTTTAAATGGATAATGAGCCTATTATCGTAGAGGGTTCAACATTCTTAACAACTCCTTCTGTGTTCGAGATAGGATCTAGTTCAAAATCTGCACCTCTGACCAGGATACAAAGGAGGAACAGGAATCGAAAGATTGCAAAGATCAAGAGAGCAAAAGCTGCTGTACTGACTGCCGCCACAACCACCCCGGATGAGAAGGGATAGGCTATACTGCTTGAGACCTCCCCTCTTTTAGAAGGGAGCAAGTTTCATTTTTTTTGTCTGCCACCCTCGATGAAGATGTTTCCACAATTGCTGCTATACTACCACAACTTTCATCATACAATCGTTAAACAAAAGAAAAAGTATCAATGCCGCAACTTCAAATTTGTACAATTTTTGAAAGGTTGGAAAGAAAAGAATGGTGTTCCTTCACTGAGATCTTTAATAGGATGGGATGTGTCACACCACCACGAATGAAGGACCAAATATTGCAAAAGGACAACTTTGTTACACAATCCACCAGAAGGGTTACAAGGGGAGAAGGTTTGCCTCTGCAAACCTCCTATAAAGTTTTGTTCGGATAATCATCATGTTAGCATTGGCTCTACCACCGCCATTCCACCACCGCTAAGGGTTCATGCTAAGCAATGTTTGAGGGCTCATATCTCTTCCACCTCTGTTGTTTCTTCAAGGTACATGGATCGATGGAAAATTAAGTCTCGCTTCAGATCAAGGGTGATCCTACCAATTGTACAGGAAGTTCCTCACCCCATGTACAAAGGTTAAATAATAATGAGAAGGTACTTACTGATGTGTCAGGTTCGTGTGCTGGGGGGCTCACCATCTCTCGGTATGTAGACGCCATTGATAAGTCTTCAAGACCTAAAACATTTACATCCGAGAGAATGGTGTGGCGACCCAGGGTCGCTAAATCAACACTCACAAAGATACCTGAAATTGAGGATGTTGGAAAAGACCCTAAAGGTGATGATTTACCAACAAAGATTACTATTATTTCAGAACCTATTCCAGAAAATGGCATTTGTCAATCGTCACCTACTAAGGAAGTTCGATTGAAGCTAAGTCAGATATGTTAAGAGAAGACATCAAACAGTTATCTGAAGCAAGAAAGGATAAGCTAGAAGATGAACAAGACTTGACTGATTATATGGATGAAGATTTTGCTGAGATAAATATTGTTGAAACTAGAGCATCCTCGACTCTACGAGAGGCTCTGATACCAGCTGGAGAAAATGTTACTGAAACAATGCAAAGGATTATTACTTCATTTTCAAAGACTGGTTAGAATACAATCTCAAGAATGGGAGCATAGCGATCCTGAGAGAGTATCTGAAAGAACCTGAAATAGGTTCGGTCAATATGATTTCGGTTGATCCGATTGTTTCAAGTGACTTCAATGAATGAAATACTGCCTAGGTAAAGCCTTTGAAGTAAATTTGAGCAAGATTCAAACTTCTTCAGTGCAGTATATCGTACAAAGTTTGAAATTTCTTTCCAATTGAGGGATAGCAGGTTTCATCTTTGGATTACTATCGTTGCTGAGAAAGACATATCAACAAGATTCTTGTTACTTTGGCCCGACCCTCCCACCACGATGGAAATAAGCAAGGAAAGAAACATGCTACTGTCCACAAATCATTCAACATTAGAAAAGCTCATCCAAAAAGAAATACATTGTGTTACTCAAATTCTGCAGATAATTTAAGATCAAGATTTTTGAAAAAGAAAAATTGACTGAGATGTCCAAAGTTTAATCAGGAGAAAAGAAATGACGCAAGATAAATATTCTAGTGTTTTGGTAAGACTATGATTTCATGGAGAATGAAATTGATATTCTAATAATTGAGTCCTTCACTTTAAGGAATTTGGACTAGGTCCTAAGTAAATTTCAAAAATAATATAGTGTGCTTAAAATACGAGTAATTGACTTGGGATATCACGGGTCTTTTAATATCCCGCCAAATGATTGGGTCCTAACTTTTGAATGGACTATAATATCTTAGAATCCATATTAAGAAGTATTTTAAAATTATTAATTAAGGGAGTCCAGACATTCAAAATCCTTAATCAAAGATATGCTCTACCAGATATAGTACTTCTCAAAAAAAAAGAAAAAAAAAGAAAAAGGGGAAACATGGAGAGTTAATTTATATAGGCTAGTAAATTATGTGAAAGTTAAATTATATAGGCTAGTAAATTATGTGAAAAGAAGTTTCCCTGAGAAGAAGCTTGAGGTGAGCATATAATTTAAAAAAAATTGGTTTCTGAATTCTCCCTTAATTAATAAAATTTGAGAAACCATCTTAATGAAATTCTTCTGATATTATGTTCAGGAAAATAGTTAAGTGATCATCGTCTTCTTGGTTGGCTATTAATTGACCCCAAAATATCTTTAGGAAAATGAAAAATATTTTAATCACATGATCAAAATTTTGAAACTTGCTTTGGTCCATAAAGAAAGAATTAAAGAAAGGGCTATTTTATTAGTAATTAATGGAAATTCGAGCCTGATGTCATGTCATTCAATACCCAGAAAATTCAACTCCAACTTGAATACAAGAACTTCAGAATATTATTCCAAGACAACATGAATAATTTGTGCGAAAATTAGTAATAAAAGAATGACATCCACTACAACGGAGCTATAAATTTACAATCTTCTATGTCAAGCAAAAGTGCAAGAAATTGTCAAAGGAGTATAATCAGGGTTGTATACTAGTCACCAATTGGGTCTGAAGATGAAAATTAAAATAAAAAAGTTGGAATACTACTGGCTAATAATAATGATAGATTGCATGAATATTTCTAAGAATTGATACATGGAGCGGTCTTACGTCAACCCCCAAATGTGCTCCACCCGACGGTCGCGTTGTGACTGTTTGAGTGTTGGGGCATAGATGTGGTGGGTACTATAGATCCTCCATCTTCAAAAGGAAATCAATTCATCCTCGTAATTACTAATTATTTTTCAAAATGGGCTGATATTGTACTGTTCAGAGAAGTGAAAGCACACCACGTGTTACAGTTCTTCAAAAATCAAGACGTCTCTTATTTTGGTGTACCACGCAGGATAATTTCGGACAACAAGTCCACATTCAAAAGCATCAAGATCAATAATTTCATTTGAAGACGCGGTATTGATTGGGGATACTCTACAATTTACTACGAGGCTGGCCAAGGCTTTTAATAAGACTCTCGTCCGAATTCAAAGAAAAAAAGAGAAAGATGAATCAGCACGAGCAGTTATTAGAAGCCTCATGGGCCTAAGGAACGACATTCAGAATTCCAATCCAGTCTACACCTTATTACCTTTTGTATAGGTCTGAGACCGTTCCTCTACTGGAAATGGAACTCCCTCCCTTCAGAGCAACAGTAGTAAACAAATTTACAGCATAAGACAACACCAAATTCCAGCTTGAAGAATTACAAAATCTTAAAGGAACATGAATGTCTGCATAACAAAGTTTGGAGCTTTAACAGGCTAAGGTAATACAAACCCTGATAAAATGTTTCTCCCAAATACTTTTAAAATCGGTATTCTGGTTCTCGTTCTCAAGCGTCCTATTCTTGCATGCTGCAAGATAGGAGTGGGTATTACCAGTCCTTGAAATATCAATGCAAAAGGCTAATGTTGCTGATAAACAGATGTTACTTGAAATAAGTACTATGCATCGTGATGTTTTAAAGAACGAATTTTAGAAATAAAATATTGTTCTTTGAAGCAGCAATGTTGAGCTTGTCTAAAACTGGGTCCGAATCCTAAAAAATAAAAAAATAAAAAAATGAAAACTCACAACTCAAATCAAAATAAATAATAAAAAGAACATACATCAAACCACAACAAAGATAAACTCAACATCAAATCAAATAAGAAAAAAAAATTAAATAAATTCACAACATTCTTACTAAAATAATAAAATAAAAAAATCTACGTTGCAAGTCACTGCACACACATTCTCATAGAGTTCCACGCTATAATCACTATAAATTTTCATAAAATTTAACAATTTCCACATCTTTATAAATTTTCACATTTCACAAAATTCCACAAAATCTTCACATTTCCATAAATTTTCACAAATTACACAAATTTTCACGAGTATACAAATTTTCCACAAATTTCACATTTTCATAAATCTTCACATTCCACAAATTTTCACAAATTACACAAATTTTCACGAGTATACAAATTTTCCACAAATTTCACATTTTCATAAATTTTCACATTCCACAAATTTCACAATTCACACAATATTCAACACTACATCTCTACACAATTCCCTCATAATTACACACAAGTCATCACATCTCCATAATTTACACAAATCATCACATTCCTACATAATTTACACAATACATCACATTTCTTCCGGGGTCAGTATCTATATTCTGATTCCCATCTTTTGAGATCGATACCTAAATTTTGATTCTCATTCCGAGGCTGGTACCCATATTCCAGTTCTCTCATTCTGAGATCAGTACTTAAACTCTGACTCTCATTTTTTGAGATCGATACCTAAATTTCGATTCTCATTCCGAGGCTGGTACCCATATTCCAGTTCTCTCCTTCTGAGGTCAGTACCTAAACTCTGACTCTCATTTTTTGAGATCGATACCTAAATTTCGATTCTCATTCCGAGGCTGGTACCCATATTCCAGTTCTCTCCTTGTGAGGTCAGTACCTAAATTCTGACTCTCATTTTTTGAGATATATACCTAAATTTTGATTCTCATTCCGAGGCTGGTACCCACATTCCAGTTCTCTCCTTCTGAGGTCAGTACCTAAATTCTGACTCTCATCTTTCCGAGATCGATACCTAAATTTTGATTCTCATTCCGAGGCTGGTACCCATATTCCAGTTCTCTCCTTCTGAGGTCAGTACCTAAATTCTGACTCTCATCTTTCTGAGATAGATACCTAAATTTCGATTCTCATTCCCAGGCTGGTACCTATATTCCAATTCTCATCTCGGGGTCAGTACCTATATTCTGATTCCCATCTTTTGAGATCGGTACCCATATTCTGATTCTCATTCTGAGGCTGTTACCCATATTCCAGTTCTCATCTCGGGGTGAGTATCTAAATTCTGATTCCCATCTTTCGAGATCGGTACCCATATTCTGATTCTCATTCTGAGGCTGGTACCCATATTACAGTTCTCATCTTAGGGTCAGTACCTATATTCTAATTCCCATCTTTCGAGATCGGTACCCATATTCTGATTCTCATTCTGAGGCTAGTACCCATATTTCAGTTCTCATTTCGGGGTCAATACCTATATTTTGATTCCCATCCAGCATACATATTATTTATACATATTATTTATACATTTTGTTTATACATATTGTTTATACATATTCTTCGGATAGGCTTAGTCCTATTCCTTCTCAGCATACATTCATATTCTTTGAGATAGGTTTTATCCTATTCCTTCCTCAGCACATTCTCTGCGATCAGAGTCATACTTCTGAATCCTTTTTTTGCACATAATTTGGAAATTCAAACTCACAGCGTTAAATTGAAAATACACCTGCTAATCCCTAGAGGGAATGTAACTTCACTTCAACTCTAATTCGATCTTTGATTTGTTTCAAGTATGGTTACTTGAACATTCATTTGTGATTGGGTTGATCATTTTGGTTAACGTCAATAGGCGCGGCGTGCTTGTACAACACACCACACCTATTGGGGGTCCATTTGTTGACCTCATTTTTGAGGTATTTCTTTCCCTTCTCCTTATAGCCTAGGATCTAGCCTTAGGATTTTCCTATTTTGGACTCTCTTAGAGGACCATATTGGGACCCACCATATTTAGAAATTCAAGCCATCTCCTCGCTCCTTGAAGTTTCATATTGACAGCTCTAAATCTTCGACATCCAGTTGAATTGATTAAAAGCAGACGTATTGAAACTCTTGATAAGTTCCTATAGGGATTTGAAAGCCATAGGATGTTTGACTTTTTTCCACGAGCAATATGTTTGACTATGGTTCTCCATTAGGTGAAGACCGGTCATCGATTTTCTCGTTAAATGGCTCCGATCGGGTCAAAATAATTTCATTTTGTCACATAACACAAATTTGATTTAAATTGGCTCGACCGTCGGCGAACTTGTCCGGACGATCCCGGATGACGAAATGGACCGCGTCGATGCGTCCGGAACGTCGACGTTAGTCGGTAAGGACATATAACTCGATAGGGTTCCTGATTGGATTGAATTGTGCGTAAATCGATGAATTTGCGTTAAAAAAAATTAAATAAAAATAAATAAATAAAATAGAATTTCTTAAATAAAAAAAACTCACGCACACTATTCATTCTCCTCTTCTATCACGCGTCTCGCCTCCTTTCTTCCTGTGCCCTAGCCGATCTCCATGCTTCTCTTTCACGAGCTGAAACCCTTGCTTCCTCTCTCGACCGGATTCGAGAAGCTTCTAGCCGGTTTCTCCGGTCACCGCTTTTCTCTCCGATCACCTTCATCCTTCTCGTCCTCCATCGAATTTCATCGTCGGTTGCCTTGTCGGTAACGTTTTGTAACTGATTTTCCCGCCGAAACTAGTCAGTTAACCTCCCTATGCTTGATTTCGATAGTTGCTTCTTGGTGAGATGGCTTTCTCTACCTCTCCGTTTTTTTCACCGACAGTAAGCACATACCCTTCGTTTGTGCCTATAAATACCCCTTTACGGGGAGGAGTTTAGGTTGGAATTTTAGCTCGTGCGCTAAGGAAGAATTTCGGGCTGGTGCTCCTTTCTTGTGATTTAAAAAAATTTTGCTCCTAAGTTTGCTTTTACAACTTCTAGAAGTAAGAATTTCTTTTTCTCCTTTATTTTCTCAATTGCATAATAAAATATTTGGTCTCACCATAGTTTTCACTATTAATCTTAATCTACTTACAAAACTTGTCTTCATTAATATTTGCTTCATTTCTCATGAATCATAAAAGGAATTTTCATGTTTATTAGCAATCTATGTTGATTTATCAGAGGTTGGATTTCTTCATTTAACTTACATCATTGATGGTTTGAAACATTGAAGCATAATTATATTGTAAAGGAAATGGACCAAGGTTTTATTCTTGATCAAAAAGAAGTTTGGAGTATAAATTGTGAATTTATCGCAGTTGGATTTTCTTGCCCCATTCGTTTTGCTATTCTTTCAAGTTTCCTTTAGGATATTTTATGAAGCCTAAAGAATTCTCAGCTTAATACCCACTACAGATCTTACAAATATAAGTTCAAATTTGGAAACCATTGATATTATGGATAATTTGTGAATGCACAAATGGATTTGTATGGGCAAGTGTTTAGTTTGCTGAAACAACTTGATCAAGAATTCATCAATCAGTTTGTTTCCTGGAGGGAATTGTTTATTTTTATTTTAAAATTTTATTTACTTGTTACTTCTAATTCTCATGGAGTTGTGGAAACAACACATGCTTTAACTGATGGATCAAGGATTAGTTTTAAAAATGATTGAACAAAGATTTATAAAAAAAACGGTTGATTTGGATAAGAATCTTGATAGTGAATCTCCCTACTTAATAGTTATTTGGAAGGGATTTTGCTTCAGTTTTCTAAGGCTGACTTTTTTTTCCAAGCTTTAGGATCTTGAAGCTTTTTAACTTCAGCTTGCTTAAGCTAATTCTCTTGAACTTTATAATTTTGGGAAGTTTCTTTGACTGCTTTACTGAAACTGAATCTTGGAATTGGATATTTGAGATGTTGCAACGTTTTTTTTAATTTCTCTAAACTATTTCAAATGTTGCATCCAACTTTGTATCATCCAATGATTTAGAATTGGAGAGCTGCAATTAGTTTATGTCACTTCTTTAAAAAAAATGTTGTAGCATGTTTTCTTAATTCATGTAATTTCGATTTCAAAATTATGACTAGTTTGTCCTTGCTTCAAATTTCAGATTTAAGAGAAAATTTAAAGCAAGTCTATTCTTTGTTTTACTATATGATCTTTCTGGATGGTATCGTTACTTTGAATTACTTTGGGAGTTGCAGCAGTTTTGCTTTATGTTGTGAACCATTTTCTTTTGAAAGTCGTGGCTTCATAATTAGCTATTTTATGTTGTGCATAAGTCTTAATATCATGAAAATGATGAGCTATTAACTGATATTGATACTGAAATAAAATAAATGTTAACATGTGACTTATCTTGGGAATTTATACACTTCTCCATTTTAAATAGCGAGCTCTCTTTTATTTGGATATGCATATGAAATATCAAAGTGGGTGTATAAGTTGGAAATGCGGGGTAAAGACAATGATGCACAAACTTCTATATCATGCTTTTATAGCTGAAACAAAATAAAATCAATACTCAATTTTAGATGCCCATTTTATCCTATAGTTTGGGTAGTTATAATTCCTATCTTTAAGAAATTTGTGAACCAATAATAGATACTACGACACCAGATATTACACTGGTACAGTAACAGATACTACAATAACATATACTACACTTGCACAACAACAAACACTGCACTTGCACGACATCAGATACTATACTAGCATATCAAATCAATTCAACATATACGATACATCAAACACATCACATCAAACACGACACATATAATTCATCAAACTCATCATATCAAATACATCACATTAAATATAACATATAAACATCATATCAAATACTACACAACAAACACCACATATCAAACACCATACACTACACACTATGCACTATTTACTACACATTACACATCACACATCACACACCAAATACTACACATCAGATATTACACTCATAAGAATTCAGATACTCCAATCACAGATGCTACACTTTCAAAGTTCAGATACTACACATTGGTTCAGTCATCGATTAAGTGGTAGGGATTAGGATTGCCTACTCTAGGGTGATTTGCTGGTGACTTTATTTGAGATTAATATAAAGACTTCAATACTTCGGGTTGCCTGTGGGATCGTGATAAAAAAAATGAAGTCTATAGACTAAGCGTATCCTCAAATAGAATTCTTATTTCCAACTTTGATTTTTTATATGTTTATAACTAAACTCAACTATACAGACACTTGTAGTTATTAGTTTGCTTTCCAGGCATCAATAGAGTTGGCCAGGTACACATTTTTTTTACTGCACAGCTCATTTACTTTATTTACTATATATTGTAGTGCAGTCCTTTGCTTTTCATTATTGTACATACTTACTCATACTCATGTTTTTTTTTAATTATTACTTCTCTTGCATATTTATATATGACCCTATGATAGGCCATTTAGGGCATGGTTTTTCCTATATTACACATGTCTACTTTAGTCACTTCTTCTTTTGCATATTTATACATACCCCTAGGATAGGCCGTTCGAGGCATGATTTTGCTCTTTTCCTTTTTTCCTCTTTCTTCCTTTTCTTGAGAGGAGACGACGACGTGGTCAAGTGACGACTCAACTTCATGTAGTGGATCGGACGACAGAGGACGAATAAAGGATCTTCAATCAGACTTTCGTACATTTAAATAACATCTAAAGGGCGTCGAGATCGTTGTTTGATACAGCGTAAATCCTCACATTATCTTTTAGGACTTAGTACGATTATATATCGTGCGATATAAGTCCTAAACTGTTTAGGAGGTAGTCGTTTGATGCGACATAAATCCTCCTATTTTCTTGGACCATTTGCACTTAACACGCAGATATAAGTCCCGAACATCTAAATAATTTATAGGACTGAAATATAAAATATAATTTTATTTTTAAAGATATAAAACCCAACTATAGGATAGTTTGAGATGTCACTGAAGTTCCTTCAGTATCTTTGACATCTCCTACTCTTCATTCTGTTGGATTCTGAAAATAATTATTCCACATTGAACCATTCCCTTTGATTTATGTACAAGCAATTGTGGAAACCTGAACGTTGAAATTCTTGAAGATAAAACCCATGATCAAAATTGACTTTTTGGTCAAAAATTGACCTATTGGGTCACTCGGTTGGTCATTGGGTCAGAAATTGACCATTTTGACAAAAGTTGACTTTCTGGTCAAAAGTTGACCAATTGGGTCAATTGGGTTGTAATTAGTTAAAAAATTGACTATTTTGACCAAAATTGATTTTTTGGTCAAAAGTTGACATATTGGGCCAATGAGTTGGTCATTATGTCAAAAGTTGATAGTTTTGACCAAAATTAACTTTTTAGTCAAAGTTGACTTATTGGGTCATTGGGTTAAAGATTGACCATTTTGACCATAGATGACTTTTTGGTCAAAAGTTGACCGAATGGGTCAATGAGTATGTCATTGGGTCAAGGATTGACCATTTTAACCAATTTTAACTTTTTGGTCACAAATTGACTTATTGAGTCAATAATTGGTCATTAGGTCAAAAAATGACTATTTTAACTAAAATTAAATTTTGGTCAAAAGTTAACCCATTGGGTCTACGGGGAGCTCACTGGGTCATAAATTGACCATTTTAACTAAATTTGACTTTTTAGTCAAAAGCTGACCTAACTAGTCAATGACTTGGTAATTGGGTCAAGAATTGATCATTTTGACTAAAGATGACTTTTTGGTCAAAACTTGACTTATCGGGTCAATGTATTGGTCATTTAGTCAAAAATTGACCATTTTGACCAAAGTTGATTTTTAGGTCAAATGTTGACTTATTGGGTCAATGGTTGATCATGAGATAAAAAATTGACTATTTTGACCAAAATTCACTATTTTGACCAAAATTGACTTTCTGGTCAAAAGTTGACATAATGGGTCATTGGGTCAAGGATTGACCATTTTAACCAAAGTTAACTTTTGGGTCAGAGATTGACTTATTGGGTCAATAATTAGTCATTAATTCAAAAATTGACAATTTTGGTCATGAGGTCAAAAATTGAATATTTTGACCAAAATTAAATTTTTGGTTAATAGTTAATTGGTTGGTCATTGGGTCAAGGATTGACCAATTTAACCAAAGTTAACTTTTTGGTCAAAAGTTGACCTATTGGGTTAATGGGTTGGTCATTGGGTCAAGGATCGATCATTTTGACCAAAGTTGACTTTTGGTCAAAAGTTAACTTATTGGGTCAATAATTGGTCATTAAGTCAAAAATTGAATATTTGGCCAAAATTAAATTTTTGGTCAAAAGTTGACCCATTGGGTCAACGGGGTGGTCATTGGGTCAGAAATTGACCATTTTAACCAAAGTTGACTATTTGGTCAAAAGTTGACCTATTTGGTCAATGAGTTGGTAATTGGGTCGAGAATTGACCATTTTGACCGAAGATGACTTTTTGGTCAAAATTTGATCTATCGGGTTAATGGGTTGGTCATTGGGTAAAAAATTGATCATTTTGGCCAAAGTTGTCTTTTTGGTCAAAAGTTGACCAATTGGGTTAATGGGTGCTCATTAGGTAAAAAATTAATTATTTTGACCAAAATTGACTTTTGGTCAAAAGTTGACCTATTAGGTCATTGGGTTTGTCGTTGTGTCAAGGATTGGCCATTTTGTCTAAATTTGACTTTTTGGTCAGAGATTTATTTATAGGTTAATAATTGGTCATTAGGTCAAAAATAGACTATTTTGACTAAAATTAAACTTTTGTCAAAAGTTAACCCATTAGGTCCTCTAAGAGCTCACGTAGTCATAAGTTGACCATTTTGACCAAAGTTAACTTTTTGGTCAAAAGTTGACCTAAGTAGTCAATGAGTTGGTAATTGGGTCAGGAATTAACCATTTTGACTAAAGATGACTTTTTGGTCAAAAGTTGACCTATTGGGTCAATCGGTTGGTCATTGGGTAAAAATTAAGCATTTTGACCAAAGTTGTCTTTTTGGTCAAAAGTTGATCTGTTAGATCGATGGTTGAGTCGAAGGTCGAAAATTGACTATTTTGACCAAAACTGACTTTCTGGTCAAAAGTTGATATATTGGGTCATTGGGTCACAGATTGACTATTTTGACCAAAGTTAACTTTTTGGTCAGAGATTAACTTATTTGGTCATTAATTGGTCATTAATTTAAAAATTGACAATTTTGGTCATTAAGTCAAAAATTGACTATTTTGACCAAAATTAAATTTTTGGTCAAAAGTTGACCCATTGGGTAAACTGGGTTGTCATTTGTTTAGAAATTGACCATTTTTATCAAACTTGACATTTTGGTTAAAAATTGACCATTTTGACCAAAGTTGACTTTTTGGTCAAAAGTTACCTTTTGGGTCGATGGGTGATCATTAGGTCAAAAGTTGACTAATTTGACCAAAATTAACTTTTTGGTCAAATGTTGACCTATTGGGTCAACGAGTTTGTTATTGGGTCAATGATTGACCATTTTGACCAAAGTTGACTTTTTGGTCAGATATTGACTTATTAGGTCAATAATTAGTTATTAATTCAAAAATTGACTAATTTGATCAAAATTGACTTTTTGGTCAAATGTTGACCCATATAGGTTGGTCATTGGGTCAAGGATTGATCATTTTGACCAAAGTTGACTTTTTGGTCAAAAGTTGACATATTTTGTCAATGGGTTGGTCATTAGGTTAAGAATTGACCATTTTGATCAAAGTTAACTTTTTTGTCAGAGTTTGGCTTTTTGGGTCAATAATTGGTCTTTAGGTCAAAAATTAAGTATTTTGACCAAAATTGACTTTTTGGTCAAAAGTTGACCTATTGGGTCACTGGGTTGGTCATTAGGTCACAAATTGACCATTTTGATAAAAGTTGACTTTCTGGTCAAAAGTTGACCTATTGGGTCAATTGGGTTGTCATTAGTTAAAAAATTGATTATTTTAACCAAAATTGACTTTTTGGTCAAAAGTTGAACTATTGGGCCATTGAGTTGGTCATTATGTCAAAAGTTGACTGTTTTGACCAAAATTAACATTTTAGTCAAAAGTTGACCTATTGGGTCAGTGGTCAAAGATTGACCATTTTGACCAAATTTGACTTTTTGGTCATAGATGGACTTATTGGGTCAATAATTGGTCATTAGGTCAAAAATTGACTATTTTAACTAAAATTAAATTTTGGACAATAGTTAACCCATTGGGTCTACGAAGAACTCACTAGGTAATAAATTGACTATTTTGACCAAAGTTGACTTTTTGGTCAAAAAAGGACCTAACTAGTCAATGACTTGGTAATTGGGTCAAGAATTGACCATTTTGACCAAAGACGACTTTTTGGTCAAAAGTTGACTTATTGGGTCAATGTATTGGTCATTGGGTTAAAAATTGACAATTTTCACCAAAGTTGACTTTTTGGTCAAATGTTGACCTAATGGGTCAATGGTTGATTATGACGTCAAAAATTGACTATTTTGACCAAAATTGACTTTCTGGTCAAAAGTTGACATAATGGGTCATTGGGTCAAGGATTGACCATTTTAACCAAAGTTGACTTTTTAGTTAGAAATTGACTTATTGGGTCGATAATTAGTCATTAATTCGAAAATTGATAATTTTGGTCATGTGGTCAAAAATTGACTATTTTGATCAAAATTAAATTTTGGGTCAAAAAGTTGACCCATTGGGTCAACTGGGTGATCATTTGGTCAGAAATTGTCCATTTTACCAAAGTTGACTTTTTGGTCAAAACTTGACCTATTGGGTCAATTGGTGGTCATTATGTCAAAAATTGACTATTTTGACCAAAATTGACTTTTTGGTCAAATGTTGACCTATTGGGTCAATGTTTTGTTATTAAGTCAAGGTTTGACCATTTTGACCAAAGTTGACATTTTGGTTAGTGATTGACTTATTGGTTCAATGATTGGTTATCAATTCAAAAATTGTCTATTTCGACCAAAATTGACTTTTTGGTCAAAAGTTGACCCATTAGGCCAATGAGTTAGTCATTGGATCAAGGATTGATCATTTTGACCAAAATTAACTTTTTAGTCAAAAGTTGACATATCTTGTCATTGGGTTGGTCGTTGGGTCAAGGATTGACCATTTTGACCAAAGTTGACTTTTTTTGTCAAAGTTTGGCTTAGTGGGTCGATAATTGGTCTTTAGGTCAAAAATTGATTATTTTGACCCAAAATTACTTTTTGGTCAAAAGTTAACCTATTTGGTTTTTTGGTCAAAAGTTAACCTATTTGGTCAATGGGTTAGTCATTGGGTCATAAATTGACCATATTAACAAAAAATGACTTTTTGGTAAAAAGTTGACCTATTGGGTCAATTAGGTGGTCACTAGGTAAGAAATTAAATATTTTGATCGAAATTGTCTTTTTGGTCAAAAGTTTACCTTTTGGGCCAATGAGTTGGTCATTATGTCAAAAATTGTCTATTTTGACCAAACTTAATTTTTTGGTCAAAAGTTGTCCTATTGGGTCATTGGGTCAAAGATTGGCCATTTTGAGCATAGATGATTTTTGGTTAAAAGTTGACGGATTGGGTCAATGGTTTGTTCATTGGGTCAAGGATTGACTATTTTGACCAAATTTGACTTTTTGGTCAGTCATTTGGTCAAAAATTGGCTATTTTGACCAAAATTAAATTTTGTCAAAAGTTAACCGATTAGGTCTACAGGGAGCTCACTGGGTCATAAATTGACCATTTTGACCAAAGATGACTTTTTGGTCAAAAGTTCACCTATTCGGTCAATAGGTTGGTCATTGGGTAAAAAATTGACCATTTTGACCAAAGTTAACTTTTTGGTCAAAAGTTGACCTATTGGGTCAATGGTTTGTCATGTAGTAAAAAATTAACTATTTTGACCAAAATTGACTCTCTGGTTAAAAGTTGACATATTGGGTCATTGGGTCAAGGATTGACCATTTTGACCAAAGTTAACTTTTTGGTCAGAGATTGACTTATTGGGTCAATAATTGGTCATTAATTCAAAAATTGACAATTCTGGTCATGAGGTAAAAAATTGACTATTTTGAACAAAATTAATTTTTTTGTTAAAAGTTGACTCATTCACCATTTTGACCAAAGTTGACTTATTTGGTCAATGAGTTAGTAATTGTGTCAAGAATTGACAATTTTGACCGAAGATAATTGTTTGGTCAAATGTTGATCTATTGGGTCAATGAGTTGGTCATTAGGTCAAAAATTAACCATTTCAACTAAAGTTAACTTTTTGGTCAAAAGTTGACCTGTTGGGTCAATGAGTAGCCTTTAGGTCAAAAATTAACTATTTTGACCCAAATTGACTTTTTGGTCAAAATTTTACCTATTGGGTCAATGGGTTTGTCATTGGGTCAAGGATAGACCATTTTGACCAAAGTTGACTTATTGGTCAAAAGTTAACGTTTTGGGTCAATGGGTTGGTCATTGGGTCAAGGATTGATCATTTTGACCAAAGTTAACTTTTTGGTCAAAAGTTGACTTATTGGGTCAATGAGTTGGTCATTGGGTCAAAAATTGACCATTTTGACCAAAGTTTACTTTTTGGTCAAAAGTTGACATATTGGGTCAATGGTTGGTCATGAGGTAAAAAATTAACTATTTTGACAAAAATTGACTCTCAGGTCAAAAGTTGACAAATTGGGTCATTGGGTCAAGGATTGACCATTTTAACCAAAGTTGACTTTTTTGACAGAGATTGACTTATTGGGTCAATAATTAGTCATTAATTCAAAAATTGACAATTTTGGCCATGAGGTCAAAAATTGACTTTTGTGACCAAAATTAAATTTTTGGTCAAAAGTTGACCCATTGACCATTTTGACCAAAGTTGACCTATTTGGTCAATGAGTTGGTAATTGGGTCAAGATTTGACCACTTGATCGAAGATGATTGTTTGGTAAAATGTTGATCTATTGGGTCAATGGGTTAGGCATTGGGTCAAAAATTGACCATTTTGACTAAAGTTGACATTTTGGTCAACAGTTGACCTCTTAAGTCAATGGGTAGCCTTTAGGTAAAAAATTGACTATTTTGACCAAAATTGACTTTTTGGTCAAAAGTTGACCTATCGGGTCAATGGGTTTGTCATTGGGTCAAGGATTTACCATTTTGACCAAAGATGACTTTTTCGTGAAAAGTTGACGTATTGGGTCAATGGGTTAGTCATTGGGTCAAGGATTGACGATTTTGACCAAAGTTGGCTTTTTGATCAAAAGTTGACCTATTGGGTCAATAGGTTGGTCATTGGGTCAAGGATTGATCATTTTGTCATAAATTGACTTTTTGGTCATAGACTGGCTTATTGGGTCAATAATTGGTCATTAATTCATAAATAACTATTTTGACCAAAATTGACTTTTGGTCAAAAAATAACCTATTCGGTCAATAAGTTGGTAATTAGGTCAAGAATTGACTATTTTAACTGAAGATGACTTTTTAATCGAAAGTTGACCTATTGGATCAATTAAAATTGGGTCAAAAATTAACCAATTTGACCAAAGTTGTCTTTTTGATCAAAAGTTGACATATTGGGTTGGTCACTAGGTCAAAAATTGTCTATTTTAACTAAAATTGACTTTTTGGTCAAAAGTTGACCTTTTCGTCAAAAGTTGACCTTTTGGGTCAATGAGTTTCTCATTGGGTCAAAGATTGACCATTTTGACCAAAGTTGATTTTTTTGTCAAAAGTTGACCTAAAGGGTCAATGGGAGGTCATTCGGTCAAAAATTAACAATTTGACCAAAATTGACAATTTTGTCAAAACTTAACATGTTGAGTCATTGGGTTTGTCATTGGGTCAAGGATTGACTATTTTGATCAAAGTTGACTTTTTGGTTAGAGATTGACTATTTGGGTCAATAATTAGTCATTAGGTCAAAAAATGATTATCTATACCAAAATGATATTTTTTGTAAAAAATTGACCCATTGGGTCAACAGGGTTGTCATTGTGCAGAAATTAACAATTTTGACCATTGTTGACTTTTTGGTCAAAAGTTGACTCATTTGGTCCATGAGTTGGTAATTGGGTCAAGAATAGACGATTTTGACCGAAGATGACTTTTTGGTCAAAAGTTGACCTATTGCGTCAATGGGTTGGTCAATAGGTCAAAAATTTATCATTTTGAAAAAAGTTGACTTTTTGGTCAAATGTTGGTCTATTAGGTCAATGGGTGGTCATTTAGTCAAAAATTGATCATTTTGATCAAAGTTGACCAATTGGGTCAATGGGTTTGTCATTTGTTCAAAGATTGACCATTTTGACTAAAGTTGAATTTTTGCTCCGAGTTTGACTAATTGGTTCAATAGTTGGTCATTAATAAAAAAATTGACTATTTTGACCAAATATGACTTTTTGGTCAAAAGTTGACCTATTAGGACAATGGGTTGGTCATTGGGACAAGGATTGATCATTTTGGGCAAAGTTGATTTTGTGGTCAAAAGTTGACCTATTGAGTCGATATGTTGGTCATTGGGTCAAAGATTGGTCATTAGGTCAAAAATTGACTTTTTTGACCAAAATTGACTTTTTGGCCAAAAGTTGACCTATTAGGTTAATTGGTTGGTCATTGGGTCAAGGATTGACCAATTTAACCAAAGTTGACTTTTTGGTCAAAAGTTGACATATTGGGTCAATTGGTTGGTCATTGGATCAAGGATCGATCATTTTGACCAAAGTTGACTTTTTGGTCAGAGATTAACTTATCGGGTCAATAATTGGTCATTAGATCAAAAATTGATTATTTTGACCAAAATTAAATTTTTGGCCAAAAGTTGACTCGTTATCAATCTAGGTGATCATCGTCGAATTGATCATTTTGACCAAAGTTGACTATTTGGTCAAAAGTTGACTATTTGGTCAAAAGTTGACCTATTTGGTCAATGAGTTAGTAATTGGGTCAAGAATTGACCATTTTGACCGAAGATGACTTTTTGGTCAAAATTTGCTATCGGGCCAATGAGTTGGTCATTGGGTCAAAAATTGATCATTTTGGCCAAAGTTATTTTTTTTTGTCAAAAGTTGAATTATAGGGTTAATGGGTGCTCATTAGGTAAAAAATTTATTATTTTGACCAAAATTGACTTTTTGGTCAAAAGTTGATCTATTAGGTCATTGGGTCTGTCTGTTGTGTCAAGGATTGACCATTTTGACCAAATTTGACTTTTTAGTCAGAGATTGATTTATTGGGTCAATAATTGGTCATTAGGTCAAAAATTAACTATTTTGACTAAAATTAAATTTTGGTCAAAAGTTAACCCATTAGGTCCTCTAAGAGCTCACTGGGTCATAAATTGACCATTTTGACCAAAGTTGGCTTTTTGGTCAAAAGTTGATATAAGCAGTCAATGAGTTGGTAATTGGGTCAAGAATTGACCATTTTGACTAAAGATGACTTTTTGGTCAAAAGTTGACCTATTGGGTCAATTATTTGGTCATTGGGTCAAAAATTGATCATTTTGACCAAAGTTGATTTTTCGATCAAAAGTTGACCTATTGGGTCAATGTTTGGTCATGAGGTCAAAAATTGACTATTTTGACAAAAATTGACTTTCTCGTCAGAAGTTGACATATTGGGTGATTGGGTCAATGATTGACTATTTTGACCAAAGTTGACTTTTTGGCTAGAGATCTATTTATTTGGTTAATGATTGGTCATTAATTTAAAAATTGACTATTTAGGTCATTAAGTCAAAAATTGACTATTTTGACCAAAATTAAATTTTTGGTCAAAAGTTGACCCATTGGGTCAACTAGGATGTCATTTGGTTAGAAATTGACCATATTTACCAAACTTGACTTTTTGGTCAAAAATTGACAATTTTGATCAAAGTTGACTTTTTGGTCAAAAGTTGACCTTTTGGGTCAATGGGTGATCATTAGGTCAAAAGTTGATTAATTTGACCAAAATTGACTTTTTGGTCAAATGTTGACCTATTGGGTCAATGAGTTTGTTATTGGGTCAAGGATTGACCATTTTGACCAAAGTTGATTTTTTGGTCAGGGATTGACTTATTGGGTCAATAATTAATTTTTAATTCAAAAATTGACTATTTTTACCAAAATTGACTTTTTGGTCAAAAGTTGACCCATATTGGTTGGTCATTGGGTCAAGGATTGATCATTTTGACAAAAGTTGACGTTTTGGTCAAAAGTTGACATTTTTTGTCAATGGGTTGGTAATTGGGTCGAGAATTGACCATTTTGATCAAAGTTGACTTTTTGGTCAGAGTTTGACATTCTGGGTCAATAATTGGTCTTAAGGTCAAAAATTGAATATCTTGACCAAAATTGACTTTTTGCTCAAAAGTTGACCTATTGGGCCACTGGGTTAGTCATTGGGTCAGAAATTGACCATTTTGACAAAAGTTGACTTTCTGGTCAAAAGTTGACCTATTAGGTCAATTGGGTGGTCACTAGTTATAAAATTGACTACTTTGACCAAAATTAACTTTTTGGTCAAAAGTTAACCTATTGGGCCAATGAGTTGGTCATTATGTCAAAAGTTGACTGTTTTGACCAAAATTAACTTTTTAGTCAAAAGTTGACCTATTGGGTCATTGGGTCAAAGATTGACCATTTTGACCATAGATGACTTTTCGGTCAAAAGTTGATCGATTGGTCAATGGGTCGGTCATTGGTCAAGGATCGACCATTTTAACCAAATTTGATTTTTGGTCATCAGATCGATTTATTGGTCAATAATCGGTCATTAGGTCAAAATTGACTATTTTAACAAAAATTAAATTTTCGTCAAAAGTTAACTCATCGGGTCTCGAGGAGCTCAATCGAGTCATAAATCGATCAATTTGACCAAAGATAACTTTTGATCAAAGTTGATCTAAACTAGTTAATGAGTTGGTAATTGGGTCAAGAATTTACCATTTGACCAAAGATGACTTTTTGGTCAAAAGTTGACCTATTGGGTCAATGTATTGGTCATTGGGTCAAAAATTGACCATTTTGACCAAAGTAGACTATTTGGTCAAATGTTGACCTACTGAGTCAATAGTTGATCATGAGGTCAAAAATTGACTATTTTGACTAAAATTGACTTTCTCGTCAAAACTTGACATAATGGGTTATTGGGTCAAGGATTGACCATTTTAACCAAAGTTGACTTTTTGGTCAGAGATTGACTTATTGGGTCAATAATTAGTCATTAATTAAAAAATTGACAATTTCGGTCATGAGGTCAAAAATTGACTATTTTGACAAAAATTAAATTTTGGGTCAAAAGTTGAACCCATTGGGTCAACTGGGTGGTCATTTGGTTAGAAATTGTCCATTTTTACCAAAGTTGACTTTTTGGTAAAAGTCAATCTATTGGACCAAAGTTGACTTTTTGGTCAAAAGTTGACCTATTAGGTCAATTGGTGGTCATTTGGTCAAAAATTGACTATTTTGACCAAAATTGGCTTTTTGGTCAAATGTTAGCCTATTGGATCAATGTGTTTGTTATTGGGTCAATGATTGACCATTTTGACCAATGTTATCATTTTGGTCAGAGATTGACTTATTGGGTCAATAATTGGTTATCAATTCAAAAATTGACTATTTCGACCAGAATTGACTTTATGGTTAAAAATTGACCCATTAGTCCAATGAGTTGGTCATTGGATCAAGGATTGATCATTTTGACCAAAATTGACTTTTTGGTCAAAAGTTGACATATCTTGTCATTGGGTTGATCATTAGGTCAAAAATTGATCATTTTGACCAAAGTTAACTTTTTGGTCAGAGTTTGGCTTACTAGGTCGATAATTGGTCTTTAGGTCAAAATTGACAATTTTGACAAAAAATGACTTTTTGGTCAAAAGTTAACCTATTTGGTCAATGGATTGGTTATTGGGTCAGAAATTGACCATTTTAACAAAAAATGACTTTTTGGTCAAAAGTTGACCTATTGGGTCAATTAGGTGGTCATTAGGTAAAAAATTGAATATTTTAACCAAAATTGACTTTTTGGTCAAAAGTTTACCTATTGTGCCAATGAGTTGGTCATTTTGTCAAAAATTGACTATTTTGACCAAACTTAGCTTTTTGGTCAGAAGTTGAACTATTGGGTCATTGGGTCAAAGATTGACCATTTTGACCATAGATGACTTTTTGGTCAAAAGTTGATCGATTGGGTCAAAGGGTTGGTCATTGGGTCAAGGATTGACCATTTTGACCAAATTTGACTTTTTGGTCACAGATTGACTTATTGGGTCAATAATTGGTCATTAGGTAAAAATTGGTCAAAAGTTAACCCATTGGGTCTACGGGGAGCTCACTGGGTCATAAATTGACCTTTTTGACCAAAGTTGACTTTTTGGTCAAAAGTTGACCTAATTAGTCAATGACTTGGTAATTGGGTCAAGAATTGACCATTTCGACCAAAGATTTCTTTTTAGTCAAAAGTTGACCTATTGGGTCAATGTATTGGTCATTGGGTCAAAAATTAACAATTTTGACTAAAGTTGACTTTTTTGTTAAATGTTGACCTATTGGGTTAATAGTTGATCATGAGGTCAAAAATTGACTATTTTGACCAAAATTGACTTTCTGGTCAAAAGTTAACATAATGGGTCATTGGGTCAATGATTAACCCTTTTAACCAAAGTTGATTTTTTGTTTAGAGATTGACTTATTGGGTCAATAATTAGTCATTAATTCAAAAATTGACAATTTTGGTCATGAGGTCAAAAATTGACAATTTTGGTCATGAGGTCAAAAATTGACTATTTTGACCAAAATTAAATTTTGGGTCAATTGGGTGGTCATTTGATCAGAAATTTTCCATTTTTACCAAAGTTGACTTTTGGTTAAAAGTTGATCTATTCGACCAAAGTTGACATTTTGGTCAATTGGAGGTCATTAGGTCAAAAATTGACTATTTTGACCAAAATTGACTTTTTGGTCATATGTTGACCTATTGGGTCAATGGGTTTGTTATTGGGTCAAGGATTGACCATTTTGATCAGAGTTAACATTTTGGTCAGAGATTGACTTATTGGGTCAATGATTGGTTATCAATTAAAAAATTGACTATTTCGACCAAAATTGACTTTTGGGTCAAAAGTTGACCCATTAAGCCAATGAGTTGGTCATTGGATCAAGGATTGATCATTTTGACTAAAATTGACTTTTTGGTCAAAAGTTGACATATCTTGTCATTGGGTTGGTCATTGGGTCAAGGATTGACCATTTTTACCAAAGTTGACTTTTTGTCAAAGTTTGGCTTATTGGGTCAATAATTGGTCTTTAGGTCAAAAATTGACTATTTTGACCAAAAATGACTTTTTGGTCAAAAGTTAACCTATTTGGTCATTGGGTTGGTCATTGGGTAAAAAATTGACCATTTTAACAAAAAATAACTTTTTGGTCAAAAGTTGAATTATTAGGTCAATTAGGTTGTCATTAGGTAAAAAATTGAATGTTTTGACCAAAATTGACTTTTTGGTCAAAAGTTTACCTATTAGGCCAATGAGTTAGTCATTATGTCAAAAATTGACTATTTTGACCAAACTTATCTTTTTCGTCAAAAGTTGACATATTGAGTCATTGGGTCAAAGATTGACCATTTTGACCATAGATGAGTTTATGGTCAAAAGTTTATCGATTGGGTCAATGGTTTGGTTGTTTGGTCAAGGATTGACTATTTTGACCAAATTTGACTTTTTGGTCAGAGATTGACTTATTGGGTCAATAATTGGTCATTTGGTCAAAAATTGACTATTTTGACCAAAATTAAACTTTGGTCAAAAATTACCCGATTAGGTCTACGGGGAGCTCACTGGGTCATAAATTGACCATTTTGACCAAAGATGACTTTTTAGTCAAAAGTTGACCTAATTAGTCAATGACTTGGTAATTGGGTCAAAAATTGACAATTTTGACCAAAGATGACTTTTTGGTCAAAAGTTGACATATTTTGTTAATAGGTTGGTCATTGGGTCAAAAATTGACCATTTTGACCAAAGTTGACTTTTTGATCAAAAGTTGACCTATTGGGTCAATGGTTTGTCATGCGGTCAAAAATTGACTATTTTGACCAAAATTGACTCTCTGGTCAAAAGTTGACATATTGGGTCATTGTGCCAAGGATTGACCATTTTGACTAAAGTTAACTTTTTTGTCAGAGATTGACTTATTGGGTCAATAATTAGTCATTAATTCAAAAGTTGTCAATTCTGGTCATGAGATCAAAAATTGACTATTTTGACCAAAATTAAATTTTTAGTTAAAAATTGACTCAATGCCAATTTTGATCAAAGTTGACTTATTTGGTCAATGAGTTGGTAATTGGGTCAAGAATTGACAATTTTGACCAAAGATGACTATTTGGTCAAATGTTGATCTATTGGGTCAATGAGTTGGTCATTGGGTCAAAAATTGACCATTTTAACTAAAGTTGACTTTTTGGTCAAAAGTTGACCTATTGGGTCAATGGGTAGCCTTTAGGTCAAAAATTGACTATTTTGACCCAAATTGACTTTTTAGTCAAAAGTTTACCTATTGGGTCAATGAGTTTGTCATTGGGTCAAGGATAGACCATTTTGACCAAACTTGACTTATTGGTCAAAAGTTGACGTACTGGATCAATGGGTTGATCATTGGGTCAAGGATTGACCATTCTGACCAAAGTTGACTTTTTAGTCAAAAGTTGATCTGTTGGGTCAATGGGTTGGTCATTGGGTCAAAAATTGACCATTTTGACCAAAGTTGACTGTTTAGTTAAAAGTTGACCAATTGGGTCAGTGGTTAGTCATGAGGTCAAAAATCAACTATTTTGACAAAAAATGACTCTCTAGTCAAAAGTTGACATATTGGGTCATTGGGTCAAGGATTGACCATTTTGACCAAAGTTGACTTTTTGGAGAGAGATTTACTTACATGTTCAAATTTAGTCATTAATTCCAAAATTGACAATTTTGGTCATGAGGTCAAAAATTGACTATTGTGACCAAAATTAAATTTTTGGTCAAAAGTTGACCCATTGACCATTTTGACCAAAGTTAACCTATTTGGTCAATGAGTTGGTAATTGGGTCAAGAATTGACCATTTGACCGAAGATGATTTTTTGGTCAAATCTTGATCTATTGGGTCAATGAGTTAGTAATTGGGTCAAAAATTGACCATTTTGACTAAATTTGACTTTTTGGTCTAAAATTGACCTAATAGGTCAATGGGTAGCCTTTAGGTAAAAAATTGACTATTTTTGACCAAAATTGACTTTTTGGTCAAAAGTTGACCTATCGGGTCAATGGGTTTGTCATTGGGTCAAGGATAGACAATTTTAACCAAAGTTGACCTTTTCGTAAAAGGTTGACGTATTGGGTCAATGGGTTAGTCATTGGGTCAAGGATTGATCATTTTGACAAAAATTGACTTTTTGGTCAGAGATTGGCTTATTAGGTCAATAATTGGTCATTAATTCAAAAATGACTTGTTGAGATCATTTTTTATGAGGTCTTTTCTCTTCTCTCTCCTTAGTACTTAGGATCTAGCCTTAGGCTTTCTCCTTGACTATTTTAGAGGACTAGAAATGAGACCCTTCACTTAGAAATTCAAACACTTCCTGGCTCCCTTTAAACCCCACAAGTTTGATAGCAAAAAGTCAAATTTAGTCAAAATGTGGAGGTTTAAAGGATGAGTTTCCTATAGGACTCTTTAGCCTTAGGATTACCCTGGATGGTCTGGTCCTGGTGAGGGTAAGCTTGCACACACCACACTCCCACACACACATCCTAAAACCCTAAAAAAAACCACACCTTTACCCGATTTGACTCCATGGCTCATGTAGGTAATTCATATGAATGGACCTTAACCCCTAAACCTCGGGTTAAGAGGGTTATGAACAACATATTGAGTGCCTAAGATGAGTCCTCTCATAGCTCTTGTGAGCTTAATATGGTTTCATGGCTCAATCAAGTGATTTCATTTCACTAACACTTAATCAACCTTCATTTTCCCAAAATTTCAATTTTTGACCCTCAGGACCCTAAACCCACCAAGCCTACCAAATGCCCTTGAAATTGCTCAAAATTTGCAAAATTACCTAAATTACCCAAAATTCCTCAAAATCAATCCTAAAACTTTCCCCCACTCAAATTGATCATCCTTGGTCAAATACACCAAAGTTTCCAAAAATACCCCCCAATACCCTCCAAATACCCAAAATACCCTTTTAACCTAAAAATTTCAAAAAATTCCCAAAAAATTCCAAAAAATTCCAAATAGTCCGACTTTCATTTTGTTTAACTACACCATAAGCAAATTTTGTCAATTTAGCCCACTTTTGCCAAAACCCCAATTTGACCTATTTTTAACCTAAGAGAGCCCAATGTCCAACGAAACCACCCCAATTGACCTCAATTTTGATCTAATTCAATCCTAGACTTCAATTTAATATCCCCAATACCAATTTAGACCAAACCCAAACCCAACTTCATCAACATGTGGATCCAATTTCAATTTGAAGCTTAAAGCCAAATTTTGGCCCATGACTTAAACTTAGCCCAAACCAACCCAACTCAACTCCAATTAACCCCAAATCATTTCCTAAACCTTCCTAACATCCCCACAAACAAAACACTAACCTGATTTACCCAAAATTGAAACCAAACTCTACCCAAACCTAACCCAAACCAAAAATCCCCAATTTGGCCTACATCCATCATGATCCCAAATGAGCCCAAATCCCAAAATCAAAGCCCAACCAAAGTTGAAAACTCTTTGTCACACCCCCATAAACATTTTTCAACATTAATTTTACATCAAACCCAACATTGGTCCAAACTTAACCCAAGTTAGCCCAATTTGATCCACTTTGGCCTCATTACCAAAAAGCCTAAATTGAACCTAATTCAATTCAAAATCACCCCAATCTTGTTCCAAATTATTCATGGCACATTCCTAAACCAATCCCAACATTTATTTGACACAACCCCTCACTAATTTTCATCAATAAATTTATTTCAAAAACCTAAAAGCCCACTTCCTTAAACCATTTTGAAAGCCCATCTAAAATGATTTCAAAAAGCCCAAAATTGGCTCTAAAGCCCACATGAAAATTTCTTCTCATCATACCTTTAATTGATATCATCCCTAAGTTCTAAATCAATCATCAAATAAATCCAAATCAAGCCTCATCCCAATTTATCCTAAATCCATCAAAAATGCCAAAAACCATTTCTATGAAAATAAGCCAACCTTTTCCCAAGCCATGAGCAAACCAAATGAAGCCATTCACAAGCCATATGAAGCCATGAGAGCTTTGCCACCTCACCAAGCCATTAATGGCAAGAAGAGGGGGCTCTTTCTTAAACCTTCATTAAGCATTTTTAACCTCATCCATGCTACACTCTAAACTAAGCTTAGCCACCTCACCTTGGATGGAGACTTCACCACTCCAATTCAGCTGACCCAAATGATTCCCTAAGCCCAAAACCAGGTCATGGGAGGGTGCACCCAACCCATTTCCATGAGTTGACAAAACCAAGCCCAAAATGTCCTCTCCCCATACCATTTAAATCAAACCTCTTTACACATGGCCAATACCCATTGCTTGCACCAAACTCACCTCTAACCCCACTGAGTCAGATGGTGACCTGACCCTAGCCGAACCACCACCCCAGCCGCCAGAAAACACAAGACTGAGAGCACCCATTTGAATCAAAAAATTCAAATTGAATTGGCTGAGCTGTCCCATGGCCAATGGTCCCTGCAGCTGTTCTACCCTTGCCCTGAGCAGCTGATCCAAGCCTTCAAACCCCCCTGGAAGCCCTCCAGCCACCTCTAATTAAACACCACCACCTCTCGGCCAAAAGAGGTGCTGAACCAAACCTTACCGAAACTCTACCAAAATCACTCCACACTCTTTTTCTAGCATAAAGCACTTGATCCCCACTGAAATCCAGCCCTAATTCCCTTTGGCCGAGCTCAATTTCGCAGCTCAAAATCCACCCAAAAAAACAGGACACTTCACCACAGTGAGCCAATCCTCAAATTGATTGACCCTACACCTTCACTAGACCAAGAGAAGAAGTTTCCCAAAGAAAAGCCCCCTCTCTAGGCAAGCCATTTCTCCTATCGACCAAGCTTTGAAATCAGGCTTGGTGGAAGTCTGGTCTAGACAATTCACCAGAGCCAGAGCCTTCATCCCTAGGCTCCTCCAGCTCCAACGAACGTGCCAAGCCCCTCTGATCGAATCTTCACTTCTCAGAGCCAAGGTATGGAACTCCTCCTTCCCGAGAGCTTCTTTTGATTCTCCATTTTGTTTGAGTCGATTTCAATGCATGTTAGCCGTATGGATTTATAGCTCTCATTTAGACGAACAGATAGGATCAAATTTCATGTAAATTGGTTAAGAAATGAGGGAGATATTAGGGTTTTAGTGTGGACAGCTCTCGGCACACTCCAAACGGAGACGATGACTAGCAGCCGTCGGATTGCGTGTGAATTAAATGGACGGTCCAGATTGCGTTGGACGAACAGACGGAATGAGACCGTGGGACGCGTGGCTGCTCACTCAGGTGGTAGCGTTGAATAGGAGCGTGCCGCGTGGCCTTTCGGAGCTGCCAAGGTTGATGCGGCGCTGACTGGGTTAAGTAGATAAATAGGATATTTTCTATTTATCTAAATACCAGAAACTTTAATAATCCATATCTTTGTGTAGAAAAATCACAAAAATAAAATAAAAATACCCTCTTGCTCAGTGAACAGAGAAGAATAATGTGGAAAAAGAATTAAGTTTTTTTTATGAGTATTTTTTTTAATTAATTATTTACTGATTTCAATATTTTAATTCTCCACTCACACACACAATTCATCATGACATGAGACCATAGGGCTTTTGTAGCCTTTGTTCTTAAGAACATTACTTGAATTTTCCAAGGTCAGAGGCCATCTTTATGGCAAGTTATTGATTTTTCAAGTTTAAGTGTCTGTTTTGGCATTTTAATTCCAATAATTAGCATGTTGATCAATAAATCCTTGAAAAATTAGGGGATGTATCTTATGACCAGAGGACCCTAAGATTTTGAATTAACTCATTAAGAATAACCCTAATTGGCCTAAACATTCAAAACTGAATTTTAAATAAATAGGGCTAACCATACATCAAAATCTCTTGAAAACAACCCTCCACTAACCTTTAGGGTCAGAGGAGTACCACATAAAAAATTGAAATCAATTGGAAATGATTTAACCCACTAAATTGCTAAATTAAGTCACATAACCAAAATTAAACATTAAAAATTCACAACTCACAAAGTACATCTAAAACATTCACCAAATTGGTTTTGGGACTTCTCTGATATTAGAGTTTAAGAAAATTAAAATTGGAATTTTCTAAAAATCTTCATTTTTCACCATATTTTAATATTAATTAAAAAATAATAAAAATCATAAAAATATTAAAAATCACAAAAATGTCACAATTTTCCTTCTAATCACTTAGGAACAAACCAAATATTTTTCTCAAGTCCATAGGTTGAGATATAGAATTTTAATGGCTTAAAACAATTTTTAATATTAAAAAATGAATTTGCCTAGATTTTCACTAAATTAATTCTAATAAATGAAAGAAAAATCAGAAAAATATAAAATTTGCTTCTTTGGACTCCTTGAGGTCAAAGAGACTTAAGAAAAATATAAAATCTATTTTTCAGCTTTAATTTTATTTTATAATTAATTAACACTCCAAAACTCAAAATAATTATAATAAATAAAATATAATTCAAAAAATCACCAAAAATGGTCCAAATGGTCCTTTGGTTTGTTGGAACATCCCATAATTTTCCTAAGGATAGAAACGTTACCTTTGTCATGTTGTTGAATTTTTATTGAAAACCCATATTTTTCATAAAAATAAATATATAAATTAAATTAAATTCAGAAAAATCATATTTTCTCCTCTAATGTCTTAATTGACATGTGAGTGAAGTGACATAAAAATTTTAAGTGCATTTGAGCTTAATTTGATGAGTTATGAAATGAACATGCTTAAAAGCACATAAAGGTAATTAAAGAATTTTAACCCTAATTAATATTTAGGTTTAATCAAGGGGAGGGTAAAATATCTCATTTTAAAATTTTTATTAGATGATTGAAACCTAGGGAATTAAGGGGTAGAAACCCATTAATTATCTTGAAAATATTTAAAGTAAATTTTAATTAATTAAACAATTAGAATTTTGGAAGAATAAGTTAAAATTTGGATTATTAAAGATTAGGGATGTGACTTAGGAAGATACCAATTCTTTAATTTAAGATCCCTAAATAAATTACTTTGATAATATTTAACTCTTAATCAAACTCAAAAATGATAATTAAAATTAATAATTAAATAATTAAAAGGAAAATAAACCTTAATTAAATTAAAATCTTAAAACATTAAGTAATTTGATAATCAAATTGAAATAAATTTAAAACATTAAAATTAATTTGAAATTATTTAAAAAACAAATCTAAAACAAATTTGAAACATTAAAGAAAATCAACCTTAAGACAATTCATAATTAAAAACCTAAAAAAATCAAACCAATTAAAATTGACCTGAGGTGTTACAATTAAGTCAAATTAAATTTAAATCATTAAAAGTTTAATTAAATTGAATATTCTAAACACCTCTTTCAAATCAAACAATTTAAAACACTTAAGAGAAAAACAACTTGAATTTTGAAACTAAATTAAATCATCCTAAATCATCAACTCAACTTTAATCAAAGCGGTTAAATTCTTTAACAAACTGATTTGCCCCCTAAATGCTTTCATTATCATAACTCTTAAATGAAGCATTAAATGAAATGTCACTTTACTCATCAGACAATCAAATGTTCAAGTTCACTGAGAAAGAGACAGAACTCAACTAAACTTTGGATGATTAATTCACCAGTACAATAAAATTCATTTGGACTCAAAATAATCTCAGAAGCATTGAAAAGATGTTTGGGACTCGTCCTAAGAACTTTCTCAATACGATGAGATGTTTTAGAAGAACAATTGAACTTAATTGTTCTTTAATGAAGAAAATCATCCTTAACAAAACACAAGAACCTAGACATTATAGGAATTGACTAGCTATAGGATTAGAACTTTGGTAGATAACCAAAACCCTCCCTTAGCTAGGTGTTTTCTTGCATATGTATAAATGCTTTAACATGTGTTTTAAGTATAGCTTGGAATAACTAGAAGACCCTCCAGGTATGCTTTTATTTTATTGCAATTTACTTACCTTTACTGTACTTTACTTTTCTTGCATGTTAAACAAGATTGACACCCTGCATGAAAACTGAAACCTTTAGGATAGCCACAAAACTGAAACCAAAAACTAAATTAAAAGTCACAACAAGATAAAATTCACCGCCACAACATTCGAAATATAAAACAATTCAAAATTTAATCACAAACAGAACAGAAAACTACAACTACTACTAAATTAAAACATCTCGTTGGATGATCGGGAATACATCGGATGATGTAACCTACGTGTTGCTAACGAGATTTCCCACGGTCTAAATGAAAGTGTGGAACTCATTCAGTTGAGTTTAGCAAATTCATCTGAACTAAGTGAATCCGATAGAAATAACAGTGCTAGAATGATGGAATCGTGGTATCTTAACCGGTGTTGTTATAATCAACTTTAAGATTCCCCTAACAAAATATTAAATCACCTAAACCTTAAGACTCTTCTAAACCAAAACACTTCTCTCATCTCCTGATTTTCACTTTCTAAAACTAAACCTCTGCAACAACAAGGAACTTGAAGCATAGTGGGCAGCACGACCATCATCGTCAGCAAAACTGGAATCTACATCAACAAAACCATTCTTAGAATTAAATAACCAAGCCATTGGATTTCGAGGTAGTTTGCCTAGTGCAACATAAATCCTTAACCTTTTCGTTAGGCACTTGCATAATCATTTTATGCAAATTAAGTCCTAACCGGTCTTAGGATTCTAAGGTAGTTGTTTGGTACGACATAAGCCCTCACATATTTGAGGCTATTTGTATGATCATATCATACAAGTATAAGTCCTAACTAATTAAAATTGGCAGGATTACAACATTAAATAAAATCTCAAATTGATGCCAAACAATAGGATAGTTTGGGAAGTTGCCAAGATTCTTCTTGGATTCTCAGCTTCTACTTCTCTTCCTTTGGACTCCTGAAATAACTGTTCCAAATTTGATCCATTCCCTATTGAAATTTCCTAAATCCAATTCATTTGAAACCGCAAACTTTGAAATTCATGAGAGTAAAACCACCGATCATTATCGAGAGTTTTCTTAAATCATTCCCGTCATTTAAGATGTAATTAACTATAGGGGCTTTCCCTTATAGGGAACTTTAAGACAGGTAATATAAACCCTGCTTAATTCCTTTATATTAAGCAGGGGAACTTGTCAGCTTATAAAATTGGTTTGCAGACCAAACAGATGTCACAAATCTTCTAGTTTATTTAATCTAGCCCCATCATCAAGCAGTGTGTCTATTTTTCGGGATAGATACACAGTTTGTGATACGGTGCTCATTCATATAAACTATTTGGGATGTGAGATCGGTTTGATTTCTTATCTTAAAAATTTTCAAACTTAAAGTTATTTTCAAAATTAAATACTTCTTTCTAATACTGTATATATTAAATTAAATTTAAAATTTAAAATTCGCCGACAATTTCTATAGGCGACCCCTTTTCAAAATACAACACTCAACCTAAAAATATGCTGACAATTTTTGGCGACTTTGCTGGGGACTAGTTCCTCTCTCCATTGTGATCAGATGGTTTTGCTTTCATAAATCAGTAGTGAGTCCATATCCCTAGTGGATAAAACTACCATTCTTTCCGTTGGCATGCCACGTTCATTTCTGTCTTGAACGGGTATAGTCAACTCCTTTTGGATTTTGGAGCCATTGTTTAGACACCCCAAAACAGAGAGGTTTTAAAATCCTTTTGCCTCTTTTTGAGTTGGGGTGGACCCCCAATAGGTGTTAGCCTAGGAGCGATCTTTTGAGTTGAGAAGTCTTACGAGACTTTCTCTTCTTTTCCAATCCTGAATCGAATCCTTTACCTTTCCTTTAACCTTCCTTCATTAATCATTTTGTTCCTAACAAATAAATCCTCTAATAAACAACCTTTTAATAAGAAATTCTTCTAAATTGCAAATACATTAAGATAAACTAAAAAGTGTTCGGACTCTTTCTTTTTCGTCTTAAGTTTTGCGACAAAAGGAAGCATAATTCGGGACTGACGTTCGGAATCTACCCTGCAGAAAATGACTGCACCAAAGTTAATTTTCTCCTTCAACAATGGAATGGGCTTCGCCGTCTATAAGAATGAACTGTCCGACAATGGAATCATCTGTTTTGGACAAGGATTCGACAATACAGATATTAAGTTCGCTGACGTCACCCTCTTCACACTAATGGACAAAGTATCGGAAACTGAGGAGCCCGTAATTGAGTTTAACCTGAAAACGACTCAAGTGTTCCATCCCCTGCAAAGGGTCACAGTTGAAAGAAGTACCACTGTTCGTAGGAGGACTGTTGTCTCTACCCCCACCAGTCTAGTCATCTTTGTACCTACCCCGACTCCTGCCAAATTGAAGGGGAAGGAAATCCAAGTCTGTGATGAGCCTGTCACCGTGGAGGGTACAAATTTTGCTACAATACCTTCTGTTTTTGAAATTGGGTCCAGTTCAAAGTTTACACCCTTAACTCGGACTCAAAGAAGAAATAGGAGCAGAAAGATCGCCAGGATCGAGAAGGCTAAGGTTGCTGAAGTTTCTTTTCTCGAAGAGATTCCTAAGAAGGAGGAAGAACTACCTGAAATTTCATCGATGTTGGAAGAAAGTAGGTTCTACCTTCTCTCTGCTGCATCGGATGAAGAAGATGTCCTAAGAATTGCCGCTGCATTATCCCGACCTGCATACTATAGTGACTGTAAGAGGAAAAGGGTCAGGACTATGCCATTTACCCGGCTGCAAGCTGTGGTAGAGAAATTGGCTAAGAAAGAGAGATGCCCCGTGTTAGAAATCCTAAGAAGAATGGGACGAGTGCCAGTCAAATTCCGCCTCGGACCGTGAGTAAACCCCGTCACTGCCTCAGAGAGGCCATGAAAAAAAGTGCGAGCTAGTGAAAGAAGTTCGCCTGTTGTCGCATCGGGACACCATGTTAGGGAGGATACCACCTACCGACGCACAGCTGACAGACCATCTGGTCCTAGGCCTTCTACTGCTAGAAGGATGGTGTGGCGACCTATTATTGCTGAACCGATACAAGCGCGATGTTCTGGAAAGAAGAGTCTCTTTAGAAAGCCAGACTCTGAAGAAAGTGCTACTGCATTAAAAGAAACTCCTGAGAAAGAAGTCCAATAGTCATCATATGACAACCGCACAACCGTTTGGAAGAGGCCACTAGAAGATGCCATAAGCAAGCTAAGAACGGACATCCGACGGTTGGCAAAGGAAAGAGGAGAAAAATTGGAAACTAAAGTAGATTCATCAGAATTTATGGATGAAGAATACGCCGAGATTAATATGGTCGAGACCCGAGCATCGGCAGCTTCACAAGGCGCTCCGTCAGCTTCGGAAAGGGAGGAACCAGAAGTAATGAGAGCACAACTTCGAAAAAAGGATGATACAATTTCTCAAATGGTAAAAAGGATGGAAGAGATGGTTGCTGCTTTAGCCACTCTCCAGAGTCAGCTGCAACCTCAAAAGGAAACACCCCCATAAATTATTCACATCGCGGACGGAGAAAAGGAGATCGCATATGTTAACGGAGATGAACAACCGAAGAAAGATTCTACGGAAAGCATGATTCCCGAAAAGGCAGCAGGTGCGAGAAGCCTTAGCTCAGTCTAAGAGGGGAGCATCTACTCAGACAGATAGACCTTACCCAAAAGAATTTGATGCGGTCCAATACCCAAAAGGCTTTGTACCACCTCTGTTCAAGACTTTTGATGGAACGGGAAACCCCAGGCAGCATGTCACACATTTTCATGCCAGTTGCTGTAATGCCGGTGGGAGTGATGATTTACTCTTTCGACAGTTCGTCAGCAGCCTGTCAGGGATTGCCTTTGACTGGTATGCAGAATTGCCAAATGGCTCAGTTAAGACCTTTTCAGAGTTAGAAAGCCTCTTCATTAAGCGGTTTGCCAGAGCTCGGCACCACATCACTATCGGTGATTTCGTGGAGCAATAGAAACCGAACGAAACTCTAGTGGATTACATACTTAAGCATGAAGTGTGAACCACAACTTCAGGAACAGCATGCGATCGGTATTTTGTTGAAGAGTATCCACTGCACGATAGCACTTCTCCTTAAAGGATTTACAATCAAGACTTTCGAGAAGTTGCTTAGCAAGGTCGAGAGCTTCCAAGAGGAGGCAAAACAGCTAAGTTTTGTGGACAAGACCGATAAACAGAAGCCTGTGAAAGCATTCGAGAAGAAATCCAGAATCGTCACGATAGTAGATAAAGGCAAGCAACCAGTGCAGATACAGCCAGAGCGACCACAGCCAAGTTATCAACAACCACAACGGGTTTATCAGCAACCTCAACAGAACTACCAATAGCCTCGACCGAACTATCAGTCATCTCAGCATTATAAGCAACTGCCTAGTCCACAGTGTACCCTGAAAGAGTTTTTGTATAAGGAATATCCATTCAAAACTGAAGCAGTAGCGAAAATGTTCCGCAGTTTAATGAAGACACCAAATTTTCAGCTACCAGAGCCCAAGAAGCCGGAAGAAATCAACAAGAAAGATCATCCAAACTATTGTCCCTACCACCAGATGCTCGGACACAAAATAGAGGATTGCATCACTTTTAAGAGCTGGCTTGACGACAATCTCTGGAAATAGAACATAATGATCCAGAAGGAATACATGAAGGAACCCCAAAAAGGAGGTTCCGTTAATGTTATTTCAACAGATCCTATTGTTCTGATAGACCTGTGCATGACTACCGATGGATGGAGTACCGTCTGGATAAAGTCTTCGATAAAAATTTTGGGTCACATCCAAAATGCTTCCGTGCATGCTTCAACTCAGAGTTTGAAACCTGTTGAGCCGGCATTATCACTTGCGATTGAAGAACGGCCCCAAAAGGAGGAGAAGATCGTAGAAGAAAAGAAAACTGAGGCTCTAAAGGGTAGACTAGGGGTTGCTTATCCTAGGATGGTTATTTCCTATTCGGGGGAGAAATCCCTCCGACCTCTGACTCTATATGATTATTTGCTTGCCCCGGCGGGAACTTATAATGATAAGAGTTTTGGTGTTGGCTATGTTTTGACTAATTCTAACGATTATGTAACTAACGACAACCAACCTAATATGGATCTCAATTCCAATACGATAAACGATTCTCAAATCATACTGAACCTCGATGACCACGACGAAGTAGAAGACATTCACAAGGATGGCTTCGAAAGTTCGACAAGCAACGAGTCCATTTTTGAATTCCGAGGAGCTCCAATCACGATAGAATTAGAGTTATCAGATTCTAAAGCAACTCCAAAAGAGCCAATTGTTCTGATTCAAAAGAAGACACCGGTAGATTCAACACCAGATTCAGAACAAGTAACTGAAGTTAACCTAAGAAGCGGAAAAGTTCTATACCCCGAGAATGGGTCTAAAGGATAAAGGAAAGCAGGTGGTTGCTCAGGAAGAGCCAACCCCAGCAGAGGAATTGCCATTCGGGAAGAAACCGAGGAACATGGTAATAAAGTGGACTATAACGTGCTAGCCCATCTTAGGAAGCAACCAGCCAAACTGAGCATCTACGATGCTTTGATCCTGTCAAAGGAGATGAGGGAAACTCTGATTAAGGCTTTACTTGATCCAGAAATTTGTTTAGCTCAAATGGACGGTAATTCCTTAGATGAGGTTTGCTCGTTAAAAGAACAGGCAGTGTTACCTTCACGGACAATGATCTACTACTTGGAATAGCTGATCATAATTGACTGATGTACATATCGGTCACTATCAGAAAGTTCACGCTCTCCAGGGTGTTGGTTGATCCAGGAGCATTAATCAACATAATGAGCCTTTGAACGTTGGCATATTTAGAAATTGATGCTTGCAAACTCGAAGCAGACAAGATGTTATTAAGAGGCTTCATTCAAAAAGGAGAAAGAGCTCTGGGATCGATTACACTATTAATGAAGACCGGTGACTTAGCAAAGACAACCACAAAATTCCATATAATTGATTCTGAGACATCATTCAATGCTCTACTGGGTCGACCAAGGATCCATGAGAACCGGATGGTACCGTCGTCTCTGGACCAATGCATAAGGTATTATGAAGGAGGAGAACAGTGTATCAAAGGTGATTTGCAACCATTCTCCGTGCATGAAATCAGAATTCACTAAGATACAGCCTACTACGTGCCTCCAAAGAAAACAATCTTCTCCAGAAATACCGTACCAAATGAAGCAAAAGAAGTTCGAGACGACGAAGAACCTAAAATTCTAGTCCAACAGTTACTCACCACTCCCTTACGGCGAGATGGTGAAGGTTTCTCCAGAACTCGCACCCGAGGTCGAGGCCGGGGATGGGGTCAAGGAAGAGACAGTGGAATAGTTGAACAAAAGAAACTGATCATCGATGTTGATTGAGAAAACAGTTCTGAAGAATAAATCAAGAAAGAAGCAGCGACAATAAGTCAGAAGAAACCCCAATTCAAGATCTCTCTCGAAGATGAAAAGAACGAAGAATACAAATCAATGTACGAGAAGATTAGCCATTATGTGCATACTATGACCCTGACCCTGATCCATTCTAATAAAGTTGAGGGTATGGTGGTCAAGGAGGTGCATGGTGGCGGTACTAAACCGATTAAATTCTACCGTGGTGCTTCTTCTTCCAAAACTGAAAATGATGTACAATTTGAAGATGTTACTTCATCTGAATTAATGGAACTACCTTTTGAGTGGTATTCTCCCTGTGTTCAAAATTTAATTCAACGTGGTGTCTTACCTCGACAATGGACAAAAAGTCAATCACAACACTTCAAAAAATTATGGAATAATACTGGTCGACCGCCCAATTCAAAACATGGTCTCGGATTCGGCACAGTAGGATCAGTTAATGATACGGGATTTTGCTTGGTTGTCACTTGCGAGCCTAATGAAGTTTGCTTAGAAGCCTCAGATAATCTTGAAGATCTACCAATTGGAGATGCTCCACTAGAATTCGAGGAAGAAATTAAATCTACAATAGACGAGTTAATGGAAGTTAACTTAGGTACTAGCGAAGAGCCAAGGCCGACCTTTGTTAGCTCCTTACTCAATAAAGAAGACTCCAAAAACATGATCAAACTACTGATGGAATTTAAAGGCTGTTTTGCTTGGAGTTATGATGAAATGCCAGGATTAGCTCTAGAAGTCGCAGTTCACAAACTAGAAGTGGATCACACTGCCATTCCAGTCAAACAAGCTCCCAAAAGAATTTGTTTAGAAATTAAACAGCAAGTTATAGCTAAAGTTAAGAAGCTAATTGACGCTAAATTTGTCCATGAAGAACAATATTCGACTTGGTTAGCCAACGTAGTACCAGTCAAAAAGAAGAATGGATAGATCAGAATCTGCGTAGATTTGAGAGATTTGAACAAGGCATGTCCAAAGGATGAATATCCTCTACCAATTCCAGAACTGATGATCGACATCGCTTCAACACATGAAATCTTCTCTTTCATGGATGGATCATCAGGATACAACCAGATAAAGATGGCACCAGAAGATGAAAAGCTCACAGCCTTCAGAACGCCAATCGGAGTATACTGCTACACAGTGATGCCTTTCGGATTGAAGAACGCAGGAGCAACTTACCAAAGAGCAATGACGAGGATTTTTGATGATCTCATTCACAACCAAGTCGAGTGCTGTGTGGATTCTGTGGTCATCAAAAGCAAACTGAAAGAAGATCACCTGTATGGTTTGAGAATTATTTTCGAGTGATTAAGACAATATAACCTTAAGATGAATCCCTTGAAATGCGCCTTCGGCGTCACCTCTGGGAAATTCTTAGAATTTGTTGTCCCACATCGTGGAATTGAAATTGATCCGGAAAAGATTAAATCTATCTTAGAAATGCCACCTCCCAAAACCTTGAAGAAACTACGATCCTTTCAAGGAAAATTGGCATATCTTCGACGCTTTATCTCTAATTTGTCAGATAGGTGTCAGCCCTTCTCGGCATTAGTTAAAAAGGACGCCAAATTCGTTTCGGAAGAGAAATGTCAGTGGGCCTTCGAGGACATTAAGCAGTATTTAATGACACCTCATGTTTTAGCAGCCCCAGTCTCGGGTTGACTGTTAATACTTTATACCGTGGCTTTAGACGACTCTCTCGAAGCCCTGCTAGCCCAGGTCAACGACGAGGGAAAAGAAAACACTCTCTACTACTTAAGTTGGCATTGTTTGACCCTGATCTTCGCTGCTCAAAAGCTCAGGCATTACATGCTTTCTCATAAGGTCAACCTTATTTCGAAGTTTAATCCATTGCAATATTTGATGACCCGACCGACACTTTCCAGTAGACTTGTGAGGTGGTCGATGATACTAATACAATTTGATATAACTTTCATACCACTTCGTGCAGTAAAGGGACAAGTCCTAGCATACTTCCTCGCAGCACAACCTTTATCGGCAGAATCGCCTCTCAACGATGACTTGCCTGACGAGCAGATAATGGTCCTAGAAGACCCCGGCGATCAGTTTTGGGAGCTGTACTTCGATGGAGCATCTTCAGCACACAAAGACAAAGAATCGCAAACGATAGTGCCCGGTAAGGCAGGAGTCAAACTAATATTTATAACACCGGGACGAGGAATGTTAAGGTACTCCTACCATCTAACAGAGCCATGTACGAGCAATGAGGTCGAATACGAAGCTCTCAAAACCGGATTAGACTTAACTATTAGAATGGGGATAACAAACATCAACATCTACGAGGATTCACAGTTGATCATTCAACAAGTCGCAGGACAGTATAGAATTTTAAAGCCAAGACTCGAGCAGTACTTGCAGTATGCCATGAAATTATTAGAGCAGATTCTGAATGTAACGATCTTTAAGATCCCCAAAAGAGAAAATGCTCTCGTAGATGCGTTAGCCGGCCTTGCAAAAGAATTTGTCTGCTTGCAGAATGAATCAGTTGAAGTGTTAGTTCAGGGACGTCAGGTTCTCTCACAGCTCGACATGGACACGATACACAAGTCAGAAAAAGAAGAAGAATCAATTGCGATAGTAACAGAAAATGCAGAAGACTGGCGTTAACCACTCATAGACTACCTGCAACTGGAAACCTACCGGACGATAAATCATTAGCTCATCAGATCAAGAAAAGAACTCTGTCTTATGTGTTAATAAACAATACGTTATACAGAAGGTCTTTCGATCAGATGTGGCTAAGGTGCCTGAGCGAGTCCGAGGCTCGTGAAATTTTTAGGGAAGTGCATTCACGGCTTTGTGGCGCTCATCAGTCAGGTCCGAAGATGAAAATGAAGATTAAAAGGCTAGGGTACTACTGGCCCTCGATGATGACCGACTGTATGAAAGTTTCCAAGAGTTGTCACCAGTGCCAAGTGCATGGAGTGGTTCTACATCAACCTCCAAATGTGCTACATCTGAAAATCGCATCGTGGCCATTTGAGTGTTGGGGCACAGATATCATGGGTTCGATAGAACTGCCTTCTTCAAGAGGACATCGCTTCATTCTTGCAACTACATATTACTTTTCCATGTGGGCAGAAGCAGTATCGCTCAGAGAAGTGAAAGCACACGACGTACTACAGTTCTTCAACAATCAAGTCATTTACCGTTTCAGGGTACCGTGCAGGATTATCTCAGATAACGGGTCAGCATTCAAAAGCATGAAGATCAACAATTTTGTTAGAAGATACGGGATCGACTGGCGCTATTCGACGATATACTACACAAGAGCGAGCGCCTTGGCTGAGGCTTTTAATAAAACTCTCGTCCAAATTCTAAAGAAAACTTTGGACGACAACAAATAAAATTGGCACGAGAAGTTGTTAGAAGCCTTGTGGGCATACAGGACAACTTTCAGAACTCCTACTCGGTCTACACCTTACTCTTTGGTGTACGGGTCCGAGGCCGTCTTACCCTTGGAGGTGCAGCTTTCGTTTCTCAGAATTGCAGTTGCGAACAAGAATTACTATAGAAGAAAATGCTAAATTACGACTAGAAGAATTGGAAAGCTTGGAAGGAAAATGACTTTCAGCATATCAGAATTTGGAACTGTATCAAGCCAAGATGATCTAGGCCCATGATATACTAGTCCGTCCGAGGACATTCAAAGTCGGTGATTTAGTTCTACACCTCAAGAGACCTATTCTCGCACACCACAAGATAGGAGGTAAATTCAAACCGACTTAGGAAGGGTCGTTCGTGGTTGAGACAGTCTACTCAGGAGGTTCCTACCAGCTTGTGAATTGCCACGGAGAACGACATATGCTTCCAATTAATGGGTGATATTTGAAGAAATATTACGTAACCTGATGTTTAGAAGGATGGACTTTAAAAGTGGAGTCTCATTCCTAGAAACACAGGTAGAGTAATCCTTTGTGACTGGGTCCGAACCCAAAAAAACATAAAAATGGATGATAAAAATCATTAACAAAAAAGAATGTGTTAAAAGAAAACATGTGAAATCATAATAATGAAATTTTGAATCCTTCCTTTTAAATCAATTCATTCCTGATCTTTCCTCATCTCTTCCTACTCGCTTTAAAATTTAAAAGAAGTAAATAAAATTTTTCATTACTAAATATTTTCTTATTGTTCTTGTTCTTAGTACAGCCCCTAATCCTTTCCTTGTTTTTCGCAGAGAAATGTCGAACTGGCGGTTGGTTCTGAACTTTAAGAATGGCGTGAGTCTAGCACTTGATGAAAAGAGGATGAAGGATGGAGATGTGATTGAGATCGACTCCGATTTCACACCAGTCGAGCTACAATATGAAGAAAGTGATTGGACCCCGATTGATCGGGAAGAGTTCCACAGCCAGACAGTGATGAAATTGGGTGGACCAAGTCACCAGTCTGCTAGCAAGAAAAGAAAAGCAAACACCGCTCGTGCAATGGGAGAGGACAAGAAAGTTAAGTCCATGGTTGCTACAGCAGAGGGCAGGCTCGTCAGCACAATGCCCACAGAAATTCAAGTGGTAAGGAGAGCTACTCTCACTCCGACTTAACGAAAAAAATAAGAATCGCCGCATACGCAAGATGCTGACCAAGCTAGCAGCAGACCAACATGAAGAGACAATTGCTACCGTCAACACAAATACTTCGAAGAAATTGGTTCGTCAGGAACCAGAAAAGAGGTGACCAACTCCAAGAATAACATAAAAGATAAAAGAAATCCCAAGAAGAACAGAAACAAAATCAGCACCTCAACACAAAGCAGATGTACCAGTTCTGAAGAGTCTTGTTGTGAAAGCAACCCCAAAGGATGTCCCGACAGAGACGAACCCCAAGGAGCCAAGACATGCAGGAGAGCGTGCTGGGATTGAACCATACATCCCACAGTACGTCACCAGGCCTCACCGATTGTAGATAATTTCAGAATATGAGCTGGAAAGGATGCAAAATGTTGAGAAGAAAACTTTTGAATATTTTGAAAGAATCCTACGAAAGAGGATTAAAATCTTGGAAGGCCTCGAGCTGCATACAGATGTGTTCTCAGATTATGAATAGCAGCAAATTGTGGACTGTGTCATCGAGCTTCAGAAAATGGGTCGAGTTGGCCGCCTAAGGGAAAAGACCTATTCAGAACTAAGAAGATGGATGCCAGGAAAAGGAAGAGTTACGATCCAATGTGAGTGTTTCTACAACTTCGGGGTAGACAGAAAAGAAAATCTACCAGGGATACTCCATCGCAGTGAAGTGGATCCGATGCCAAGAATTATTAACAGAATGGTAAAGAGGATGGTGACATGGAGGGTATTGCCCTCGGACTGCATACCTAACAGCTGCATCATTAATATCTACAAGGAAGGCGACTGCATACCTCCACACATAGACCATTATAACTTCGTCAAACCTTTCTGAACAGTGTCTTTTGTCAACCAGTACAATATCAAGTTCGGATCTGACCTCCGGATAGCAGGTCCCGGAGAATTTTGAGGGCCGGTGGAGATACCACTACCGGTGGGTTTCGTCTTGGTGTTAAAAGGAAATGGAGCAGACATAGCAAACCTTTACATTCCAGGAGTGCCAGTTGAGCAGATCTCTGTCACTTTCAGGCGGATGGATGACAGAAAAATGCCTTTCCACTTTCAGCCAGATCCAGAGTTAGAGAGCCTTCGACCCTACGAGCTGTGAGCTACATGTGAGATAGCACACCTCTAATGCACATCCAAATGGTACTTCCTGCCATGGGTGGCTTGGAAGGTGATGTTATTGTCCATGTAACTCACTATTCAGACATGGATTCCGATAGATGCTTTTGGAAGAAACTTGCAAGAATCTTACACATTCTGTTTTGGATTTATGTGGATTGTATGAGATGTTGAATTTTTAGAGAAAATATAATCATGTTTTGGATCGAGCTATATGATGTATTTTCGACAATATTCGAATGAAAATGACCATGTCGAGTTTTACCTTCACCTCTTTTTGTGCAAATTGACTGGGAAACGTCATTAAGTTAAATGAACTTCGAACAAAGAACAAAGGAAAAATAGAAAATAAATGAGAACTCTTTTTTTTAAAAAAAATCTGAATGTCAAAATAAACTGCAAATTAACACGAACTCTAAATAAACAAAAATGAAATTGAATCACCAAAACAAACGAAACGAACTTAAATCTTGAATTGAATTCCGATCTGAATTCATCGATTCGAATCTTGTAATTCTTCTTCAAATTGAAATCCATTTGAAACTCTTTTGAACCCTCTTTCCCACGGAAGACTCAAACCTTAATTCCAAACTTCTAAACTTTTTCGTTGTCCTGAAATCCTTTCGACTATCCGGGATTTCTTCCCTCTTTTGAGAAGGTCGACTGAGTCTACAGACATAGAACCATGAAATTCTCAATTTGGTTCTGATGACATGGATTCATATCCTTCGCCAAACAATAAAAATTTGATCGACTCTCTTGGGATATGAAACACTTTCATGCCTCATTACAATCCTCCACTAAACTAAAATTTCCACAAAATCTTCCAAACCAAATCAAATATAAACTTTTGGTATTGGTACCTAAATTCCAATTCCCATTCTTTTGAGATTGGTACCAAATTCCAGTTTTCTCCTTTCGAGGTCGGCACCAAATTCCGACTCTCCTTCCGAGATTGATACCAAATTTCAATTCTCTCTTTCGAGATTGGTGCCAAATTCCAGTTCTCTCCTTTCGAGGCGGTACCAAATTCCGACTCTCTTCTGAGATTGATACTAAATTTCAATTCTCTCTTTCGAGACTGGTACCAAATTCCAGTTCTCTCCTTTCGAGGTTGGTACCAAATTCTGACTCTCTTTAGAGATTGATACCAAATTTTAATTCTCTCTTTCGAGACTGGTACCAAATTCCAGTTCTCTCCTTTCGAGGTCGGTACCAAATTCCGACTCTCTTCCAAGATTGATACCAAATTTTAATTCTCTCTTTTGAGATTGGTACCAAATTCCAGTTCTCTCCTTTCGAGGTCGGTACCAAATTCCGACTCTCTTCCGAGATTGATACCAAATTTCAATTCTCTCTTTCGAGACTGGTACCAAATTCCAGTTCTCTCTTTTTGAGGTTGGTACCAAATTCCAACTCTCTTTCCGAGATTGATACTAAATTTCAATTCTCTTTCGAAACTGGTACCATATTCTAGTTCACTCCTTTTGAGGTCTGTACCAAATTCCAACTCTATTTTCGAGATTGATACCAAATTTCAATTCTCTCTTTCGAGACTGGTACCAAATTCCAGTTCTCTCCTTTCAAGGTCGGTACCAAATTCCGACTCTCTTTCCTAGATTGATACCAAATTTCAATTCTCTCTTTCTAGACTGGTACCAAATTTCAGTTCTCATTTCGAGATCAGTACCTAAATTCTAATTCTCATCCTTTTTAATCAATATTTAAACTCCGACTCTAACTTCGAGGCTGATACTTAAATTTCAGTTCTCTTTGTAAATCTCGAGGTTGGAACCTAGGTTCCAATTCTCATTTCAAATTCAGAATTTTCTTGAATCGATTTTAAATTAAACTTCAATTGAAATTGAAACTCGAAACAAATCGAAATCCAAACTCGACATTAAAACTTGAAATAAAAAATAAAATGAAATCTAAATCAAATTTCTCCAGATCTTGTGATCAGGAATTCACTTCCTTTTCTTTTCCTCAGCGAGAGTTCAGGGATCTTCAGTTTTGGATGTTTACCTGTTACTCCCCAGCGAAAATTTTTCTGTGCTTCGTTCTAAGTGTATCACTTAGACGTCTGTGTTGGTTTTGTTGATCTCTTCAGTCAAAGCCAATACACGCGGTGTGCTTGGTTAGCACACCACACCTATTGGGGGTCCATTTGTTGACCTCATTTTTTATGAGGTCTTTTCTCTTCTCTCTCCTTTGAACTTAAGATCTAGTCATACGCTTTCTCCTTGACAATCTTAGAGGACTAGAAATGGGACCCATCACTTAGAAATTCAAACACTTCCTGGCTCCCTTTAAACCCCACAACTTTGAATGCAAACCCCTAAGCCACTTGGAGGGTTAATATCAAATGTGGAGTTTAAAAGATGAGTTTCCTAAAGGGCTCTTTGGCCTTAGGATTACCCTGGATGGTCTGGTCCTGGTGAGGGTAATCTTGCACACACCACACTCCCACACACACATCCTAAAACCCTAAAAAAAACCACACCTTTACCCGATTTGACTCCTTGACTCATGTAGGTAATTCATATGAATGGACCTTAACCCCTAAACCCCTAGTTAAGAGGGTTAGGAACAACATATTGAGTGCCTAAGATGAGTCCTCTCATAGCTCTTGTGAGCTTAATATGGCTTCATGGCTCAATCAAGTGATTTCATTTCACTCAAACTTAATCAACCTTCATTTTCCAAAAATTTCAATTTTTGACCCCCAGGACTCTAAACCCACCAAGCCTACCAAATGCCCTTGAAATTGCTCAAAATTTGCAAAATTACCTAAATTACCCAAAATTCCTCAAAATCAATCCTAAACATTTCCCCCACTCAAATTGATCATCCTTGTTCAAATACACCAAAGTTTCCAAAAATACCCCCCAATACCCTCCAAATACCCAAAATACCCTTTTAACCCAAAAATTCCAAAAAATTCCCAAAAAATTAAATAAAATCTCAAATAGTCTGAATTTCATTTTGTTCAACTACACTATAAGCCAATTTTGTCAATTTAGCCCACTTTTGCCAAAACCCCAATTTGACCTATTTTTAACATAAGAGAGCCTGATGTCCAACCAAACCACCCCAATTGACCTCAATTTTTATCCAATTCAATCCTAGACTTCAATTTAATATCCCAATACCAATTTAGACCAAACCCAAACCCAGTTTCTTCAACATGTGGATCCAATTTCAATTTGAAGCTTAAAGCCCAATTTTGGCCCATGACTTAAACTTAGCTCAAACCAACCCAACTCAACTCCAGTTAACCCCAAATCATTTCCTAAACCCTCCTAACATCCCCACAAACAAAAAACTAACCTGATTTACACAAAATTGAAACCAAACTCCACCCAAACCTAATCCAAAGCAAAAATCCCCAATTTGGCCTACATCCATCATGATCCCAAATGAGCCCAAATCCCAAAATCAAAGCCCAACCAAAGTTGAAAACTCTTTGTCACACCCCCATAAACATTTTTCAACATTAATTTTACATCAAACCCAACATTGGTCCAACCGTAACCCAAGTTAGCCCAATTTGATCCACTTTGGCCTCATTACCAAAAAGCCTATATTGAACCTAATTCAATTCAAAATCACCCCAAACTTGTTCCAAACTATTCATGGCACATTCCTAAACTAATCCCAACATTTATTTGACACAACTCCTCACCAATTTTCATCCATAAATTTATTTCAAAAACATAAAAGCCGACTTCCTTAAACCATTTTAAAAGCCCATCCAAAATGATTTCAAAAAGCCCAAAATTGGCTCTAAAGCCCACATGACAATTTCTTCTCATCATACCTTTAATTGACATCATCCCTAAGTTCTAAATCAATCATCAAATAAATACAAATCAAGCCTCATGCCAATTTATCCTAAATCCATCAAAAATGCCAAAACCCATTTCTATGAAAATAAGCCAACCTTTTCCCAAGCCATGAGCAAGCCAAATGAAGCCATGAGAGCTTTGCCACCTCACCAAGCCATTAATGGCAAGAAGAGGGGGCTCTTTCTTAAACCTTCATTAAGGATTTTTAACCTCATCCATGCTACACTCTAAACTAAGCTTAGCCACCTCACCTTGGATGGAGACTTCACCACTCCAATTCAGCTGATCCAAATGATTCCCTAAGCCCAAAACCAGGTCATGGGAGGGTGCACCCAACCCATTTCCATGAGTTGACCAAACCAAGCCCAAAATGACCTCTCCCCCAAACCATTTAAATCAAACCTCTTTACACATGGCCAATACCTATTATTTGCACCAAACTCAACCCCTGACCCCACTGAGTCAGATGGTGACCTGACCCTGGCCGGACCACCACCCCAGCCGCAGGAAAACACCAGGCTGAGAGCACCCATTTGATTCAAAAATTCAAATTGAATTGGCTGAGCTATCCCATGGCCAATGGTCACTGCAGCTGTTCTTCCCTTGCCCTGAGCAGCTGATCCAAGCCTTCAAACCCCCCTGGGAAGCCCTCCAACCACCTCTATTTAAACACCACCACCTCTCGGCCAAAAGAGGTGTTGAACCAAACCTTACCGAAACTCTGCGAAAATCACTCCACACTCTTCTCCTAGCATAAAGCACTTGATCCCAATTGAAATCCAGCCCTAATTCCCTCTGGCTGAGCTCAATTTCTCAGCTCAAAATCCACCCAAAAAAAAAACAGGAAACTTCACCACAGTGAGCCAATCCTCAAATTGATTGACCCTACACCTTCACTCGTACCAAGAGAAGAAGTTCCCCGAAGAAAGCCCGCTCTCCAAGCCAGCCATTTCTCCTAATGGCCAAGCTTTGAAATCGGTCTTGGTGGAAGTCTGGTCTAGACAATTCACTGTGGCCGGGGCTTCATCCCTAGCTCCTCCAACTGCAACGAATGTGCCAAGCCCCTCTGATTGAAGCTTCACTTCTCAGAGCCAAGGTATGGAACTCCTCCTTCCCGAGAGCTTCTTTCGATTCTCCATTTTGTTTAAGTCGATTTCAATGCATGTTAGCCGTATGGATTTATAGCTCTTATTTAGACGAACACATAGGATCCAATTTCATGTAAATTTGTTAAGAAATGAGGGAGATATTAGGGTTTTAGTGTGGACGGCTCTCAGCACACACCAGACGAAGACGATGACCATTAGCCTTTGGATCGTGCGTGAATCAAATTGAAGGACCAGATTGCGTCGGACGAACAGACGGAACGAGACCGCGGCATGTGCGGCTACTCACTCAGGTGGCGGCGTCGAATAGGAGCTCGCCGCGTGGCCTTTCGAAGCTGCCGAGGTTGATGCGGCACTGACTGGGTTAAGTAGATAAATAGGATATTTTCTATTTATTTAAATACCAGAAACTTTAAAAATCCATATCTTTGTGTAAAAAATCACAAAAATAAAATAAAAATACCTTCTTGATCAGTGAACAGAGGAAAACAATGTGGAAAAAGAATTAAGTTATTTTTATGTGTATTTTATTTTTAATTTATTATTTACTGATTTCAGTGTTTTAATTCTCCACTCACACACACAATTCACCATGGCATGAGACCATAGGGCTTCTGTTGCCTCTGTTCTTGGGAACATTACCTGAATTTTCCAAGGTCAGAGGCCATCTTTATGGCAAGTTATTGATTTTTCAAGTTTAAGTGTCTGTTTTGGCATTTTAATTCCAATAATTAGCATGTTGATCAATAAATCCATGAAAAATTAGGGGAGGTACCTTATAACCAGAGGACCCTAAGAAAAAAATATTCTGAGTTAACTCATTAAGAATAACCCTAATTGGCCTAAACATTCAAAAATTAATTTTAATTAAATAGGGCTAAGCATACATCAAAATCGCTTGAAAATAACTCTCCACTAACCTTTAGGATCAGAGGAGTTCCACATAAAAATTTGAAATCAATTGGAAATGATTTAACCCACTAAATGGATTAATTAATCATATAACCAAAATTAAACTTTAAAAATTCACAACTCCCAAAGTACATCTTAAAAATTCACCAAATTATTTTGGGACTTCTATGATATCAAAGGAGTCTAGGAAAATTAAAATTGGAATTTTCTAAAAATCTTCATTTTTCACCATATTTTAATATTTTAATAATTAAAAAATAATAAAAATCATAAAAATATTAAAAATGATAAAAATTTCACATTTTTCCTCCTAATCACTTAGGAACAAACCAAATATTTTTCTCTATTCCATAGGTTGAGATATTGAATTTTAAAGGCTTAAAACAATTTTTAATAATAAAAAATGAATTTCCCTACATTTTCACTAAATTAATTCTAATAAATCAAAGAAAATCTAAAAAATATAAAATTTACTTCTTTGGACACCTTGAGGTCAGAGAGACTTAAGAAAAATATAAAATCCATTTTTCAACTTTAATTTTATTTTATAATTAATTAACACTCCAAAATTCAAGATAATTATAATAAATAAAATATAATTCAAAAAATCACCAAAATTGGTCCAAATGGTCCTCTAGTCATTAGAAACATCCCATAATTTTCCTAAAGATAGAAACCTTACCTTCGTCATGTTGTTGAATTTTTATTGAAAACCCATATTTTTCATAAAAATAAATATATAAATTAAATTAAATTCAGAAAAATTACATTTTCTCCTCTAATATCTTAATTGACATGTGAGTGAAGTGACATAAAAATTTTAAGTTCATTTGAGCTTAATTTGATGAGTTATGAAATGAACATGCTTAAAAGGACATAAAGGTAAGTAAAGAATTTTAACCCTAATTAATATTTAGGTTTAATCAAGGGGAGGGAAAAATATCTGATTTTAAAATTTTTATTAGATGATTGAAACCTAGGGAATTAAGGGGTAGAAACCCATTAATTATCTTGAAAATATTTTTAAAGTAAATTTTAATTAATTAAACAATTTGAATTTTGGAAGAATAAGTTAAAATTTGGATTATTAAAGATTAGGGATGTGACTTAGGAAGATACCAATTCTTTAATTTAAGATCCCTAAATAAATTACTTTGATAATATTTAACTCTTAATCAAACTCAAAAATGATAATTGAAATTAATAATTAAAAGGAAAATAAACCTTAATTAAATTAAAAGCTTAAAACATTAAGTAATTTGATAATTAAATTGAAATAAATTTAAAACATTAAAATTAATTTGAAATTACTTTAAAAACAAATCTAAAACAAATTTGAAACATTAAAGAAAATCAACCTTAAGATAATTCATAATTAAAAACATAAAAAATCAAACCAATTAAAATTGACATAAAGTGTTACAATTAAGTCAAATTAAATTTAAATCATTAAAAGTTTAATTAAATTGAATATTCTAAACACCTCTTTCAAATCAAACAATTTAAAACACTTAAGAGAAAATCAACTTGAATATTGAAACTAAATTAAATCATCTTAAATCATCAACTCATCTTTAATCAAAGCAGTTAAATTCTTTAACAAATCGATTTGCCCCCTAAAGGCTTTCATTATCATAACTCTTAAATGAAGCATTAAATGAAATGTCACTTTACTCATCAGACAATCAAATGTCCAAGTTCACTGAGCAAGAGATAAAACTCAACTAAACTTTCGATGATTAATTCACCAGCACAATAAAAGTCAATTGGACTTAAAATAATCTCAGAAGCATTGAAAAGATGTTTGGGGCTCGTCCTAAGCACTTTCTTAATACGATGAGATGTTTTAGAAGAACAATTGAACTTAATTGTTCTTTGATGAAGAAAATTATCCTTAACAAAACACAAGAACCTAGACGTCATAGGAATTGACTAGCTATAGGATTAGGACTTTGGTAGACAACCAAAACCCTCCCTTAGCTAGGTGTTTTCTTGCAAATGTATAAATGCTTTAACATGTGTTTTAAGTATAGCTTGGAATAACGGGAAGACCCTCCAGGTACGCTTTTATTTTATTGCAATTTACTTACCTGTACTACACTTTACTTTTCTTGCATGTTGAACAAGATTGACACCCTGCATGAAAACTCAAACCTTTAGGATAGCCACAAAACTGAAACCAAAAACTAAATTAAAAGTTACAGCAAGATAAAATTCACTGCCACAACATTCAAAATATATAACAACTCAAAATTTAATCACAAACAGAACAAAAAACTACAACTACAACTAAATTAAAACGTCTCGTTGGATGATTGAGAATACCTCAGATGATGTAACTTATGTGTTGCTAACGGGATTTCCCACAGTCTAAATGAAAGTTTGGAACTCATTCAGTTGAGTTTAGCAAATTCATCTGGACTAAGTGAATCCGATAAAATTAATGGTGCCGGAATGATGGAACCGTGGGATCTTAACCGGTGTTGTTATAATCAACTTTAAGATTCCCCTAACAAAATATTAAATCACCTGAACTTTAAGACTCTTCTAAACCAAAACACTTCTCTCATCTCCTGATTTTCACTTTATAAAACTAAACCTCTGCAACAACAAGAAGCTTGGAGCATAGTAGGCAGCATGGCCATCGTCGTCAGCAAAACTGGAATCTACGTCAACAAAACCATTCTTAGAATTAAATAACCAAGCCATAGGATTTCGAGGTAGTTTGCCTAGTGCAACATAAATCCTCAACCTTTTCATTAAGCACTTGCATAGTCATTTTATGCAAATTAAGTCCTAACCGGTCTTAGGATTCCGAGGTAGTTGTTTGGTACGACATAAGCCCTCACATCTTTGAGGCTATTTGTATGATCATATCATACAAGTATAAGTCCTAATTAATTAAAATTGGCAGGATTACAACATTAAATAAACTCTCAAATTGAAGCCAAACAATAGGATAGTTTTGGAAGTTGCCAAGATTCTTCTTGGATCCTCAGCTTCTCCTACTTCTCTTCCTTTGGACTCCTGAAATAAACTGTTCCAAATTTGATCCATTCCCTATTGAAATTCCCTAAATCCAATTCATTTGAAACCTCAAACTTTGAAATTCTTGAGAGTAAAACCACCGATCATTATCGAGATTTTTCTTAAATGATTCTCGTCATTTAAGATGTAATTAACTATAGGGGCTTGCCCTTATAAGGAACTTTAAGAACCCAGGTAATATAAACCCTGCTTAATTCCTTTATATTAAGCAGGGGAACTTGTCGGCTTATAAAATTGGTTCAAAGACCAAATGAATTTCACAAATTTTCTAGTTTATTTAATCGAGCCCCATCATCAAGCAGTGTGTCTATTCTTCGGGATAGATACACGGTTTGTGATACGGTGCTTGTTTATATAAACTATTTTGGATGTGAGATCGGTTTGATTTCATATCTTAAACATTTTCAAACATAAAGTTATTTTCAAAATCAAATACTTCTTTCTAAAACTATATATAGATTTAAATTTAATTTAAAATTTAAAATTAACTTACAATTTATGTAGGCGACCCCTTCTTAAAAATACAACACTCAACCTAAAAATATGTCGACATGACTATTTTGACCAAAATTGACTTTTGGTCAAAAAAATGACCTATTTAGTCAATGAGTTGGTAATTAGGTTAAGAATTGACCATTTTAACTAAAGATGACTTGTTAGTTGAAAATTGACCTATTGGGTCAAAATTGTCCAACTTGATCAAAGTTGTCTTTTTGATCAAAAGTTGACATATTGGGTCAATGGGTGGTCATTAGGTCAAACGTTGACTATTTTAACCAAAATTAACTTTTTGGTTAAAAGTTGTGCTTTTGTCAAAAGTTGACCTTTTGGGTCAATGAGTTTCTCATTGGGTCAAAGATTGACCATTTTGACCAAAGTTGATTTTTTTGTCAAAATTTGACCTAACGGGTCAATGGGTGGTCATTCGGTCAAAAATTGACAATTTGACCAAAATTGACTATTTTGTCAAATGTTAACCTATTGGGTCGGTGGGTTTGTCATTGGGTCAAGGATTAACTATATTGACCAAAGTTGGCTTTTTGGATAGAGATTGACTATTTGGGTCAATAATTGGTCATTAGGTCAAAAATTGATTATCAATACCAAAATTAAATTTTTGGTCAAAAATTGACCCATTGGGTCAACAGGGTGGTCATGGTTTCAGAAATTGACCATTTTGACCAATGTTGACTTTTTGGTCAAAAGTTGACTTATTTGGTCCATGAGTTCGTAATTGGATCAAGAATAGATGATTTTGACGAAGATGACTTTTTGGTCAAAAGTTAACTATTGGGTCAATGGGTTGGTCATTGGGTCAAAAATTTACCATTTTAAAAAAAGTTGGCTTTTTGGTCAAATGTTGGCCTATTAGGTCAATGGGTGGTTATTAAGTTAAAAATTGTCCATTTTGACCAAAGTTGACCTATTGGGTCAATGGGTTTGTCATTGGGTCAAAGATTGACCATTTTGACCAAAGTTGACTTTTTTGCTCCGAGTTTGACTTATTGGTTCAATAGTTGGTCATTAATTCAAAAATTGACTATTTTGATCAAAATTGACATTTTGGTCAAAATTTGACCTATTAGGCCAATGGGTTGGTCATTGCGACAAGGATTAATCAATTTGAGCAAAGTTGACTTTGTGGTCTAAAGTTGACCTATTGGGTCAATATGATGGTCATTGGGTCAACAGGGTGGTCATTAGGTGAGAAATTTGTTATTTTGACCAAAGTTGATTATTTGGTCAAAAGTTGACCTATTTGGTCAATGAGTTGGTAATTGGGTATAGAATTAACCATTTTGACCGAAGTTGATTTTTTGGTCTTTTTGGTCAAAAGTTGACCTATTGGGTTAATAGGTGATAATTAGGTAAAAAATTTATTATTTTAACCAAAATTGACTTTTTGGTCAAAAGTTGACATATTCGGTCATTAGGTCAAGGATTGATCATTTTGACCAAATTTGACTTTTTGGTCAGAGATTGATTTATTGGGTCAATTATTGGTCATTAGGTCAAAAATTAATTATTTTGACTAAAATTAATTTTTGGTCAAAAGTTAACACATTATTGGTCCTCTAAAAGCCCACTGGGTCATAAATTGATCATTTTGACCAAAGTTGACTTTTTGGTCAAAAGTTGACCTAAGTAGTCAATGAGTTGGTAATTAGGTCAAGAATTGACCATTTTGACCAAAGATGACTTTTTGGTCAAAGGTTGATCTATTGGTTCAATCCGTTGGTCAATTGGTCAAAAATTGTCCATTTTGACCAAAGTTGACTTTTTGGTCAAATGTTGACCTATTGGGTCAATGGTTGGTCATGAGGTCAAAAATTAACTATTTTGACAAAAATTGACTTTCTGGTTAAAAGTTGACCTATTGGGTTATTGGATCAATGATTGACTATTTTGACCAAAGTTGACTTTTTGGTCAGAGATTGACTTATTTGGTCAATAATTGGTCATTAATTTAAAAATTGACAATTTTGGTCATTAGGTCAAAATTTACTATTTTGACCAAAAGTAAATTTTTGGTAAAAAATTTACCCATTGGGTCAACTGGTGGTCATTTGGTTAGAAATTGACCATTTTTAAAAAAGTTGACTTTTTAGTCAAAAATTGACCATTTTGACCAAAGTTGACTTTTTGGTCAATAGTTAAACTTTTGGGTCAATGGGTGATCATTAGGTCAAAAGTTGAGTAATTTGACCAAAATTGACTTTTTGGTCCAATGTTGACACATTAGGTCAATGAGTTTGTTATTGTGTCAAGAGTTGACCATTCTGACAAAAGTTGACTTTTTGGTCAGAGATTGACTTATTGGGTCAATAATTGGTTATTAATTCAAAAATTAACTATTTTGACTAAAATTGACTTTTTGGTCAAACGTTGACCCATATAAGTTGGTCATTGTGTCAAGGATTGATCATTTTGACCAAAGTTGACTTTTTGGTCAAAATTTGACATATTTTGTCAATGGGTTGGTCATTAGGTCAAGACTTGACCATTTTGATCAAAGTTGACTTTTTGGTCAGAGTTTGGCTTTCTGGGTCAATAATTGGTCTTTAGGTACAAAATTGAATACTTTGACCAAAATTGACTTTTTGGTCAAAAGTTGACCTATTGGGTCAGTGGGTTGGTCATTAGGTCAGAAATTGACCATTTTGACAAAAGTTGAATTTCTTGTCAAAGTTGACCTATTGGGTCAATTGGGTGGCGATTAGTTAAAAATTTGACTATTTTGACCAAAATTGACTTTCTGGTCAAAAGTTGACCTATTGGGCCAATGCGTTGGTCATTTGTCAAAAATTGACTGTTTTGACCAAAATTAACTTTTTAGTCAAAAGTTGACCTATTGGTTCATTGGGTCAAAGATTGACCATTTTAACCATAGATGACTTTTTGGTCAAAAGTTGACCAATTGGGTCAATGGGTTGGTCATTGGGTCAAGGATTGACCATTTTGACCAAATTTGACTTTTTGGTCAGAGATTGACTTATTGGGTCAATAATTGGTCATTAGGTCAAAAATTGACTATTTTGACCAAAAATAAATTTTGGTCAAAAGTTAACCCATTGGATCTAAGGGGAGCTCACTAGGTCATAAATTGACCATTTTGACCAAAGTTGACTTTTTGGTCAAAAGTTGACCTAATTAGCCAATGTGTTGGTAATTGGGTCAAGAATTGACCATTTGGAACAAAGATGACTTTTTGGTCAAAAGTTGACCTATTGGGTCAATGTATTGGTCATTGGGTCAAAAATTGACCATTTTGACCAAAGTTGACTTTTTGGTCAAATGTTGGCCAACTAGGTCAATGGTTGGTCATGAGGTCAAAAACTGACTATTTTGACCAAAAATTGACTTTCTGGTCAAATGTTGACATATTGGGTCATTGGGTCAAGGATTGACCATTTTAACCAATGTTGACTTTTTGGTCAGAGATTGACTTATTGGGTCAATAATTGTCATTAATTCAAAAATTGACACTTTTGCTCATGAGGTCAAAAATTGACTATTTTGACCAAAATTAAATTTTAGGTCAAAAGTTGACCCATTGGGTCAACTGGGAGGTCATTTGGTCAGAAATTGTCCATTTTTACCAAAGTTGATTTTTTGGTCAAAAGTTAACCTATTGGATCAAAGTTGACTTTTTGGTTAAAAGTTGACCTATTGGGTCAATTGGTGGTCATTAGGTCAAAAATTGACTATTTTGACCAAAAAAGACTTTTTGATCAAATGTTAACCTATTTAGTCAATGGGTTTGTTATTGAGTCAAGGATTGACCATTTTTACTAAAGTTTGCATTTTGGTCAGAGATTGACTTATTGGGTCAATGATTGGTTATCAATTCAAAAAATGACTATTTCGACCAAAAATGACATTTTGGTCAAAAGTTAACCCATTAGGCCAATGAGTTGGTCATTGGGTTAAGGATTGATCATTTTGACCAAAATTGACTTTTTGATCAAAAGTTGAGATATCTTGTCATTGGGTTGGTCATTGGGTTATGGATTAACCATTTTGACCAAAGTTGACTTTTTTGTCAGAGTTTGACTCACTGGTCAATAATTGGTCTTTTGGTCAAAAATTGGTTATTTTGACCAAAATTGACTTTTTGGTCAAAATTTGCCCTATTTGGTCATTGGTCAAAATTGACCATTTTGACAAAAGTTAACTTTTTGGTCAAAAGTTTACCTATTGGGCCAATGAGTTGGTCATTATGTCAAAAATTGACTATTTTGACCAAAATTAACTTTTTGGTCAAAAGTTGACCCATAAGGTCATTGGGTCAAAGATTGACCATTTTGACCATATATGACTTTTTAGTCAAAAGTTGACCAACTAAGTCAACGATTTGGTCATTGGGTCAAGGATTGAGCATTTTAACCAAATTTGACTTTTTGGTCAGAGATTGACTTATTGGGTTAATAATTGGTCATTTGGTCAAAAATTGACTATTTTGACCAAAATTAAATTTTGGTCAAAAGTTAACTGATTAGGTCTACGGGGAGCTCACTGGGTCATAAATTGACCATTTGACCAAACTTGACTTTTTAGACAAAAGTTAACCTAATTAGTCAATGAATTGGTAATTAGGTCAAGAATTGACCATTTTGACCAAAGATGACTTTTTGGTCAAAAGTTGACCTATTGGGTCAATAGGTTGGTCATTGGGTCAAAAATTGACCATTTTGACCAAAGTTGACTTTTTAGTCAAAAGTTGACCAATTGGGTCAATGGTTGGTCATGAGGTCAAAAATTAACTATTTTGACCAAAATTGACTCTCTCGTCAAAAGTTGACATATTGGGTGATTGGGTCAAGGATTGACCATTTTGACCAAAGTTGATTTTTTAGTCAGAGATTGACTTATTGGGTCAATAATTAGTCATTAATTCAAAAATTAAAAATTTAGGTTATGAGGTTAAAAATTCACTTTTTTGACTTAAAATTAAATTTCTAGCTAAATGTTGACCCATTGTCCATTTTAACCAAAGTTGACCTGTTTGGTGAATGAGTTGGTAATTGGGTCAACAATTGACAATTTTGACCGAAGATGACTGTTTGGTCAAATGTTGATCTATTGGGTCAATGAGTTGGTCATTGGGTCAAAAATTGATCATTTTGACAAAAGTTGACTTTTTAGTCAAAAGTTGACCTATTGGGTTAATGGGTAGCCTTTAAGTCAAAAATTGACTACTTTTACGCAAATTGACTTTTTGGTCAAAAGTTGACCTATTGTGTCAATGGGTTTGTCATTGGGTCAAGGATAGACTATTTTTGACGAAAGTTGACTTATTGGTCAAAGGTTGAAGTAATTGACCAATGGTTTGATCATTGGGTCAAGGATTGACCATTTTGACCAAAGTTGACTTTTTGGTCAAAAGTTCACCTATTGGGTCAATGGGTTGGTCATTGGGTCAAAAATTGACCATTTTGACCAAAGTTGACTTTTTTTGTCAAAAGTTGACCTAATGGGTCATTGGTTGATCATGAGGTCAAAAATTGACTTTTTTGACTAAAATTGACTCTCTGGTCAAAAGTTGACATATTGGGTCATTGGGTCAAGGATTGACCATTTTGACCAAAGTTGACTTTTTTGATAGAGATTGACTTATTAGGTCAAAAATTAGTCATTAATTCAAAAATTGACAATTTTGGTCATGAGGTCAAAAAATGACTATTTTGACCAAAATTAAATTTTTGGTCAAAAGTTGACCCATTGACCATTTTGACCAAAGTTGACCTATTTGGTCAATGAGCTGGTAATAAGGTCAAGAATTGACCATTTGACCGAAGATGACTGTTTGGTCAAATGTTGATTTATTGGGTCAATGGGTTGGTCATTGGGTCAAAAATTGACCATTTTGACTAAAGTTGACTTTTTGGTCAAAAGTTGACCATTTTCACCAAAGTTGACTTTTCGTGAAAAGTTGACGTATTGGGTCAATGGGTTAGTCATTGGGTCAAGGATTGACCATTTTGACCAAAGTTGACTTTTTTGTCATAATTTGACATATTGGGTCAATAGGTTGGTCAATGGGTCAAGGATTGATCATTTTAACAAAAATTGACTTTTTGGTCAGAGATTGACTTATTGCGTCAATAATTGGTCAATAATTGGTTAATAATTCAAAATTGACTATTTTGACCAAAACTGAATTTTGGTCAAAAAATGACCTATTTGGTCAATGAGTTGGTAATTAGGTCAATAATTGACCATTTTAACTAAAGATGACTTTTTAGTCAAAAGTTGACCTATTGGGTCAATGGTAATTGGGTCAAAAATTGACCATTTTGACCAAAGTTGTCTTCTTGGTCAAAAGTTGACCTATTGTGTCAATGGGTGGTCATTAGGTCAAAAATTGACTATTTTAACTAAAATTGACTTTTCGGTCAAAAGTCGACTTTGGATCGATGAGTTTCGATTAGGTCAAAGATTTACCATTTTGACCAAAGTTGACTTTTTTGTCAGAGATTGATTTATTGGGTCAATAAATGGTCATTAGGTCAAAAATTAACTATTTTGACCAAAATTGATTTTTTTGTTAAAAGTTAACCCATCGGGTCAATGAGGTGGTCATTGGGTCAGAAATTAACCATTTTGACCAAAGTTGACTATTTGGTCAAAAGTTGACCCATTTGGTCAATTAGTTGGTAATTTGGTCAAGAATTGACTGTTTTGGCTAAAGGTGACATTTTGGTCAAAAGTTGACCTATTGGGTCAATGGGTTGGTCATTGGGTCAAAAATAGACCTTTTAGCCAAGGTTAACTTTTTGGTCAAAAGTTAACCTATTATGTCAATGGGTGGTCATTCGGTCAAAAATTGACTATTTTCACAAAAGTTGACTTTTTGGTTAAAAGTTGATCTTTTGGGTTAATGAGGAGTTCATTAGGACAAAAATTGACAATTTTGTCCAAAATTGCCTTTTTGGTCAAAAGTTATCCTTTTAGGTCAATGAGTTGGTCATTCGGTCAAGGATTGACCATTTTGACCAAAGTTGACTTTTTGGTCACTAGTTAACCTATTGGGTCAATGGGTTGGTCATTGGTTGAAGGATTAACCATTTCAGCCAAAGTAAACCTATTGGGTCTATAATTGGTAATTAAGTCAAAAGTTGACAATTTGGGTCAATGAGTTGGTCATTGGATCTAGGATTGACCGTTTTCACCAAAGGTCACATTTAGGTCATTGTATCAGAAATTGACCATTTTGAACAAATTTGACTTTTTGGACAAAAGTTTTTCTTTTGGGTCAATGAGGAGGTCATTCGGATAAAAATTAGCAATTTTGACCAAAATTGACTTCTCGATCAAAAGTTATCCTTTTGGGTCAATGAGTTGGTCATTGGGTCAAGGATTGACCGTTTTGACCAAAGTTGACTTTTTGGTCACAAGTTGACCTAATGGGTCAATGTGTTGGTCATTGGGTCAGGGATTGACTTTTTTGACCAAAGTTGATTTTTTGGTCAAATGTTGACTTATTTGGTCAATGGGTTTGTCATTGGGTTAAGGATTAACCATTGTGACAAAAGTTAACTTTTTGTTCAGAGATTGACTTTATGGGTCAATAGTTGGTCATTAGGTCAAAAATTGACTATTTTTACCAAAATTGACTTTTTCTTCAAAAGTTGACATATTGGATCAATGCGTTGAACATTGGGTCAAGAATAGACCATTTTGACCAAAGTTAACTTTTTGGCAAAAAGTTGACATGTTGGGTCAATAAATGACTATTTTGACAAAAGTTGAATTTTTTGCCAAAAGTTGAACTATTGGATCAATGGGTTGGTCATTGGGTCAAGGTTTCACCATTTTGATCAAAGTTGACTTTTTGGTCAAAAGTTGTCCTATTGGGTCAATGGGTTTGTCATTGGGTCAAAGATTAACCATTTTGACCAAAGTTAACTTTTTGGTCAGAGATTGGCTTACTGGTCAGTAATTGGTCATTATGTGAAAAATTGACTATTTTCACTAAAATTGACTTTTTGGTCAAAAGTTAACCTATTGTGTCAATGGGTTGGTCATTGGGTCATGGATTGACAATTTTGACCAAAGTTGACTTTTTCGTCAAAAGTTAACCTATTAGGTCATTGGGTTGGTCATTGGGTCAAGGATAGACCATTTTGACCAAAGTTGACTTTTGGTCAGTGATTGACTTATTTGGTCATTAACTGGTCATTAGGTCAAAAATTGATTATTTTGACCAAAATTAAATTTTTGGTCAAAAGTTGACCCTTTGGGTCAACGGGGTGGTCATTGGGTCAGAAATTGACCATTTTGACCAAAGTTGACTTTTTGGTCAATGAGTTGGTAATTTGGTCAAGAATTGACCATTTTGAACGAAGATGACTTTTTGGTCAAAAGTTGATCTATTGGGTCAATGGGTTGGTCATTGGGTAAAAAATTGACCATTTTGAACAAAGTTGACTTTTTGGTCAAAAGTTGACCTATTAGGTCAATGGGTGGTTATTGGGTCTAAAATTGACTATTTTGACCAAAATTGACTTTTTGGTCAAAAGTTGACCTATTGGGTCAATGGGTTTGTCATTGGGTCAAGGATTGACAATTTTGACCAAAGTTGACTTTTTGTAAGAGATGATTTATTGGATCAATAATGGGTCATTATGTCAAAAATTGACTATTTTGACCAAAATTGAATTTTTTGTCAAAAATTAACCCATTGGGTTAACGAAGTTGTTATTGGGTTAAAAATTGACCATTTTGACCAAAGTTGACTTTTTGGTCAAAAGTTGACCTATTTCGTCAATGTGTTGGTAATTGGGTCAAGAATTGAACATTTTAACCAAAGATGACGTTTTGGTTAAAAGTTGACCTATTGGGTCAATGGGTTGGTCATTGGGTCAAAAATTGATCATTTTGACCAAAATTGACCATTTTGACCAAAATTGAATTTTTCGTCAAAAGTTGACCTTTTGGGTCTATGGGGTTGGTCTTTAGGTAAAAAATTTTCTACTTTGACCAAAATTAACTTTTTGGTCAAAATTTGACATATTGGGTCAATGGGTTTGTCATTGGGTCAATGAATGACCATTTTGACCAAATTTGACTTTTTGATCAAAAGTTGACCTTTTGGGTCAATGAGGTGTTCATAGGTTAAAAATTAACAATTTTGACCAAAATTGACTTTTTGGTCAAAAGTTGTCCTTATGGGTCAATGCGTTGGTCATTGGGTAAAGGCTTGACGATTTTGACCAAAGTTGACTTTTTGGTCAAAAGATAACCTATTGGGTCAATGGTTGATCATTGGGTCATTGATTGACTATTTTGAGCAAAGTTGACTTCTTGGTCAGAGATTGACTTATAGGACAATAATTGGTCATTAGGTCAAAAAATGATTACTTTGACCAGAATTAAATTTTCTGTCAAAAGTTGACCCATTGGGTCAACGGGGTGGTCATTGGGTCATAAATTGGCCAATTTGACCAAGTTCACTTTTTGGTCAAAAGTTGACCTATTTGGTCAATGAGTTGATAATTAGGCCAAGAATTGACCATTTTGACCGAAGATGACTTTTTGGTCAAAAGTTGATCTATTGGGTCAATGGTTTGTCATTGCGTCAAAAATTGACCATTAAGATCAAAGTTGACTTTTTGGTCAAAAGTTGACCTATTGGGTCAATGGGTGGTCATTATGTCAAAAATTGATTGTTTTGACCAAAATTGACATTTTGGTCCAAAGTAACCTATTGGGTCAATAGGTTTGTCGTTGGGTCAAGGATTGATGATTTTGACTAAAGTTGACTTTTTGGTCTGAGATTGACTTATTGGGTCAATAATTCAAAAATTGACTATTTTGACCAAAATTGACTTTTTGGTCAAAAATTGACCTATTAGGCCAATGGGTTAGTCATTTGGTTAAGGATTGATCATTTTGACTAAAGTTGACTTTTTGGTCAAAAGTTGACCTATTGGGTCAACGGGTGGATCATTGGGTCAATGATTGACCATTTTGATCAAAGTTGACTTTTTCTTCAAAAGTTGATGTATTGGGTTAATGGGTTGGTCATTGGGTCAAGGATTGACCATTTTGACCAAAGTTGTCTTTTGGTCAAAAGTTGTCATGTTGGGTCAATAGGTTAGTCATTGGGTTAAGGATTGACCATTTTGACAAAAGTTGACTTTTTAGTCAGAGATTGGCTTAGTGGTTCAATAATTGGTCATTAGGTCAAAAATTGACTATTTTGGTCAAAAGTTGACCAATTGGTTCAATGGGTGGTCATTATGTAAAAAATGACTATTTTGGCCAAAATTTACTTTTTGATCAAAAGTTGACCTAAGGGTCAACGGGTTTGTCATTGGGTCAAGTTGACTTTTTAGGTCAAAATTTGACTATTTTGACTAAAACTGAATTTTTGGTCAAAAGTTAACACATTGTGTCAACGGGGTGGTTATTGGGTCAGAAATTGACCATTTGGACCAAAGATAACTTTTTGGTTAAAAGTTGACATATTGGGTCAATGAGTTGGTCATTGGGTCAAAAATTGATCATTTTGACCAAAATTAAATTTTTTGTCAAAAATTGACCTATTGGGTCTATGGGTGGTCATCAGGTCAAAAATTTTCTATTTTGACCAAAATTAAATTTTTGGTCAAAAGTTGACTTATTGGGTTAATGGGTTTGTCATTAGGTCAAGGATTGACCATTTTAACTAAAGTTGACTTTTTGGTCAGAGATTAGCTTACTGGGTCAATAGTGGTCATTAAGCCAAAAATTGAGTATTTTTACCAAAATTGACTTTTTGGTCAAAAGTGGACCTATTGGGTCAATGGGTTGGTCATTGGCTAAAGGATTGACCATTTTGAACAATGTTGTCTTTTGGTCAAAAGTTGACCTATTTAGGTCAATGAAGAGGTCATAGGTCAAAAATTGACAATTTTGAGCAAAATTGACTTTTTTATAGAAAGTTGACATATTGGGTTATTGGGTTGGTCATTAGGTTGAGGATTAACCATTTTGGCCAAAGTTGACTTTTTGGTCAAAAGTTGACAAATTAGGTCAATGGGTTGGTCATTGGATTTAGGATTGAACATTTTCACCAAAGTTGGCATTTTGGTCATTGTGTCAGAAATTAATCATTTTGACCGAATATGAATTTTTCGTCAAAAGTTGACCTTTTGGGTCAACGAGGTTGTCATTTGGTTAAAAATTGGCAATTTTGACTAAAATTAACTTTTTGGCCAAAAGTTGTCCTTTTGGGTCAATGAGTTGGTCTTGGGTCAAGGATTGACCATTTTGACTAAAGTTGACTTTTTTGTTAAAAGTTGACCTATTGGGTCAATGGGTTGGTCATTGGGTCAAGGATTGACCATTTTGACCAAAGTTGACTTTTTGGTTGAAAGTTGACCTATTGGGTCAATAGTTGGTAATTAAGTCAAAAATTTTCTGTTTTGACCAAAATTGACTTTTTGGTGAAAAGTCGATCTCTTAGGTCAGTGGGTTGGTCATTGGGTCAAGGATTTACCATTTTGACCAATGTTGACTTTTTGGTCAAAAGTTGTCTTATTGGTTCAATAAGTGTCATTCGGTCAAGGATTGACCATTATGACAAAAGTTGACTTTTCCGTCAGAGATTGACTTATTGGGTCAATAATTAGTCATTATATCCAAATTAACTTTTTGTTCAATAGTTGCCTTATTAAGTTAATGCGTTGGTAATTGGGTCAAGGATTGACCATTTTGACCAAAATTGACTTTTTGGTCAAAAGTTGACCTATTAGGTCATTGAGTTGGTCATTGGGTTAAGGACTGATCATTTTGACCAAAGTTGACGTTTTGGTCAAAATTTGACCTATTGGGTAAATAGGTTGGTCACTGGGCAAGGAGTGACCATTTTGACCAAAGTTGACTATTAGGTCAGATATTAGCTTACTTAGTTAATAATTGGTCATTTGGACAAAAATTGACTATTTTGACCACAATTGACTTTCTGGTCAAAAGTTGACCTTTTGGGTCAATGGGTTGGTCATTTGGTCAAGGATTGACCATTTTGGCCAAAGTTGACTTTTTGGTCAATCGTTGACCTATTGGGTCAATGGGTTCGTCATTGGGTCAAGGATTGACCATTTTGACGAAAGTTGACTTTTTGGTCGGTGCTTGACTTATTGGGTCAATAATTGGTTATTTTGTCAAAAATTGATTATTTTGACAAAAGTTGAGTTTTTGGTCAAAAGTTGACCTATTTGGTCAATGAGTTGGTAATTGGGTTAAGAATTGACCATTTTGACCGAAGATGACTTTTTGGTTAAAAATTGATCTATCGGGTCAATGGGTTGGTCATTGGGTCAAAAATTAATCATTTTGACCAAAGTTGTCTTTTTGGTCAAAGTTGACCTATTTAGGTCAATGAGGTGGTCATTAGGTCAAAAATTGACAATTTTGAGGAAAATTGACTTTTTGGTCAAAAGTTGACCTATTGGGTCAATGAGTTGGTCATTGAGTTAATAAGGATTAAGCATTTTGGCTGAAGTTGACTTTTTAGTCAAAAGTTGACAAATTAGGTCAATAGGTTGGTCATTGGATCAAGGATTGCCCATTTTCAACAAAGTTGACACTTAGGTCATTGTGACAGAAATTGACCATTTTCATAAATTTTGACTTTTTGGTCAATGAGTTTTTCATTGGGTCAAGGATTAACCATTTTGACCAAAGTTGACTTTTTGGTCAAAAGTTGACTAATTGGGTCAATGGGTTGGTTATTGTGTCAAGGATTGACCATTCAGACCAAAGTTGACTTTTTTTGTCAAAAGCTGACTTATTGAGACAATAATTGGTCATTAAGTCAAATTTACTATTTTGACCAAAAATCTAATTTTTGGTCAAAAGTCGATCTACTAGGTCAGTGGGTCAAGGATTTACCATTTTGACCAACGCTGATTGTTTTGTCAGAATTTGACCTATTGGGTCAATGTGTTTGTCATTGAGTCAAGGATTAACCATCATGATCAAAGTTGATATTTTGGTAAGAGATTGACTTATTGGGTCAATGCGTTGGTCATTGGGTCAAGAATATACAATTTTGACCAAAGTTAACTTCTTGGCTAAAAGTCGACTTATTGGGTCTACCAGTTGGAAATTGGGTCAAAAATTGACCATTTATACTGAAGATGACTTTTAGGTCAAAATTTGATCTATTAGGTCAATGGGTGGTCATTTGGTCAAAAGTTAACCGATTGGGTAAATGGGTGGTCATTTAGTAAAAAATTGACTTTTTTTACCAAAATTGACTTTTGGTCAAAAATTGACCTATTGGGTCAATGAGTTTATCATTGGGTCAAGGATAGACTATTTTGACCAAAGTTGACTTTTTTGGTCAGAGATTGACTTATTGGGTCAATAATTGGACATTAATTCAAAATCTGTCTATTTTGACCAAAATTAACTTTTTGTACGAAAGTTAACCAATTAGGCCCATGGGTTGGTTATTGGGTCAAGAATTGATCATTATGACTAAAGCTGACTTTTTGGTCAAAAATTGATTTATTGAGTCAATGGGTTGGTCATTTGGTCAAGGATTGACCATTTTAACTAAATTTGACTTTTTGTTCAGAGATTGGCTTACTGGGTCAATATTTGGTCATTTGGTCAAAAACTGACTATTTTGACCAAAATTGACTTTTTGGTCAAAAGTCAAAAGTTGACCTATTGGGTCAATGGGTTGGAATTGGGTCAAGGATTGACCATTTTGACCAAAGTTGACTTTTTGGTCAGTGATTGACTTATTACGTCAATAATTGGTCATTAGGTCAAAAAATTATTATTTTGACAAAAAATAAATTTTTGGTTAAAAGTTAACCCATTGGTTCAACGTGGTAGTCATTGGGTCAGAAATTGACCATTTTGACTAAAGTTGACTTTTTAGTCAAAAGTTGACCTTTTTGGTCAATGAGCTGGTAATTGTGTAAAGAATTGAGCATTTTGACCGAAGTTGACTTTTTGGTCAAAAGTTGATCTATTGGGTCAATGGGTTGGACATTTGGTCAAAAATGGACTATTTTGACTAAAGTTGACTTTTTGGTCAAAAGTTTGCCTATTGGGTTAATGGGTGGTCATTACGTAAAAAAATGGCAATTTTGACCAAAATTGAATTTTTGGTCAAAAGTTGACTTATTGGATCAATGGGTTTGTCATTGGGTCAAGGATTGACCATTTTGACCAAAGTTGATTTTATGATCAAAAGTAGACCTATTGGGTCAATCAGTTGGTCATTGGGTCAAGGCTTGACTATTTTGACCAAAGTAGACTTTTTTGTCAGAGATTGGCTTACTGGGTCAATAATTGGTCATTTGGTCAATAATTGACTATTTTGACCAACATTGACTTTTTGGTCAAAATTTGACCTATTGTGTCGATGGGTTGGTCATTGCGTCAAGGATTGACCATTTAGACCAACATTGAATTTTTGGTCAAAAGTTGACCTATTGTGTCAATGGGTTGGTTATTCCGTCAAGGATTGACCATTTTGACCAAAATTAACTTTTTGGTCAAAAGTTGACCTATTAGGTCATTGGGTTGGTCATTAGGTCAAGGACTGATCATTTTGACCAAAGTTGACTTTTTAAACAGAGATTGACTTATTAGGTCAATAATTGGTTTTTGGGACAAAAATTTAAATTGATTATTTTGACAAAAATTAAAATTTTTATCAAAAGTTGAGCCATTGGGTCAACGGGGGGAGGTCATTGGGTCAGAAATTGATCATTTTGACAAAAGTTGAATTTTTTGTCAAAAGTTGACCTATTTTGACCAAAATTGATTTTTTGGTCAAAAGTTAACTCATTGAGTCAACGTGGTGGTCATTGGGTGAGAATTTGTCCATTTTGACCAAAGTTTAGATTTTGGTTAAAACTCGACCTATTTGGTCAATGAGTTGGTAATTGGGTCAAGAATTGTCTATTTTGACCGAAGATGACTTTTTTGTTAAAATTTGTTATATTTGGTCAATGGGTTGGTCATTTAGTCAAAAATTGACCATTGTGACCAAAGTTGACTTTTTTGTAAAAAGTTGACCTATTGGGTTAATGGGTGGTCATTAGGTCAAAAATTGACTATTTTGACCAAAATTGACTTTTTGGTCAAAAGTGGACCTATTGTGTCATTGGCTATGTGATTGGGTCAAGCATTGACCATTTTGACAAAAGTTGATTTTTTGGTCAGAGATTGACTTATTGGGTCAATAATTGGTCATTAATTTAAAATTTGACTATTTTGACCATTATTGACTCTTTGGTCAAAAGTTGACCTATTAGGCCAATGGGTTGGTCAATGGGTCATGAATTGATCATTTTGACCAAACTTAACTTTTTGGTCAAAAGTTGACTTATTTGGTTAATCGGTTGGTCTTAAGGTTAAGGATTAACCATTTTAAACCAATGTTTACTGCTTGGTCAAAGATTGACTTACTAGGTCAATAATTGGTTATTAGGTCAAAAATTGACAATTTTGACTAAAATTCACTTTTTGGTCAAAAGTTGACCTATTGGGTCAATGGTTTGTTCATTGGCTCAAGGATTGACCATTTTGACCAAAGTTGTCTTTTTGGTCAAAAGTTGGCCTATTTAGGTTAATGAGGCGGTCATTAGGTCAAAATTGACAATTTTGAGGAAAATTGACTTTTTGTCAAAATTTGACTTATTAAGTCAAAGGGTTGGTCATTGGGTCAAGGATTAACCATCTTGGCCAAAGTTGACTTTTTAATCAAAAGTTGACAAATTTGGTCAAAGTGTTGGTCATTAGATCGAAGATTGACCATTTTCACCACAAAGTAGGCATTTTGGTCATTGGGTAAGAAATTAACCATTTTGATCAAATTTGACTTTTTGATCAAAATTTGGGTCAACGTGTGGTCATTGGGTCACAATTGACCATTTTGACAAAAGTTGAATCTTTGGTCAAAAGTTGACCTATTTGGTCAATGAGTTGGTAATTCGGTCAAGAATTGACCATTTTGACCAAAGATGACTTTTTCATCAAAAGTTGATCCATTGGGTCAATGGGTAGGTCATTGGGTCAAAAATTGTTCATTTTGACCAAAGTTGACTTTTTGTTCACAAGTTGACCTATTGGGTCAATATGTTGGTCATTGGGTCAAAAATTGACTATTTCGACCAAAATTGACTTTTTGGTCAAAAGTTGATTTTTTGGGTCAATGGGTTGTCATTAGGTCAAAAATTGACAATTTTGACCACAATTTACTTTTTGGTCAAAAGGTGACCTACTCGGTCAATGGGTTGGTCATTGGGTCTAGGATTAACCATTTTGAGAAAAGTTGACTGTTTAGTTCAAAGTTGATAATTTGGGTCAATGGGTTGGTCATTGGATCTAGGATAGACTGTTTTCACCAAAGTTCACATTTAGGTTATTGTGTCAGAAACTGACCATTTTGAACAAATTTAACTTTTTGGTCAAAAGTTTATCTTTTTGGTCAATGAGGAGGTCTTTAGGATAAAAATTGACAATCTTGACCAAAATTAACTTCTTGGTCAAAAGTTATCCTTTTGGGTCAATGAGTTCGTCATTGGGTCAAGGATTGATCGTTTTGACCAAAGTTGACTTTTTTGTCAGAAGTTAACCTATTGGGTCAATGGGTTGGTCACTGGGTCAGTGATTGACCATTTTAACCAAAGTTGACTTTTTGGGCAAAAGTTGACTTATTAGGTTAATGGGTTTGTCATTGGGTTAAGGATTAACCATTGTGACCAAAGTTGACTTTTTCTTCAGAGATTGACTTTAAGGGTCAATAATCGGTCGTTAGGTCAAAAATTAACTATTTTGACCAAAATTGAATTTTTGTTCAAAAGTTGACCTATTGGGTCAGTGCGTTTGACATTGGGTCAAGAATATAACATTTTAACCAAAGTTAACTTTTTGGCCAAAAGTTGACATATTAGGTCAATGGGTTGGTCATTGGGTCAATAATTGACTATTTTGACAAAAGTTAACTTTTTGGTCAAAAGTTGACCTATTTGGTCTATGGGTGGTCATTAGGTCAAAATTTGACTATTTTGACCAAAATTGGCTTTTTGCCAAAAGTTGACCCATTGGATAAATGGGTTGGTCATTGGTTCAAGGTTTGACCATTTTGACCAAAGTTGACTTTTTGGTAAAAAGTTGACATATTGGGTCAAAGGGTATTTCATTGGGTAAAAGATTAATCATTTTGACAAAAGTTGACTTTTTGGTCAGAGATTGGCTTACTGGGTCAGTAATTGGTTATTATGTGAAAAATTGACTATTTTGACTAAAATTGACTTTTTGGTCAAAAGTTGACCTATTGGGTCAATGGGTTGGTCATGGGGTCAAGGATTGACCATTTTGACCAAAGATGACTTTTTCATCAAAGGTTAACCTATTAGGTCATTGGGTTGCTCATTGGGTCAAGGATTGACCATTTTGACCAAAGTTGACTTTTGGTCAGTGATAGACTTATTTGGTCATTAACTCGTCATTAGGTCAAAAATTGATTATTTTGACCAAAATTAAATTTTTGGTCAAAGGTTGACCCTTTGGGTCAACGAGGATGTCATTGCGTCAGAAATTGACCATTTGACCAAAGTTGACTTTTTGGTCAATGAGTTGGTAATTGGGTCAAGAATTAACCATTTTGACAGAAAATGACTTTTGGTCAAAAGTTGATCTATTGGGTCAATGGGTTAATCATTTATTAAAAATTGTCCATTTTGACTAAAGTTGACTTTTTGGTCAAAAGTTGACCTATTGGGTCAATGGGTGGACATTAGGTCAAAAATTGACTATTTTGACCAAAATTGACTTTTCGGTCAAAAGTTGACCTATCGGGTCAATGGGTGTGTCATTGGGCCAAGGATTGACAATTTTGACCAAAGTTGACTTTTTTGTCAGAGATGATTTATTGGATCAATAAATGGTCATTAAGTCAAAAATTGATTATTTTGTCCGAAATTGAATTTTTTGTCAAAAGTTAACCCATTGGGTTAACGGAGTAGTTATTGGGTTAAAAACTCATCATTTTGACCAAAGTTGACTTTTTAGTCAAAAGTTGACCTATTTGGTCAATGAGTTGGTAATTGGATCAAGAATTGAACATTTTGACCAAAGATGACTTTTTGGTTAAAAGTTGATTTATTGGGTCAATGGGTTGGTCATTGGATAAAAAATTGTCCATTTTGACCAAAATTGAATTTTTGGTCAAAAGTATACCTATTGGGTCTATGGGTGGTCTTTAGGTAAAAAAATTTTCTATTTTGACCAAAATTAACTTTTTGGTCAAGATTTAACATATTGGGTCAATGGGTTTGTCATTAGGTCAATGAATGACCATTTTGACCAAATTTGACTTTTTCGTCAAAAGTTGACCTTTTGGGTCAATGAGGTGTTCATAGGTTAAAAATTGATAATTTTGACCAAAATTGACTTTTTGGTCAAAAGTTGTCCTTATGGGTCAATGCGTTGCTCATTGGGTAAAGGCTTGACCATTTTGACCAAAGTCGATTTTTGGTCAAAAGTCGATTTGATCGATGAATTGGTCATATCGGGTTATGGATCGACCATTTTGACCAAAGTTGACTTTTGGTCGAGATCGATTTATTGGGTCACTAATTTGTCATTAGGTCAAAAAATGATTACTTTGACCAAAATTAATTTTTTTGTCAAAAGTTGACCCATTGGGTTAGCGGGGTGGTCATTGGGTCATAAATTGACCATTTTCACTAAGTTCACTTTTTGGTCAAAAGTTGACCTATTTGGTCAATGAGTTGATAATCGGTCAAGGAATCGCCATTTTGACGAAGATGACTTTTTGGGCAAAAGTTGATCTATTGGATCGATCAATGGTCAATCGAGTAAAATCGACCATTTTCACCAAAGTTAACTTTTTGGTCAAAAGTTGACCTATTGGTTGACTAGGTGGTCATTAGGTCAAAATTGATTATTTTGACCAAAATCGACATTGTCCAAAGATAACCTATCGGGTCAATATGTTCATTATCGTGGATCAAGGATTGACCATTTTGACTAAAGTTAACTTTTTGGTCTGAGATTGACTTATTGGGTCAATAATTCAAAAATTGACATTTTAACCAAAATTGACTTTTAGTCAAATGTTAACCTATTAGGCCAATGGGTTAGTCATTTGGTTAAGGATTGATCATTTTGACCAAAGTTGACTTTTTGGTTAAAAGTTGACCTATTGGGTCAATGGGTTGATCATTGGGTCAATGATTGACCATTTTGACCAAAGTTGACTTTTTGGTCGAAAGTCGACGTAAGCGGTCATTGGATCAAGGATCGACCTTTTCACCAAAGTTGTCATTTTAGTCAAAAGTTGTCCTATTAGCATTGATCAGGTTGGTCATTGTGTCAAGGATTAACCATTTTGACTCAAAGTTGACTTTTTAATAGAGATTGGCTTAATGGTTGCAATGCGTCGATACAGTCAAAAAATTGACTATTTTGACCGAATTTGACTTTTGTGTCAAAAGTTGACTGATTGGTTCAATGGGTAGTCATTATGTAAAAAATTGACTTATTTTGACTAATATTGACTTTTTTGATCAAAAGTCGATCTAAGAGTTCAATGGGCTCATTATTAGATCAAGGATTGAACATTTTGACCAACGTTGACTTTTTGGTCAGAGATTGACTTTTTAGGTCAATAATTGGTTATTAGGTAAAAAATTGACTATGTTGACCAAAACTGAATGTTTGGTCAAAAGTTAAGCCATTGTGTCAATGGGGTGGTTATTGAGTCAGAAATTGACCATTTGGACAAAGATAACTTTTGAGTCAAAAGTTGACATATTAGATCGATGGGTCGGTCATCGGGTTGAACAATTGATCATTTTGACCAAAATTGAATTTTTGGTCAAAAATTCACCCATTGGGTCTTTGGGTGGTCATTAGGTCAGAAATTTTCTATTTTGACCAAAATTAACTTTTTGGTCAAAAGTTGACCTATTGGGTCAATGGGTTTGTCATTGGTCAAGGATTGACCATTTTAACTAAAGTTGACCTTTTGGTCAGAGATTAGCTTACTGGGTCAATGGTGGTCATTAAGTCAAAAATTGAGTATTTTTATCAAAATTGACTTTTTTGGTCAAAAGTTGACCTATTGGGTCAATGGGTTAGACATTGGCTAAAGGATTGACCATTTTGAACAAAGTTGTCATTTTGGTCAAAAGTTGACCTATTTAGGTCAATGAGGCGGTCAATAGGTCACAAATTGATAATTTTGATCAAAATTGACTTTTTTATAGAGAGTTGACATATTGGATTAGTGGTTGGTCGTTGGGTCGAGGATTGGCCATGAGTCGACATTTTGGTCGAAAGTCGATAAATTGGTCGATAGGGTGGTCATTGGATCGAGGATTGACCATTTTCACCAAAGTTGACATTTTGGTCATTGTGTCAGAAATCGACGTATTTGATGAATTGACTTTTTCGTCGAAAGTTGACCTTTTGGGTCAATAAGGTTGTCATTCGGTTAAAAATTGGCAATTTTGACCAAAATTGACTCTTGTACAAAGTTGTACTTTTGGGTCAATGAGTTGGTCATTGGGTCATGGATTGACCATTTTGACTAAAGTTGATTTTTGGTTAAAAGTTGACATATTTGGTCAATGGGTTGGTCATTGGGTCAAGGATTGACCATTTTGACCAAAGTTGATTTTTTGGTCGAAAGTTGACATATTGGGTCAATAGTTGGTAATTAAGCCAAAAAATTTCTATTTTGACCAAAATTAACTTTTTGGTGAAAAGTCCATCTATTAGGTCAGTGGGTTGGTCTTCGGGCCAAGGATTTACCATTTTGACCAAAGTTGACTTTTTGGTCAATAGTCGACGTATTGGGTCAATGATTTTGTCATTTGGTCAGGGATTGACCATTATGACCAAAGTTGACTTTTTGTTCATAGATTGACTTATTGGGTCAATAATTGGTCATTACGTCAGAATTGAATTACTTCGACCCAAATTGACTTTTTGTTCAAAAGTTGCCTTATTAAGTCAATGCGTTGGTAATTGGGTCAAGAATTGACCAATTTGAGTAAAGTTGACTTTTGTGTCAAAAGTTGACTTCATTATCGGGTCGACTATTGTCAGGTCATCGGCTCGAATCGACCATTTCGACCAAAGTCGACATTTTTGGTCAAAAGTCGACTATTTGGTCAATGGGTTTGTCTATCTGGGTCAAAGGTTAACCATTTCGACGAAAGTTAACTTTTTTGGTCCTTATCTAGGTCAATAATTGGTCATTAAGTCAAAAATTGCCTATTTTAACTAAAATAAACTTTTTGGTCAAAAGTGGACCTATTGGGTTAGTAGGTTGGTCATTAGAACAAGGATTAACCATTTTGACCAAAGTTGTCTTTTTGGTCAAAAGTTGACCTATTGGGTCAATGGGTTGGTCATTGCGTCAAGGATTGACCATTTTGACAAAAGTTGACTTTTTGGTCGGTGCTTGACTTATTGGGTCAATAATTGGTCATTTTGTGAAAAAATTAATTATTTTGACAAAAGTTGAGTTTTCGTCAAAAGTTGACCTACTTGGTCAAAAAGTTGGTAATTGGGTTAAGAATCGACTATTTTGACCGAAGATGACTTTTTGGTCAAAAGTTGATCCATCGGGTCAATGGGTTGGTCATTGGGTAAAAAATTGACCATTTTGACTAAAGTTGTCTTTTTGGTTAAAAGTTGACCTATTTAGGTCAATGAGGTAGTCATTAGATCAAAAATTGATAATTTTGAGCAAAATTGACTTTTCAGTCAATAGTTGACCTATTGGGTCAATTAATTGGTCATTGAGTCAAGGATTAAGCATTTTCGGCTAAAGTTGACTTTTAGTCGAAGTTAATGAATGGCACGATAGGCCGGTCATTGGATCAAGGATCACGTCATTTTCAACAAAGTCGACATTTAGGTCATTGCAATGAGAAATTAACCATTTTCACAAATTTCAACTTTTGGTCAATGAGTTCGTCATCGATCAAGATCGGCCATTTTGACCAAAGTCGACTTTTTGGTCAAAAGTCGATCAATCGGGTCGATGGGTTAGTTATTGTGTCAAAGATCGACCATTTCGACCTAAGTCGACTTTTTTGATCGAACGCCGATTTATTCGGCCAATAATCGGTCATTAAGTCAAATTCTACTATTTTGACCAAAATCTAATTTTTGGTCGAAAGTCGTTCTTTGAGCCGGTGCAGTTGGTCGTCATCGAGTTCGAGGATTTACAATTTTTGACGAAAGTTAACTTTTTTGTCGAATTTAACTTATCGGGGTCAATCAGGTTCGTCATTAAAGTCGAGGATTAACCATTATGACCAAAGTCGATTTTTTGGTATGAGATCGACTTATCGGTCATCAATGCGTTGGTCATTGGGTCAAGAATATACCATTTTGACCAAAGTTGACTTTTTGGCTACAAGTCGACGTATTAGGTCTACGAGTTGGAAATTGGGTCAAAAATTGACCATTTATACCAAAGATGACTTTTTGGTCAAAATTTGATCTATGGGTCAATGGATGTTCATTTGATCAAAAGTTAATTTTACCGATCAATGGGTTTGTCTATGTGGGTCGAGGATGAATACTATTTTCGACTCAGAAGTTAACTTTTTAGTTGAGATCGACTTATTAGAGTCGATAATTGGTCATTAATTCAAAATTTGACTATTTTGACCAAAATTGACTTTTTGTTCGAAAGTTAACCTATTAGGCCCATGGCTTGGTCATTGGGTCAAGAATTAATCATTTTGACTAATGTTGACTTTTTGGTCAAAAGTTAATTTATTGAGTCAATGGGTTGGTCATTGGGTAAAGGATTAACTATTTTGACTGAATTTTTCTTTTTGTTCAGAGATTAGCTTATTCTAGGTCAATAATTGGTCATTAAGTCAAAATTAATTATTTTGACTAAATTTGAGTTTTTGGTCAAAAGTCGACCTATCGGGTCAATGGCTCGGTCATTGGACAAGGATCGACCATTTTGACCAAAGTCAATTTTTTGGTCAAAAGTCGACATATTGGGTCAATGGGTTAGACATCAGGTCAAGGATTGACCATTTTGACCAAAGTTGACTTTTTGGTCGATGATTGACTTATTAGGTCAATAATTGGTCATTAGGTCAAAAATTGATTATTTTGACTAAAATTAAAATTTTTGTTAAAAGTTAACCCATTGGGTCAACGAGGTTGTCATTTGGTCAGAAATTGACCATTTTGACTAAAGTTGACTTTTTGGTCAAAAGTTGACCTATTTGGTTAATGAGCTGGTAATTGTGTAAAGAATTGAGCATTTTGACCGAAGATGACGTTTTGGTCAAAAGTTGATCTATTGAGTCAATGGGTTGGACATTGGGTCAAAAATAGACTATTTTGACTAGAGTTGACTTTTTGGTCAAAAGTTGACCTATTAGGTTAATGGGTGGCCTTTAAGTAAAAGAATGACAATTTTGACAAAATTAACTTTTTGGTCAAAAGTTTACCTATTAAGTCAATGGGTTTATCATTGGGTCAAGGATTGACCATTTTGACCAAAGTTAACTTTATGATCAAAAGTAGACTTATTTGATCAATCGGTTGGTCATTGGGTCAAGGTTTGACCATTTTGACCGAAGTAGACTTTTTGGTCAGAGATTGGCTTACTAGGTCAATAATTAGTCATTTGGTCAAAATTGACTATTTTGACCAACATTGACTTTTTGGTCAAAATTTGACCTATTGTGTTGATGGGTTGGTCATTGAGTAAAGGATTGACCATTTTGACCAACATTGAATTTTTGGTCAAAAGTTGACCTATTGTGTCAATGGGTTAGTCATTGCGTCAAGGATTGACCATTTTGACCAAAGTTGACTCTTTGGTCAAAAGTCGATCATATCGGGTCGATGGGTTGGTCATTGGATCAAGGATTGACCATTTTGACCAAAGTCGACTTTTGGTCGAGAATTCGTCTTACCGAGTCAATAATTAGTCATTAGATCGAAAATCGACTATTTCGACCAAAATTGACTTTTCTGTTAAAGTTGACCTATTAGTCAATGGGTTGGCCATCGGGTCAAGATTAACCATTTCGACCAAAGTTGACTTTTCGGTCAAAAGTTGACCTGTTGGGTCAATGAGTTTATCATTGGGACAAGGATTGACCATTTCGACCAAAGCTGATTTTTTGGTCGATGATCGACTTATTAGGTCAATAATCGGTCATTAAGTCAAAATTTATTATTTTGACTAAAATTTAATTTTATGTAAAAAGTTGATCCATTTGGCCGACGGGGTGGTCATCGGGTTAAAAGTTAACCATTTTGGCCATAAATGACTTTTTGGTCAAAAGTTGACCTTTTTGGTCAATGAGTTGGTAATTGTGTCAAGAATTGACCATTTTGACCGAAGATGACTTTTTGGTCAAAAGTTAATCTATTGGGTCAATGGGTTGGTCATTGAATCAAAAATTGATCATTTTGACCAAAGTTGACTTTTTGGTCAAAATTTGACCAATTGGGTTAACGGGTGGTCATTAAGTAAAAAATTAGCTATTTTGAAAAAAATTGACTTTTTGGTCAAAAGTTGAAGTATTGGGTCAATGGTTTTGTCATTGGGTCAGAGATTGACAATTTTGACCAAAGTTGACTTTTTGATCAAAAGTAAACCTAATGGGTCAATCAGTTGGTCATTGGGTCATGGATGGACTTTTTGGTCAGGGATTGGCTTACTGGGTCAATAAATGGCCATTTGATAAAAAATTGATTATTTTGACAAAAAGTTGTCTTTTGATCAGAGATTGACTTATTAGGTCAGTAATTGGTCATTAGGTCAAAAATTGGTTATTTTGATGAAAATTAAATTTTTTGTCAGAAGTTGACCCATTAGGTCAGAAATTGACCATTTTAACCAAAGTTGACTTTTTGGTCAAAAGTTTGCCTATTTGGTCAATGAGTTGGTAATTGGGTCAAGAATTGATAATTTTGACCGAAGATAACTTTTTGGTCTGAATTTGATCTATTGGGTCAATGGGTTGGTCATTTGGTCAAAAATTGACATTTGACAAAGTTGACGTTTTGGTCAAAAGTTGACTTATTGGGTTAATGGGTGGTCATTAGGTCAAACATTGAGTATTTTGACAAAAATTAACTTTTGGGTCAAAAGTTGACTTATTGGGTCAATGGGATTGTCACTGGGTTAAGAATTGACCATTTTGACCAAAGTTGAGTTTTTGGTCAGAGATTGACTTATTGGGTCAATAATTGGTCATTAGGTCAAAAATTGACTATTTTAACCAAAATTGAATTTTTGGTCAAAGTTAACTCATTGGGTGAACGGGGAGGTCATTGGGTTAGAAATTGACCATTTTAACTAAAGTTGACTTTTTGGTCAAAGGTTGACCTATTTGGTAAATAAGTTGGCAATTGGGTCAAAAATTGACCATTTTGACTAAAGATGACTTTTTGGGTCAAAAGTTAACATATTGGGTATATGGGCTGGTCATTGGGTGAGAAATTGACCCATTTGACCAAAGTTGACTTTTTGGTCAAAAGTTGACCTATTGGGTCCATGGGTGGTCATTAGGTCAAAAATTGACTTTTTTTTTAGCAAAATTGACTTTTTGGTCAAAAGTTGACCTATTGGGTCAATGTGTTTGTCACTGGGTCAAGGATTAACTATTTTGACCAAAGTTGACTTTTTGGTCAAAGATTGACTTATCGGATCAATAATTGGTCATTAATTCAAAAATTGACTATTTTGACCAAAATTGACTTTTTGGTCAAAAGTTGACCTATTAGGCCAATGGGTTGTTCATTGGGTCAAGGATTGATCAATTTAACCAAAGTTGACTTCTTGGTCAAAAGTTGAACTATTGGGTAAATGGGTTGGTCATTGGGTCAAGGTTTGACCATTTTGACCAAAGATGACTTTTTTGGTCAAAAGTTGACCTATTGGGTCAATGGGTTGGTCATTGGGTGAAAAATTGACCATTTTGAACAAAGTTGATTTTTTGGTCAAAAGTTGACCTAATTGGTCAATGGGTGGTCATTAGGCTTAAATTAACTTTTTTTAACAAAATTGACTTTTTCATCAAAGGTTGACCTTTTGGTTCAATGGGTTGTCATTAGGTCAAGGATTGACTATTTTGACCAAAGTTGACTTTTTCATCAGAGATTGACTTAGTTGGTCAATATTTTGTCATTAATTCAAAAATTGACTATTTTGACAAAAAATAACTTTTTAGTCAAAAGTCAATCTATTAGAAGTGCGGTCGTTCATTCGGTCAAGGATCGAATCATTTCGCCGAAGTTGACTTTTCGGTCAAAAGTCGACCTATCAGGTAAATGGGTTGGTCATTGGGTCAAGGTTTGACCATTTTGACCAAAGTTGACTTTTTGGTCAAAGTTGACGTATTGGGTCAATGGATGGGTCATTGGGTCAAGGATTGACCATTTTGACCAAAGTAGACTTTTTGGTCAGAGATTGACTAATTGGGTTAATTATTGGTCATTAATTCAAACATTGATTACTTTGACCAAAATTGATTTTTTGGCCAAAAGTTAACCTATTAGGCTTATGGGTTGGTCATTGGGTCAAGGATTGATAATTTTGACCAAAGTTGACTTTTTGGTCAAAAGTTGACCTATTGGGTCAAGTGGGTCGGGTCATTGGGTCAAGAATCGACCATTTTAACCAAAGTCAATTTATTAGTCGGATATCGACTCTATCGGATCAATAATTGGTCATTGGGCGAAAATTAAATATTTTCGACCGAAATCGACTTTTTGGTCAAAATTGACCTATTGGGTCAATGGGTTGGTCATTGAGTCAAGGATTGACCATTTTGACCAAAGTTGACTTTTTGGTCAAAAGTTGACGTATTGAGTCAATGGGTTGGTTATTGGGTCAAGGATTGACCATTTTGACCAATGTTGACTTTTTGATCAGAGATTGACTTATTGGGTCAATAATTGGTCATTGGGACAAAAAATGACTATTTCGACCCAAATTGACTTTTTGTTCAAAAGTTGACTTATCGTGTCAATGCATTGGTCATTGGGTCAAGAATTCACCATTTTGACTAAAGTTGAGTTTCTGGTCAAAAGTTGAACTATTGGGTCAATAGGTTGGTCATTGGGTCAGAAATTGACCATTTTGACCAAAGTTGACTTTTTGGTCAAAAGTTGACCTATTAGGTCAATGGGTTTGTCATTGGGTCAAAAATGAACCATTTTGACTAAAGTTAACAATTTGGTCAGAGATTGGCTTACTGGGTCAATATTTGGTCTTTAAGTCAAAAATTGACTATTTTTACCTAAAATGACTTTTTGGTCAAAAGCTGACCTTTTGGGTCAATGAGTTGGTCATGGGGTCAAGGATTGAAAATTTACACAAAGTTGACTTTTTGGTCAAAAGTTGACCTATTGGGTCAATTGGTTGATCATTGGGTCGAGGATTAACCATTTTTTCCAAAGTTGACTTTTTGGTCAGAGTTTGGCTTACTAGGTCAATAATTTGTCATTAGGTCAAAAATTGACCATTTTGATCAAAGTTAACTGTTTGATCAGAGATTGACTCATTGGATCAATAATTGGTCATTATGTCAAAAATTGATTATTTTGAATAAAATCAAATTTTTTGTCAAAAGTTGAACCATTTATTTGATTAGAAATTGTCCGTTTTGACCAAAGTTGACTTTTTGGTCAAAAGTTGACCTATTTGGTTATTGAGTTGGTAATTGGGTCAAGAATTGATCATTTTGACCGAAGATGATTTTTTGGTCAAAATTTGATCTATTAGGTTAATGGGTTAGTCATTTGGTAAAAAATTGACCATTTTGACCAAAGTGGACTTTTTTTGTAAAAGTTGACCTATTAGGTTAATGGGTGGTCATTAGAGTAAAATCGATTATTTTCGACCAAAATTTACTTTTAGGTCAAAAGTTGATTTATTGGTTCTATGGGTTTGTCGTTGGTTCAAGAATTGACCTTTTTTACTAAAGCTGAGTTTTTGGTCAGAGATTGACTTTTTGGCACAATAATTGGTCATTAGGTAAAAAATTGACAATTTTGACCAAAATCGAATTTTTGGTCGAAAGTTAACCTATTGGTCAACAAACAGTCATCGGGTCAGAAATTGATCATTTTGACCAAGGTTGACTTTTTGGTCAAAAGTTGACCTATTTGGTCAATGAGTTGGTAATTGGGTTAAGAATTGACCATTTTGACCGAAGATGACTTTTTGGTCAAAAGTTAATCCATTGGGTCAATGTGTTGGTCATTAGGTCCAAAATTGACCATTTTGACCAAAGTTGTCTTTTTGGTCAAATGTTGACCTATTTTGGTTAATGAGGCGGTCATTATGTAAAAATTGACAATTTTGAGCAAAATTGACTTTTTGGTCAAAACTTGATCTATTGGGTTAATGAGTTGGTAATTGAGTCAAGGATTAACCATTTTGGCTAATGTTGATTTTTTAGTCAAAAGTTGACAAATTGGGTTAATGGGTTGGTCATTGCATCAAAGATTGACCATTTTCACCCAAGTTGACATTTAGGTTATTATGACAGAAATTGACCGTTTTGAACAAATTTGACTTTTTGGTCAAAAGTTGACCTTTTGGATCAATGAGGTGGTCATTAGGACAAAAATTGGCAATTTTAACCAAAATTGACTTCTTGGTTAAAAGTTGTCCTTTTAGGTCAATGAGTTGGTCATTGGGTCAAAGATTGACCATTTTGACTAAAGTTGACTTTTTGGTCAAAAGTTGACCAATTGGGTCATTGGGTTAGTCATTGAATCAAGGATTGACCATTTTAACCAAAGTTGATTTTTTAGTCAAAAGTTGACCTATTGGGCTAAAAATTTACTATTTTCACAAAATTCTACTTTTTGTTCAAAAGTAGACATATTCGTTCAATGGGTTAGAGATTGGGTCACGGATTTACCATTTTGACCAAAGTTGACTTTTTGGTCAAAAGTTGACTTATTGGGTCAATGGGTTTGTCATTGGGTCAAGGATTAACCATTATGACCAAAGTTGATTTTTTGGTCAGAGATTGGCTTATTGGGTCAATAATTGGTCATGAGGTCAAAAATTAACAATTTTGACCAAAATTGACTTTTTGTTCATAAGTTGACTTATTGGGTCCATGCATTAGTCATTGGGTCAAGAATAGACCATTTTGACCAAAGTTAACTTCTTGGCCAAAAGTTGACCTATTGGGTCTATGAGTTCGTAATTGGGTCAAAAATTGACTATTTATACCGAAGATGACTTTTTGGTCAAAATTTGATCTATTGGGTCAATGGGTGGTCATTTGTTCAAAAGTTGACCTATTAGGTAAATGGGTGGTCATTTGGTCAAAAATTAACTTTTTTGACCAAAATTGACTTTAAGTCAAAAGTTGACTATTGGGTCAATGGGTTTGTCATTGAGTCAAGGATTGACAATTTTGACCAAAGTTGATTTTTTGGTCAGAAATTGACTTATTAGGTTAATAATTGGTCATTAATTCAAAATTTGACTATTTTAACCAAAATTGACTCTTTGGTCAAAGGTTAACCAATTAGGCCAATGGGTTGGTCATTGGGTCAAGAATTGATCATTTTGACCAAAGTTGACTTTTTGGTCAAAAGTTGACCTATTGGGTCAGTGGGTTGGTCATTGGTTCAAGGATTGACAATTTTGTCTAAAGTTGACTTTTTGGTCAGAGATTGGCTTACAGGGTCAATAATGGTCATTAGGTCAAAAATTGACTTTTTTGACCAAAATTGATATTTTGGTCAAAAGTTAACCTATTGGATCAATGGGCTGGTCATTCACTAAAAGATTGACCATTTTGTCCAAAGTTGTCTTTTTGGTTAAAAGTTGACCTACTTATGTCAAAGAGGCGGTCTTTAAGTAAAAAATTGACAATTTTGAGCAAAATTGACTTTTTTTATCAAGAGTTGACATATTGGGTCAATGGGTTGGCCATTGGGTTGAGGATTAACTATTTTGGCCAAAGTTGACTTTGTAGTCAAGAGTTGTCAAATTGGGTCAATGGGTTGGTCATTGGATTTAGGATTTACCATTTTCACCAAAGTTGACATTTTGGTCATTGTGTTCGAAATTGACCATTTTGATAAAATATGACTTTTTGGTCAAAAGTTGACCTTTTTGGTCAAAAGTTGACCATTTGGGTCAATGTGGTGGTGATTAAGTCAAAAATTGATAATTTTGACCAAAATTGACTTTTTGACTGAAAGTTGTCCTTTTGGGTCAATGAGTTGGTCATTGGGTCAAGGATTGACCATTTTTACAAAAATTGATTTTTTGGTCAAAAGTTGACCAATTGGGTCAATGGGTTGGTACTTGAGTCCAGGATTGACCATTTTGACCAAAGTTGACTTTTTAGGTCAAAAGATGACCTATTGGGCAAGCAATTGGTCATTAAGTCAAAAATTTACTATTTTGACCAAAATCTACGTTTTGGTCAAAAGTTGATCTATTAGGTAAGTGGGTTGGTCATTGAGACCATTTTGACCAAAGTTGACTTTTTCGTCAAAAGTTGACCTATAGGTTCAATGGGTTTGTTATTGGGTCAAGGATTAACCATTATGACCAAAGTTAATTTTTTATCAAAGATTGACTTATTGGGTCAATAAATGGTCATAAGGTCAAAAATTGACTATTTTGACCAAAATTGACTTTTTGTTGAAAAGTTGACTTATTGTGTTAATGCGTTGGTCATTGGGTAGTATAGACCATTTTGACCAAAGTTAACTTTTTGGCCAAAAGTTGACCTATTGGGTCTACGTGTTGGTAATTGGGTCAAAAATTGACCATTTATAGTGAAGATGACCTTTTGGTCAAAATTTGATCTATTGGGTCATTGGGTTGGTCATTTTGTCATAAAATGACCATTTTGACCAAAGTTGACTTTTTGGTCAAAAGTTGACCTTTTGAGTTAATGGGTGAACATTAGGTCAAAAATTGATTATTTTGATCAAAATTGAGTGTATGGTCAAAAGTTGACTTATTAGGTCAATAAGTTTGTCATTGGGTAAAGGACTTACCATTTTGAGTAAAGTTAACATTTTGGACAGAGATTAACTTAATGGGTCAATCATTCGGTCAAAAATTGACTATTTTGACCAAAATTGAATTTTTGGTCAAAAAGTTAATCCATTGGGTCAACGGGGAGGTCATTAGGTCAGAAATTGACCATTTTGACCAAAGTTGACATTCTAGTCAAAAGTTCACCGATTTGGTCAATGATTGGTTATTGGGTCTAAAATTGACCATTTTGACCAAAGTTGTCTTTTTGGTAAAAAGTTGACTTATTGGGTCAATGGGTGGTCATTAGGTCAAAAATTGACTATTTCGACCCAAATTGACTTTTTGTTCAAAAGTTGACTTATTGGGTCAAGAATAGACCATTTTGACCAAAGTTGACTTTTTGGCCAAAAGTTGAACAATTGGGTCTACGAGTTGGTAATTGGGTCAAAAATTGACCATTTTGACCGAAGTTGACTTTTTGGTCAAAATTTGATCTATTGGTTGGGTTGGTCATTTTGTGATAAAATGACCATTTTGACCAGAGTTGACTTTTTGGTTAAAAGTTGACCTATTGAGTTAATGGGTGAACAATCGATCAAAAATTGATTATTTTGACCAAAATTGAGTGTTTGGTCAAAAGTTAACTTATTGGGTCAATGAGTTTGTCACTGGGTAAAGGATTTACCATTTTGAGCAAAGTTGACTTTTTGTTCAGAGATTAACTTAATGGGTCAATAAAGTGTCATTAGGTCAAAAATTAATTATTTTGACAAAAATTGAATTTTTGGTCAAAAAGTTCACCCATTGGGTCAACGGGGTCGTCATTGGGTCAAAAATTGACCATTTTGACCAAAGTTGACATTCTGGTCAAAAGTTCACCTATATGGTCAATGATTGGTCATTGGGTAAAAAATTGACCATTTTGACCAAAGTTATCTTTTTGGTCAAAAGTTGACCTATTGGGTCAATGGGTGGTCATTAGGTCAAAAATTGATTATTTTGACCAAAATTGACTTTTTGGCCAAAAGTTGACCTATTAGTCAATGGGTTGGTCATTGGGTCAAGGATTAACCATTTTGGCCAAAGTTGACAAATTGGGTCAATGGGTTGGTCATTGGATTACCAAAGTTGGCATTTCTATCATTGTGTCAAAATTGTCAATTTTGACCAAATTTAACTTGGTCAATAGTTGACCTTTTGGCTCAATGAGGTGGTCATTAGGTCAAAAATTGACAATTCTGACCAAAATTGACTTTTTGACAAAAGTTGTCCTTTGTGGTCAATGAGTTGGTCATTGGGTTAAGGATTAACCATTTTGATAAAAGTTGACTTTTTGGTCAAAAGTTGACTTATTGGGTCAATGGGTTGGTCATTGAGTCAAGGATTGACCATTTGACCAAAGTTGACTTTTTTGGTCAAAAGTTGACCTATTGTGCCAATAATTGGTCATTAAGTCAAAAATTTACTATTTTGACCAAAATCTACTTTTTGGTCAAAAGTCGATCTATTGGGTAAGTGGGTTGGTCATTGGGACTATTTTGACCAAAGTTGACTTTTTTGTCAAAAGTTGACCTATTAGGTCAATGGGTTTATCATTGGGTCAAGAATTAACCATTATGACAAAAGTTGAGTTTTCAGTCAAAGATTAACTTATTGGGTCAATAATTCGTCATTAGGTCAAAAATTGACAATATTGACCAAGTTTGACTTTTTGTTCAAAAGTTGACTTATTTTGTTAATGCGTTCGTCATTGGGTCAGGAATAGACCATTTTGACCAAAGTTGACTTTTTGGCCAAAAATTGACCTATTGGGTCTACGAGTTGGTAATTGGGTCAAAAATTGACCATTTATACCAAAGATGACTTTTTGGTCAAAACTTGATCTATTGGTCAATGGGTTTGTCGTTGGGTCATAAAATGACCATTTTGACCAAAGTTGATTTTTTTGTAAAAAGTTGACCTATTGGGTTAATGGGTGGACATTTCATCAAAAATTGATTATTTTGACAAAAATTGAGTTTTTGTTCAAAAATTGACTTATTGAGTCATTGGGTAAAAGATTTACCATTTTGACCAAAGTTGACTTTTGGTCAGAGATTAACTTATTGGGTCAATAAAGTGTCATCAGGTCAAAAATTGACTATTTTGACCAAAATTAAATTTATGTCAAAAAGTTCACCCATTGGGTCAACGGGGAGGTCATTGGGTCAGAAATTGACCAATTTGATCAAAGTTGACTTTCTGCTCAAAAGTTGACCTATTTGGTCAATGATTGGTCAATGGGTCAAAAATTGACCATTTTGACCAAAGTTGTCTTTTTGGTCAAATGTTGACCTATTAGGAAAATGGGTGGTCATTCGGTCAAAAATTGTCTATTTTGATCAAAATTGACTTTTTGGTCAAAAGATGACTTATTGGGTTAATGCATTGGTAATTGGGTCAAGATTTTACCATTTTAACCAAAGTCGACTTTTTGGTCAAACGTTGACCTATTGGGTCAATTGGTTGAACATTGGGTCGAAAATTGACCGTTTTGACCAAAGTTAACTTTTTGGTCATAGGTTAACCTATTTGATCAATGGGAGGTCATTTGGTCAAAATGTGACTATTTTGACAAAAGCTTACTTTTTGGTCAAAAATTGACCTATTGGGTTGGTCATTTTGTCAAGGTTCAACCATTTTGGCCAAAGTTGGCTTTTTGGTCAAAAGTTGACTTATTAATTCAATGGGTTGGTCTTTGGGTCAGAAAATCATCATTTTGACCAAAGTTGACTTTTTGGTCAAAAGTTGACCTATTGGGTCAATGGATTTGTCATTGGGTCAAAAATTAACCATTTTGACCAAAATTGACTTTCTGGTCAGAGATTGGCTTACTGGGTCAATAATTGGTCATTAGGTTAAAAAATGACTATTTTGACCAAAATTGACTTCTTGGTCAAAAGTAGACCTCTTAGGTCAATGGGTTGGTCATTGGGTCAAGGATTGACCATTTTGACAAAAGTTAACTTTTTGGTCAGTGATTGACTTATTGGGTCAATCAATGGTCATTAGGTCAAAAATTGATTATTTTGACAAAAATTAAATTTTTTGTTAAAAATTGACCCATTGGGTCAACGGGGTGGTCATTGGGTCAGAAATTGACCAATTTGACTAAAGTTGACTTTTTGGTCAAAAGTTGACCTATTTGTTCAATGAGTAAGTAATTGTGTCAAGAATTGACCTTTTTGACCATGAGATGAGTTTTTGATCAAAAGTTGATCTACTGGGTCAATGGGTTGGTCATTGGATCAAAAATTGACTATTTTGAATATAGTTGACTTTTTTGTTAAAAGTTGATTTATTGGGTTAATGGGTGATCATTAAGTAAAAAATGGCTAAATTGAATTTTGGTCAAAAGTTGACCTATTGGGTCAATGGGTTTGACATTGGGTTAAGGATTTATCTTTTTGACCAAAGTTGACTTTTTGATTAAAAGTAGACCTATTGGGTCAATCGGTTAGTCATTGGGTCAAGGATTGGCCATTTTGACCAAAGTTGTCTTTTTGGTCAGAGATTAGCTTACTAGGTCAATATTTGGTCATTTGGTCAAAAATTGACAATTTTGACCAAAATTGTCTTTTTGGTCAAACGTTGACCTATTGGCTCAATGAGTTAGTCATTGGGTCAAGGATTTACGATTTTGACTAAAGTTGACTTTTTGTTCAAAAGTTGACCTGTTGGGTCAATAGGTTGGTCATTGGGTTAAGGATTGACCATTTTGACCTAGGTTGACTTTTTGGTTAGAGATTGACATACTGGGTCAATAATTGGTCATTAGGTCAAAATCTGACTATTTTGACCAAAATTGTCTTTTTGGTTAAAAGTTGACATATTGGGTCAATGGGTTGGTCAATGGGCCAAGGATTGACCATTTTGACCAAAGTTGACTTTTTGGTCAAAAGTTGACATATTGGGTCAATTGGTTGGTCATTGGGTCAAGGATTTACCATTTTAACCAAAATTGACTTTTTGGTCAGAGATTGACTTACTGGGTCAATAATTTTTCATTAGGTCAAAAATTGAAGATTTTGAACGAAGTTGACTTTTTAATCAGAGATTGTCTTTTGGGGTCAATTTTTGTCATTATGTCAAAAATTGATTATATTGATCAAAATTAATTTTTTTATCAAAAGTTCACCCATTGGGTCATAAATTGACCATTTTGACCAAAGTTAATTTTTTGGTCAAAAGTTCACCTATTTGGATAATGAATTGGTAATTGGGTTAAGAATTGATCGTTTTGACCGAAGATGACTTTTTGGTCAAAAATTGACTATTGGATCAATGGGTTGGTCATTTGGTAAAAAATTAAACATTTTGACCAAAGTTGACTTTTTTTGTCAAAAGTTGACCTATTGGGTTAATGGGTGGTCATTAGGTCAAAAATTGATAATTTTGACCAAAATTGACTTTTTGGTAAAAGTTGACTTATTGGGTCAATGAGTTTGTCGTTGGGTCAAGAATTGATCATTTTGACCAAAGTTGTGTTTTTGGTCAGAGATTGACATATTGGGTCAATAATCAGTCATTAGGTCAAAAATGTACTATTTTAACCAAAATAAATTTTTTGTCAAAGTTAACCCATTAGGTGAACGGGGAGGTCATTGGGTCAAAGATTGACCATTTTGACCAAAGTTGACTTTTTGGTCAAAAGTTGACCTACTTGGTCAATGAGTTGGTAATTGGGTCAAGAATTGACCATTTTGACCAAAGATGACTTTTTGGTCAAAAGTCGACCTATTGGGTCAATGGGTTGGTCATTGGGTAAAAAATTGACCATTTTGAACAAGGTTGATTTTTTGGTCAAAAGTTTACCTATTTGGTCAATGGGTGGTCATTAGGTATTAAATTAACTTTTTTAGCAAAATTAACTTTTTGGTCAAAAGTTGACCTTTTGGGTCAATGGGTTTATCATTGGGTCATGGATTGAGCATTTTGACCAAAGTTGATTTTTTGGTCAGAGATTGACTTAGTTGGTCAATATTTGGTGATTAATTCAAAAATTGACTATTTTGACCAAAAATGACTTTTTGATCAAAAGTTGACCTAATAGGGCAACGGGTTGTTCATTTGGTCAAGGATTGATCATTTTGAACAAAGTTAACTTTTTGGTCAAAAGTTGACCTATTTGGTAAATGGGTTGGTCATTTGTTCAAGGTTTGACCATTTTGACCAAAGTTGACATTTTAGTTAAATATTGGCTTATTGGGTCAATAATTGGTCATTTGGGCAAAAATTGACTATTTTGACCAAAATTGACTTTCTGGTCAAAAGTTGACCTATTGAGTCAATGGGTTAGTAATTGGGTCAAGAATTGACCATTTTGACCAAAAATGACTTTTTGAATCAAAAGTTGACCTATTGGGTCAATGGGTTGGTCATTGGGATAAAAATTGACCATTTTGACGAAAGTTGACTTTTTTTGTCAAAAGTTGACCAATTGGGTCAATGGGTGGTCATTAGGTCAAAAATTGACTTTTTTGACCAAAATTGATTTTTTGGTCAAAAGTTGACCTATTGGGTCAATGGGTTTTCATTGGGTTAAGGATTGACCATTTTGACCAAAGTTGATTTTTGGTCAGAGATTGGTATTAGGTCGATAATTGGTCATTAATTCAAAAATTATTATTTTGACGAAATTGACTCTTGCTCGAAAGTTGATCTATTAGATCGATGGGTTGGTCAAGGATTGACCATTTTGATCAAAGTTGACTTTTGGTCGATGATTGACTTGTCAGATTGACCATTGGTCATTAGGTCAAAATCGATTATTTTGACCAAAATTAAATCTTTTGGTTAAAAATTGACACATTGGGTCAACGAGGTAGTCATTAGGTCAAAAATTGATCATTTTGACAAAAGTTGACTTTTTAGTCAAAAGTTAACCAATTTCTCAATGAGTTAGTAATTGTGTCAAGAATTGACCATTTTGATCGAAGATGACTTCTTAGTCTAAATTTGATCTACTGGGTCAATGTGTTGGTCATTGGGTCAACTATTGACCATTTTGACCATAGTTGACTTTTTGGTCAAAGTTGACCTATTGGTTTAATGGGTGGTCATTAATTAAAAAGTGGGTATTTTGACCAAAATTAAATTTTTGGTCAAAAGTTGACCTATTGGGTCAATGGGTTCGACATTAGGTCAAGGATTTACCATTTTGACCAAAGTTGACCTTTTGATCAAAAGTAGACGCATTGGGTCAATTGGTTGGTCATTGGGTCAAGGATTGACCATTTTGACCAAAGTTGACTTTTTGGTCAGAGATTGGCTTACTAGGTTAATATTTGGTCATTTGGTCAAAAATTGATAATTTTGACCAAAATTGACTTTTTGGTCAAATGTTGACCTATTGGGTCAATGGGTAGTCATTGGGTCAAGGATTTACCCTTTTAACCAAAGTTGACTTTATGGTCAAAAGTTGACCTATTGGGTCAATGGGTTGGTCATTGGGTCAAGGATTGACCATTTTGACCTAGGTTGACTTTTTGGTTAGAGATTAGCATACTGGGTCAAAAATTGGTCCTTAGGTCAAAAACTGACTATTCTGACCAAAATTGTCTTTGTGGTCAAAAGTTGACATATTGAGTTAATGGGATGGTCATTGGGTCAAGGATTGACCATTTTGATCAAAGTTGACCTTTTGGTCAAATGTTGACCTATTGGGTCAATGGGTTGGTCATTGTGTCAAGGATTGACCATTTTGACCTAGGTTGACTTTTTGGTTAGAGATTGGCATACTGGTTCAATAATTTGTCATTAGGTCGATAACTGACTATTTTGACCAAATTTATCTTTTTGGTTAAAAGTTGACCTATTGGGTTAACGGGTTGGTCATTGGGTCAAGGATTGACCATTTTGACCAAAGTTGACTTTTGGTCAAAAGTTGACCTATTGGGTCAATGGGTTGGTCATTGGGTCAAGGATTGACCATTTTGACCAAAGTTGACTTTTTGGTCGGTGATTGACTTTTTGGGTCAATAATTGGTCATTAGGTTAAAAATTGATTATTTTTACCAAAATTAAATTTTTGGTTAAAAGTTGACCCATTTGGTCAACGGGGTGGTCATTGGATAAGAAGTTGTCCATTTAGTTAACTCATTGGGCAAAGTTGACTCTTTGGTCAAAAGTTGACCTTTTTTGGTCATTTAGTTGGTAATTATTTCAAGAAATAACCATTTTGACCGAAGATGAATTTTTGGTCAAAAGTTGATCTATTGGGTCAATGTGTTGGTCATTAGGTCAAAATTGTCCATTTTTACCAAAGTTAACTTTTTGGTCAAAAGTTGACATATTGGTTCAATGGGTTTGTCATTGGGTGAAGGATTTATCATTTGACCAAAGTTGACTTTTTTATCAAAAGTAGACCTATTGGGTCAATCAGTTGGTCATTGGGTCAAGGATGGATCATTTTGACCAAAGTTGACTTTTTGGTTAGAGATTGGCTTGCTGGGTCAATAAATGGTCATTTGGTAAAAAAGTTTACTATTTTGACCAAAATTGACTTTTTGGTCAAAAGTTGACCAATTGGGTCAATGGGTTGGTCATTGGGTCAAGGATTGACCATTTTGACCAAAGTTGACTTTTTTTTTTCATAAGTTGACCTATTGGGTCAATTGGTTGGTCATTAGGTCGAGGATTGACCATTTTGACCAAAGTTGACTTTTTGGTCAGAGATTGATTTACTGGGTCAATAATTTGTCGTTAGGTCAAAAATTGACCATTTTGACCAAAGTTGACTTTTTGATCAGAGATTGTCTTATTGGGTCAATATTTGGTCATTAGGTCAAAAATTGATTATTTCGATCAAAATTAATTTTTTTGTCAAAAGTTCACCCATTGGGTCTGAAATTTACCATTTCGACCAAAGTTGACTTTTTGGTCAAAAGTTGACCTATTTGGTCAATGAGTTGGAAATTGGGTCAAGAATTGACCATTTATATCGAAGATGATTTTTCGATCAATATTGATCTATTGGGTCATTAGGTTAGTCATTTTGTCATAAAATGACCATTTTGACCAAAGGTGACTTTTTGGTCAAAAGTTGACTTATTGGGTTAGTGGGTGAATATTAGGTCAAAAATTGATTATTTTGACCAAAATTGAGTGTTTGGTCCAAAGTTTACTTATTGGATCAATGGGTTTGTCATTGGGTAAAGGATTTACCATTTTGAGCAAAGTTGACTATTTGATCAGAGATTAACTTAATGGGTCAATAAAGTGTCATTAGATCAAAAATTGACTATTTTGACCAAAAATAAATTTTTGGTCAAAAAGTTCACCCATTGGGTGAACGGGGAGGTCATTGGTTCAAAAAATGACCATTTTGACCAAAGTTGACATTCTGGTCAAAAATTCACCTATTTGGTCAAAGATTGGTCATTGGGTCAAGAATTGACCATTTTGACCAGAGTTGTCATTTTGGTCAAAAGTTGACCTATTGGGTTAATGGGTTGGTCATTGGGTAAAAAATTGACCATTTTGAACAAAGTTGATTTTTTGGTCAAAAGTTAACTATTGGGTCAATGGGTGGTCATTAGATCAAAAATTGACATTTTTTAGCAAAATTGAACTTTTGGTCAAAAGTTGACCTTTTGGGTCAATGGGTTCGTCATTGGGTCAAGGATTGACCATTTTGACTAAAGTTAACATTTTAGTCAAAGATTGACTTAGTTGGTCAATATTTGATCATTAATTCAAAAATTGACTATTTTGACCAAAAATGACTTTTTGGTCAAAAGTTGACCTAATAGGGCAATGGGTTGTTCTTTGGGTCAAGGATTGATCATTTTGACCAAAGTTGACTTTTTGGTCAAAAGTTGACCTATTGTGGGTAAATGCATTGGTCACTGGTTCAAGATTTGACCATTTTGAACAAAGTTGTCTTTTTGGTCAAATATTGGCTTAGTGGGTCAATAATTGGTCATTTGGGCAAAAATTGACTATTCTGACCAAAATTCACTTTCTGGTCAAAAGTTGACCTATTGGGTCAATGGGTTGGTCATTGGGTCAAGGATTGACCATTTTGACCAATGTTGACTTTTTGGTCAAAGTCGACGTATAGGGTTAATTGGTTAATCATTTGGCCAAGGATTGACCATTTTGACCAAATTTGACTGTTTTGGCCAAAATTGACTTTTTGGTCAAAAGTTCACCTATTAGGCCAATGGGTTGGTCATTGGGTCAAGTTTTGAAATTTTTTACCAAAGTTGACTTTTTGGTCAAAAGTTGACCTATTGGGTAAATGGGTTGGTCATCAGGTCAAAGATTGACCATTTTTTACCAAAGTTGACTTTTTAGTGAGATATTGGCTTACTGGGTCAATAATTGGTGATTTGGGCAAAATTTGACTATTGTGACCAAAATTGACTTTCTGGTCAAAAGTTGACCTATTGGGTCAATGGGTTGGTCATTGGGTCAAGGTTTGACCATTTTGAGCAAAGTGGATTTTTTGGTCAAAAGTTGACGTATTGGGTCAAAGAGTTTTTCATTGAGTCAAGGATTGACTATTTTGACCAAAGTGGACTTTTTGGTCAAAGATTGACTTATTAGGTTAATAATTGGTCATTGGGAAAAAAATGACTATTTTGACCCAAATAGACTTTTTGATCCAAAAGTAGACTTCTTGAGTCAATACCTTGGTCATTGGGTTAAGAATTGACCATTTTGACAAAAGTTGACTTTATGGTCAAAAGTTCAGTTACTGGGTCAATAGGTTGGTCATTGGGTCAGAAATTGACCATTTTGGCCAATGTTGTCTATTTGATCAAAAGTTGACCTATTAGGTCAATGAGTTTGACATTGGGTCAAAAATTAACTATTTTGACCGAAGTAACATTTTGGTCAGATATTGGCTTACTGGGTCAATAATTAGTCATTAAGTCAAAAATTGACTATTTTTATCACAATTGACTTTTTGGTCAAAAGTTGAACTATTGTGTCAATGGGTTGGTCATTGGGTCTAGGATTGACCATTTTAACAAAAGTTTACTTTTTGGTCAAAAGTTAACCTATTGAGTCAATGGGTTGGTCATTGGGTCAAAGATTTACCCTTTGTACGAATGTTGACTTTTTGGTCAAAGATTGGCTTACTGGGTCAATAATTTGTCATTAGCTCAAAAATTGACCATTTTGACCAAAGTTGACTTTTTTATCATAGATTGATATATTGGGCCAATAATTGGTCATTCAGTCAAAAATTGATTGTTCGGATCAAAATTAAATTTTTGTTAAAAGTTGACCCATTGGGTCAGAAATTGACTATTTTGACCAAAGTTGACTTTTTGGTGAAAAATTGATCTATTTGGTCAATGAGTTGGTAATTGAGTCAAGAATTGATCATTTTGACATAAGATGACCTTTTGGTCAAAATTTGATCTATTGTGCCAATGGTTTGTTCATTTGGTAAAAAAATGACCATTTTTACCAAAGTTGACTTTTTGGTCAAAAGTTGACCTATTGGGTTAGTGGGTGGTCACTAGGTCAAAAATAGACTATTTTGACCAAAATTGACCCTTTGGTCAAAAGTTGACCTATTGGGTCAATGGGTTTGTCGTTGGGTCAAGAATTGACCATTTTGACCAATGTTGAGTTTTTGGTCAGAGACTGACTTATTTGGTCAATAATTGGTCAATAGTTCAAAAATTGACTATTTTGACCAAAAATAAATTTTTTGTCAAAAGTTAACCCATTGGGTCAACGAGAGGTCATTGGGTCCGAAATTGACCATTTTGACCAAAGTTGACTTTTTGGTCAAAAGTTGACCTATTTGGTTAATGAGTTGGTAATTGGGTCAAGAATTGACCATATTCACCAACAATGACTTTTTGGATCAAAAGTTGACCTATTGGATCAATGGGTTGGTCATTGGGTTAAAAATTGATCATTTTGACGAAAGTTGACTTTCTGGTCAAAAGTTGACCTGTTGGGTCAATGGGTGGTTATTAGGTCAAAAATTGACTTTTTTACCTAAATTGATTTTTTGGTCAAAATTTGACCTATTGGGTCAATGGGTTTATCATTGGGTCAAGGATTGACCATTTTGACCAAAGTTGACTTTTTGGACAGAGATTGATTATTGAGTCAATAATTGGTCCTTAATTCAAAAATTGACTATTTTGACCAAAATTGACTTTCTGGTCAAAAGTTGACCTATTGGGTCATTGGGTCAAGCATTAACCATTTTGATCAAAGTTAACTTTTCAGTCAAAAGGTGACGTATTGGGTCAATGGGTTGGTCATTGGGTCAAGGATTGAGAACTTTGACCAAAGTTGACTTTTTGGTCAAAAGCTGACGTATTGGGTCAATGGGTTGGTCATTGAGTCAAGGATTGACCATTTTGACCAAAGTTAACTTTTTGGTCAGAGATATACTAATTGGGTCAATAATTGGTCATTGGGACAAAAATTCACTATTTTGACACAAATTAGTTTTTGTTCAAAAGTTGACTTATTGGGTCAATGCGTTGGCATTGGGTCAAGAATAGACCAAAGTTGGCTTTTTAGTCAAAAGTTAACCTATTGGGTCAGTAATTAGTAATTAAGCTAAAATTTTACTATTTTGACCAAAATTAACTTTTTGGTCAAAAGTCGATGTATTAGGTCAGTAGGTTGGTCTTTTGGTTAAGGATTTACCAATTTGACCAAAGTTGTCTTTTTGGTCAAAAATTGACCTATTGGGTCAATGGGTTTGTCATTGGGTCAAGTATTGACCATTATGACCAAAGTTGACGTTTTGGTCAGAGAATGACTTATTGGGTCAGTAATAGGTCCTTAGGTAAAAAATTTACTATTTTGACCCAAATTGGGTTTTTGTTAAAAAGTTGACTTATTGGGTTAAGATTGTTCAAGGTTTAACCATTTTAACTAAAGTTGACTTTTTGGTCAAACGTTGACTTATTGGGTCAATTGGTTGGTCATTGGGTAAAAAATTGACCATTTTGACCAAAGTTAACTTTTTGGACAAAGGTTGACCTATTTGATCAATGGGGGGGTCATTTGGTCAAAATGTGACTGTTTTGACCAAAGTTAACTTTTTGGTTAAAAGTTGTCCTATTAGATCAATGGGTTGGTCATTGGGTCAAGGTTTAACCTTTTTGGCTTAAGTTAGCTTTTTGGTCAAAAGTTGAACTATTAAGTCAAAGGTTTGGTCATTGGGTCAGAAATTGACCATTTTGACCAAAGTTGACTATTTGGTCAAAATTTGTCTTATTAGGTCAATGGGTGGTCATTAGGTCAAAAATTGACTTTTTTGACCAAAATTGACCTTTTGGTTAGAGATTGGCTCACTGGGTCAATGGGTTTGTCATTTGGTCAAGGATTGACCATTTTGACCGAAGTTAACTTTTTGGTCAGAGATTGACTTATTGGGTCAATAATTGGTTATTAATTGAAAAATTGACTATTTTGACCAAAATTTACTTTTTGGTCAAAAGTTGACCTATTAGGCCAATGGGTTGGTCATTGGGTGAAGGATTGATCATTTTGACCAAAGTTGACTTTTGGGTCAAAAGTTGACCTATTGGGTAAATGGGTTGGTCTTTAGGTCAAGGATTGACCATTTTGACCATAGTTGAGTTTTTGGACAGTTATTGGCTTGTTGGGTCAATAATTGGTCCTTTGGGTAAAAATTGACTGTTTTGACCAAAATTGACTTTCTGGTCAAAAGGTGACGTATTGGGTCAATGGATTGGTCATTGTGTGAAGGATTGACCATTTTGACCAAAGTTGACTTTTTAATAAAAATCGATGTATTGGGTCATTGAGTTGGTCATTGGGTCAAGGATTGACCATTTTGACCAAAGTTGACTTTTTGGTCAGAGATTGACTTATTGGGTCAATAATTGGTCATTGGGACAAAAATTAACTATTTTGACCGAAATTTAATTTTTGTTCAAATGTTGACTTATTGGGTAAATGTGTTTGTTGGTCATTGGGTCAAGAATAGACCATTTTGACCAAAGTTGGCTTTTTGGTCAAAAGTTGACCTATTGACCCAATAATTGGTAATTAAGTCAAAAGTTTACTCTTTTGACCAAAATTGATTTTTTTGTCAAAAGTCGATCTATTAGGTCAGTTGGTTGGTCATTTGGTTAAGGATTTACCAATTTAATCAAAGTTGTCTTTTTTGTCAAAAGTTGAACTTTTGGGTCAATGGGTTTGTCATTGGGTCAAGGATTGACCATTATGACCAAAGTTGACATTTTGGTCAGAGATTGACTTATGGGGTGAATAAAAGGTTCTTAGATCAAAAATTAACTATTTTCACCCAAATTGAGTTTTTGTTAACAAGTTGACTTGTTAGGTCAATGCGTTGGTCATTGGGTCAAGATTTGATCATTTTAACTAAACTTGACTTTTTGGTCAAACGTTGACCTATTGGGTCAATTGGTTGGTCATTGTGTCAAAAATTGACCATTTTGACCAAAGTTTATTTTTTGGTCAAAGGTTGACTTATTTGGTGAATGGGGGGTCATTTGGTCAAAATGTGACTATTTTGACCAAGGTTGACTTTTTGGCAAAAGTTGACCTATTGGGTCAATGGGTTGGTCATTAGGTCAAAGTTTAACCATTTTGGCCAAAGTTGGAATTTTGGTCAAAAGTTAACCTATTAAGTCATTGTGTTGGTCATTGAGGCAGAAATTGAGCATTTTGACTAAAGTTGACTTTTTGGTCAAATGTTGGCCTATTTAAACAATGGGTTTGTCAATGGGTCAAAAATTAACCATTTTGGCCAAAGTTGACTTTTTGGTCAGAGATTGACTTACTGGTCAATAATTCGTCATTAGGTCAGAAACTGACTATTTTGATCAAAGTTGACTTTTTGGTCAAAAGTTAACCTAATGGGTCAATGGGTTGGTCATTAGGTTAGGGATTGATCATATTTACCAAAGTTGACTTTTTGGTCAAAAGTTGACCTCTTGGGTCAATGGGTTGGTCATTGGGTCAAGGTTTAACCATTTTGACCAAAGTTGACTTTTTAGTTGAGATTACTTACTAGGTCGATAATTTTTTCATTCGGTCGAAATTTGACCATTTTGACCAAAGTTGACTTTTTGATCAGAGATTGTCATATCGAGTCGACATTTGGTTATTAGATCAAAAAATTGATTATTTTTATCAAAATTAATTTTTGTCGAAAGTTCACCCATTGGATCGGAAATTGACCATTTTGACCGAAAGTTCGTTTTTGGTCGAAAAGTTGACTATTTGGTCGATGGGTTAGTAATTAGATCGAGAATTGATCAGTTTAACCAAAGATGACTTTTTGGTCAAAAAGTGATTTATTGGGTCAATAGGTAAAAAATCGACCATTTTGACCAAAGTTGACTTTTAGGTCAAAAGTTGACCTATTGGGTTAATGGTCATTAGGTTAAAAATTAACAATTTTTACCAAAAATTTACTTTTTGGTCAAAAGTTGACATATTGCGTGAATGAGTTTATCGTTGGGTTAAGAATTTACCATTTTGACCAAAGTTGTGTTTTTGGTCAGAGATTAACTTTTTGGGTTAATAATCGGTCATTAGGTCAAAAATTAACTATTTTGACCAAAATTGATTTTTTTGTCAAAAGTTAACCCATTGGGTCAACGAGGAGGTCATTGGGTCAGAAATTGATTATTTTGACCAAAGTTGACTTTTTGGTCAATGAGTTGGTAATTGGGTCAAGAATTGACCATTTTGACCAAAAATGACTTTTTTGGTCAAAAGTTGACCTATTAGGTCAATGGGTTGGTCATTGGGTAAAAAATTGACCATTTTGAACAAGGTTGAATTTTTGGTCAAAAGTTGACCTATTTGGTCAATGGGTGGTCATTAGATCAAAAATTGACTTTGTTTTAGCAAAAATGACTTTTTGGTCAAAAGTTGACCTTTTGGGTCAATGGGTTTGTCATTGGGTAAAGGATTGACTTAGTTTGACTAAAGTTGACTTTTTGGTCAAAGATTGACTTAGTTGGTCATTATTTTGTCATTAATTCAAAAGTTGATTACTTTGACTAAAAATGACTTTTTGGTCAAAAGTTAACCTAATAGGGCAATGGGTTGTTCATTGGGTCAAGGATTGATCATTTTGACCAAAGTTGACTTTTTGGTCAAAAGTTGACCTATTGGGTAAATGAGTTGGTCACTGGTTCAAGGTTTGACCATTTTGACCAAAGTTGACTTTGTGGTCAAATATTGACTTACTGGGTTAATAATTGGTCATTTGGGCAAAAATTGACTATTTTGACCAAAATTGACTTTCTGGTCAAAAGTTGATCTATTGGGTCAATGGGTTGGTCATTGGATCAAGGATTGTCATTTTGACCAAAGTTGACTTTTTGGTCAAAGTCGACGTATTGGGTCAATGGGTTGGTCATTGGGCCAAGGATTGACCATTTTGACCATTGACTTTTTGGTCAGAGATTAACTTATTGGGTCAATAATTGGTCATTAATTCCAAATTTGACTATTTTGTTGAAAATTGACTTTTTGGTCAAAAGTTGGCCTATTAGGCCAATGGGTTGGTCATTGGGTGAAGTATTGATATTTTTGACCAAAGTTGACTTTTTGGTCAAAAGTTGACCTATTGGGTAAATGGGTTGGTCATTAGGTCAAGGATTGACCATGTTGACCAAAGTTGACTTTTTTGTGAGATATTGGCTTACTTGGTCAATAATTGGCCATTTGTGCAAAAATTAACTATTTTGACCAAAATTGACTTTGTGGTCAAAAGTTGACCTATTGGGTTAATGAGTTGGTCATTTGGTCAAGGTTTGACCATTTTAACCAAAATTGACTTTTTGGTCGAAAGTTGACGTATTAGGTCAATGGGTTTTCATTAGGTCAAGGATTGACCATTTTGACTAAGGTTGACTTTTTGGTCAAAAATTGACTTAATGGGTTAATAATTGGTCATTGGGAAAAAAAAGGATTATTTTGCCCCAAATAGACTTTTTGTTCAAAAGTAGATTTATTGGGTCAATGCATTGGTCATTGGGTCAAGAATTGACCATTTTGACCAAAGTTGACTTTATGGTCAAAAGTTCAATTATTGGGTCAATAGGATGGTTATTGGGTCAGAAATTGATCATTTTGGCCAAAGTTGACTTTTTGGTCAAAAGTTGACCTATTAGGTCATTGGGTTTGTCATTGAGTCAAAAATTAACTATTTTGACGAAAGTAACATTTTTGTCAGAGATTGGCTTAGTGGGTCAATAATTGGTCATTAAGTCAAAAATTAACTATTTTTACCAAAATTAACTTTTTGTTCAAAAGTTAACCTATTGGGTCAATGGCCTGGTCATTGGGTCTAGGATTGACCATTTTAACCAAAGTTGACTTTTTTGTCAAAAGTTAACATATTGAGTCAATTGGTTGGTCACTGGGTCAAAGATTTACCCTTTTTACCAAAGTTGACTTTTTGGTCAGAGATTGGCTTACTGGATCAATAATTTGTCATTAGCTCAAAAATTTCCCATTTTGACCAAAGTTGACTTTTTGATCACAGATTGATATATTGGGTCAATAATTGGTCATTCTTTAAAAAATTGATTGTTTTGATCAAAATTAAATTTTTTTTCAAAAGTTGACCCAATGGGTCAAAAAATGACCATTTTGACCAAAGTTAACTTTTTGGTCAAAAGTTGATTTATTGGGTCAATGGGTTTGTCATTGAGTCAAGGTTCGACCTTTTTGATAAAGTTGACTTTTTGTGTCAAAAGTTGACCCATTGTGCCAATAATTGATCATTAAGTCAAAAATTTACTATTTTAACCAAAATCTGCTTTTTGATCAAAAGTTGATCTATTGGGTATGTGGGTTGGTCATTAGGACCTTTTGACCAAAGATGACCTTTTTGTCAAAAGTTGACCTATTAGGTCAGTGGGTTTGTCATTGGGTCAAGGATTAAGCATTATGACAAAAGTTCATTTTTTGGTCAGAGATTAACTTATTGGGTCAATAATTGGTCATTAGGTCAAAAATTGACAATTTTGACCAAAATTGACTTTTTGTTCAAAAGTCGACTTATTGGGTCAATGTGTTGGTCATTGGGTCAAGAATAGACCATTTTGACCAAAGTTGACTTTTTGGCCAAAAGTTGACATATTGGGTCTTTGGGTTAAAAATTGACCATTCATACCAAAGATGAGTTTTTGGTCAAAACTTGATCTATTGGGTCAATGGGTTGGTCATTGGGTCATAAAATGACCATTTTGACCAAAGTTGACTTTTTGGTCAAAAGTTAACCTATTGGGTTAATGGATGAACATTACGTCAAAAATTAATTATTTTAACCAAAATTGAGTTTTTGATCTAAAATTGAAATATTGGGTCAATGAGTTTGTCATTGGGTAAGAGGTTTACCATTTTGACCAAAGTTGACTTTTGGTCAGAGATTAACATATTAGGTTAATAAAGTGTCATTAGGTCAAAAATTGACTATTTTGACCAAAATTGATGTTTTGGTCAAAAAGTTCACCCATTGGATTAAAGGGGAGGTCATTGGGTCAGAAATTGATCATTTTACCCAAAGTTGAGTTTCTGGTCAAAAGTTGACCTATTTGGTCAATAATTGGTCATTGGGTCAAAAATAGATAATTTTAACCAAAGTTGTCTTTTTGGTCAAAAGTTGACATATTAGGTAAATGGGTGGTCATTAGGTCAAAAATTGACTATTTTGATCAAAATTGACTTTTTGGTCAAAATTTTACATATTGGACAATGGGTTGGTCATTGGGTCAAGGATTAACCATTTTGGCCTAAGTTGACTTTTTAGTCAAAAGTTGACAAATTGGGTCAATGGGTTGCTCATTAGATCTAGGATTGACCTTTTTCACCAAAGTTGAGATTTAGGTCATTGTGTCAGAAATTGATCATTTTGACCAAATTTGACTTTTTGGTCAAAAATTGACCTTTTGGGTCAATTTGGTGGTCATTAGGTCAAAATTGACAATTTTGACCAAAATTGACTTTTTGGTCAAAAGTAGTCCTTTTGGGTCAATGAGTTGGTCATTTGGTTAAGGATTGACCATTTTGACCGAAGTTGACTTTTTGGTCAAAAGTTGAGCTATTGGGTCAATGGGTTGGTCATGGGGTCAGGAATTGACCATTTTGTCCATAGTTTACTTTTTAATCAAAAGTTGACCTATTGGGTCAGAAATTGGTAATTAACTCAAAATTTTACTATTTTGACAAAAATTGCCTTTAAGGACAAAAGTCGATCTATTGGGTCAGTAGATGGGTCATTTGGCCAAGGATTTACCAATTTGACCAAAGTTGTCATTTTGGTCAAAAGTTGACCTGTTGGGTCAATGGGTGTGTCATTGGGTCATGAATTGACCATTATGACCAAAGTTGACATTTTGGTCAGAGATTGACTTATTGGGTCACTAATAGGTCCTTAGGTCAAAAATTGACTATTTTGACCCAAATTGAGTTTTGGTTAAAAAGTTGACTTATTGGGTCAATGTGTTGGTCATTGGTCAAGATTTTACCATTTTAACTAAAGTTGACTTTTTGGTTAAACGTTGACCTATTGGGTCAATTGGTTGAACATTGGGTCAAAAATTGACCATTTTGACCAAAGTTAACTTTTAGTCAAAGGATGACCTATTTAGTCAATGGGGGGTCATTTGGTCAAAATGTGACTATTTTGACAAAAGTTGACTTTTTGGTCAAAAGTTGACATATTGGGTCAATGGGTTGGTCATTGTGTCATGGTTCAACCATTTTGACCAAAGTTGGCTTTTTAGTCAAAAGTTGACCTTTTAATTCAATGGGTTGGTCATTAGGTCAGAAATTGACCATTTTGACCAAAGTTGAATTTTTGGTCCAAAGCTAACCTATTGGGTAAATGAATTTGTCATTGGGTCAAAAATTAACCATATTGACCAAAATTGACTTTTTGGTCAGAGACTGGTTTACTGCGTCAATAATTGGTCATTAGGTCAAAAAATGACTATTTTGACCAAAATTAACTTTTGGGTCAATCGTAAACCTATTGGGTCAATGGGTTGGCATTGGGTCAATGATTGACCATTTTGACCAAAGTTGACTTTTTGGTCAAAAGTTGACCTATTGGGTCAATGGGTTAGTCATTAGGTCATGGATTGACCATTTTGACCAAGTTGACTTTTTGGTCAGTGATTGACTTATTGGGTCAATAATTGGTCATTAGGTCAAAAATTGATTATTTTGACCAAAATTAAATTTTTTGTTAAAAGCTAACCCATTGGGCGAATACGGTGGTCATTTGGTCAGAAATTGACCATTTTGACAAAAGTTGACTTTTTAGTCAAAAGTTGACCTATTTGGTCAATGAGTTAGTAATTGTGTCAAGAATTGACTATTTTGATCGAAGATGACTTTTTGGTTAAAAGTTGATCTTCTGGGTCAATGGGTTGGTCATTGGGTTAAAAATTGACCATTTTGACCATAGTTGACTTTTTGGTCAAAGTTGACCTTGTTGGGTTAATGGTAAAAAAATGGCTATTTTGACCAAATTTGAATTTTTTGTCAGAAGTTGACCTATTTGGTCAATGGGTTTGACATTGGGTCAAGGATTTACCATTTTGACCAAATTTGACTTTTTGAGCAAAAGTAGACCCATTGGGTCAATTGGTTGGTCATTGGGTCAAGGATTGACCATTTGGACCAAAGTTGACTTTTTGGTCAGAGATTGGCTTACTAGGACAAATTTGGTCATTTGGTCAAAAATTGACAATTTTGACCAAAATTGACTTTAATTGGAACATTGACCTTATTAGGTCGATGGGTCGATCATGGGCCAAGGATTTACCATTTTGACCAAAATTGACTTTTTGGTCAAAAGTTGACCTATTGGGTCAATGGGTTGGGCATTGGGTCAAGGATTAACCATTTTGACCTAAGTTAACTTTTTGATAAGAGATTGGCATACTGGGTCAGTAATTGGTCATTAGTTTAAAAATTGACTATTTTGACCAAAATTGGCATTTTGGTCAAAAGTTGACCTATTGGGTCAATATTTTGTCATTTGGTAAAAAATTTACTATTTTGACCAAAATTTACTTTTTGGTCAAAAGTAGACCAATTGGGTCAATGAGTTGGTTATTGGGTCAAGGATTGACCATTTTGACTAAAGTTGACTTTTTGGTCAAAAGTTGACCTATTGGGTCATTTGGTTGGTCATTGGGTCAAGGATTGACCATTTTGACCAAAGTTAACTTTTTGGTCAGAGATTGACTTACTGGGTCTATAATTTCTCATTAGGTCAAAAATTGACCATTTTGACCAAAGTTGACTTTTTGATCAAAGATTGTCTTATTTGGTTAATTTTTGTCATTAGGTCAAAAATTGATTATTTTTATCAAAATTAATTTTTTTGTCAAAAGTTCACCCATTGGGTCAAAATTGACCATTTTCACCAAAGTTGACTTTTTAGTCAAAAGTTGACCTATTAGGTCAATGAGTTGGTAATTAAGTCAAGAATTGATCATTTTGACCGAAGATGACTTTTTGGTTGAAAATTGATCTATTGGGTCAATGGGTTGGTCAATTGGTAAAAAATTGACCATTGCGACCAAAGTTGACTTTTTGGTCAAAAGTTGACACATTGGGTTAATGGGTGATCATTAGGTTAAAAATTGACAATTTTGACCAAAATTGACTTTTTAATCAAAAGGTGACTTATTGGGTCAATGGGTTTGTCGTTGGGTCAAGAATTGACCATTTTGACCAATGTTGTGTTTTTGGTCAGAGATTGACTTATTGGGTCAATAATTGGTCATTAGGTCAAAAATTGACTATTTTGACCAAAATTAAATTTTTTTGTCAAAAGTTAACCCATTGGGTGAACGAGGAGGTCATTGGTTCAGAAATTGACTATTTTGACCAAAGCTGACTTTTTGGTCAAAAGTTGACCTATTTGGTCAATGAGTTGGTAATTGGGTCAAGAATTGACCATGTTGACAAAGATGACTTTTTTGGTCAAAAGTTGACATATTGGGTTAATGGGTTGGTCATTGGGTAAAAAATTGACCATTTTGAACAAAGTTGATTTTTTGGTCAAAAGTTTACCTATTGGGTCAATGGGTGGTCATTAGATAAAAAATTGACTTTTTTTAGCAAAGTTGACTTTTTGGTCAAAAGCGAACTTTTGGGTCAATGGGTTTGTCATTGGTTCAAGGATTGATAATTTTGACTAAAGTTGACTTTTTGGTCAAAGATTGATTTAGTTGGTCAACATTTGGTCATTAATTCAAAAATTGACTATTTTGACCAAAAATGTCTTTTTGGTTAAAAGTTGACCTAATAGGGCAATGAGTTGTTGTTTGGGTCAAAGATTGATCATTTTGACCAAAGTTGACTTTTTGGTCAAAAGTTGACCTATTGGGTAAATGGGTTGGTCACTAGTTCAAGGTTTGACCATTTTGAACAAAGTTGACTTTTTGGGTCAAATATTGGCTTACTGGGTCAATAATTGGTCATTTAGGCAAAAATTGACTATTTTGACCAGAATTGACTTTCTGTTCAAAAGTTGACCTATTGGGTCAATGAGTTGGTCATTGGGTCAAGGTTTGACCATTTTGACCAAAGTTGACTTTTTGGTCAAAGTCGACGTATTGGGTCAATGGGTTGGTTATTGGGCCAAAGATTGACCATTTTGACCAAAGTTGACTTTTTGGTCAGAGATTAACTTATTGGGTCAATAATTGGTCATTAATTCCAAATTTGACTATTTTGGCCAAAATTGACTTTTTGGTCAAAAGTTGACCTATTAGGCTAATGGTTTAGTTATTGGGTCAAGTTTTGATATTGTTGACCAAAGTTGACTTTTTAGTCAAAAGTTAACTATTTGGGTAAATATGTTGGTCATCAGGTCAAGTTTTGACCATTTTTTACCAAAGTTGACTTTTTGGTGAGATATTGGCTTGCTGGGTCAATAATTGGTCATTTGGGCAAAAATTAACTATTTTGACCAAAATTGACTTTCTGGTCAAAAGTTGACCTATTGGGTCAATGGGTTGGTCATTGGGTCAAGGTTTGACCATTTTGACCAAAGTTGACTTTTTGGTCAAAAGTTGACGTATTGGGTCAATGGGTTTTTCATTGGGTAAAGGATTGACCATTTTGACCAATGTTGACTTTTTGGTCAAAGATTGACTTATTGGGTTAATAATTGGTCATTGGGAAAAAAATGACTATTTTCACCCAAATAAACTTTTTGTTCAAATATAGACTTATTGGGTGAATACGTTGGTCATTGGGTCAAGAATTGACTATTTTGACAAAAGTTGACTTTATGGTCAAAAGTTTAGTTATTGGGTCAATAAGTTGGTCATTGGGTAAGAAATTGACCATTTTGGCCAAGTTCACTTTTTGGTCAAAAGTTGACTTATTAAGTCAATGGGTTTGTCATTGGGTCAAAAATTAACTATTTTGACCGAAGTAACATTTTGGCCAGAGATTGGCTTACTGGGTCAATAATTAATGATCAAGTCAAAAATTGACTATTTTTATCAAAATTGACTTTTTGGTCAAAAGTTGACCTATTTGGTCAATGTGTTGGTCATTGGGTCTAGGATTGACCATTTTAGCCAAAGTTGACTTTTTGGTCAAAAGTTAACCTATTGAATCAATGGGGTGGTCATTGGGTCAAAGATTTACCCTTTCTACCAATGTTGACTTTTTGGTCAGAGATTGGTTACTGGGTTAATATTTTGTCATTAGCTTTGATCACAGATTGATATATTGGGCCAATAATTTGTCATTCGATAAAAAATTGATTGTTTTGATCAAAATTTAATTTTTGTCAAAAGGTGACCCATTAGGTCAGAAATTGACCATTTTGACCAAAGTTGACTTTTTGGTGAAAAGTTAATCGATTTGGTCAATGAGTTGGTAATTGGGTCAAGAATTGATCATTTTGACATAAGATGGCCTTTTGGTCAAAATTTGATCTATTAGGTCAATGAGTTGGTCATTTGGTAAAAAAATGACCATTTTTACCAAAGTTAACTTTTTGGTCAAAGTTAACCTATTGGGTTAGTGGGTGGTCATTAGGTCAAAAATTGACTATTTTGACCAAAATTGACTTTTTGGTCAAAAGTTGACTTATTGGGTCAATAGGTTTGTCGTTGGGTCAAGAATTGACCATTTTGACTAAAGTTGAGTTTTTGGTCAGAGACTGACTTATTGGATCAATAATTGGTTATTAGTTAAAAAATTGACTATTTTGACCAAAATTAAATTTTTTGTCAAAAGTTAACCCATTGGGTCAACGGGGAGGTCATTGGGTCAGAAATTGACCATTTTGACCAAAGTTGACTTTTTGGTCAAAAGTTGACCTATTTGGTTAATGAGTTGGTAATTGGGTCAAGAATTGACCATTTTCACGAACAATGACTTTTTGGATCAAAAGTTGACCTACTGGGTCAAAGGGTTGGTCATTGGGTCAAGGATTGAATTTTTTGACCTAAATTGACTTTTTGGTCAAAAGTTGACCTATTGGGTCAATGGGTTTATCATTGGGTCAAGGATTGACCATTCTGACCAAAGTTGACTTTTGGACAGAGATTGATTATTGAGTCAATAATTGGTCATTAATTCAAAAATTGACTATTTTGACCAAAATTGACTTTCTGGTCAAAAGTTGACCTATTGGGTCATTGGGTCAAGCAATGACCCTTTTGATCAAAGTTAACTTTTTGGTCAAAAGGTGACATATTGGGTCAATGTGTTAGTCATTGGGTCAAGGATTGACCACTTTGACCAAAGTTGACTTTTTGGTCAAAAGCTGATGTATAGGGTCAATGGGTTGGTCATTGAGTCAAGGATTGACCATTTTGACCAAAGTTGACTTTTTGGTCAGAGATTGACTTATTGGGTCAATAATTGGTCTTTGGGAAGAAAATTAACTATTTTGACCCAAATTTAGTTTTTGTTCAAAAGTTGACTTATTGGGTCAATGAGTTGGCATTGGGTCAAGAATAGACCAAAGTTGGCTTTTTGGTCAAAAGTTAACCTTTTGGGTCAGTAATTGGTAATTAAGCTAAAATTTTACTATTTTGACCATAATTAACTTTTTGGTCAAATGTCGATCTATTAGGTCAGTAGGTTGGTCATTTGGTCAAGGATTTACCAATTTGACCAAAGTTTTCTTTTAGGTTAAAAGTTGACCTATTGGGTCAATGGGTTTGTCATTAGGTCAAGTATTGACCATTATGACCAAAGTTGACATTTTGGTCAGAAAATGACTTATTGGGTCAATAATAGGTCCTTAGGTCAAATATTCACTATTTTGACCCAAATTAGGTTTTTGTTAAAAAGTTGACTTATTAGGTTAAGATTGTTCAAGGTTTGACCATTTTAACTAAAGTTGTCTTTTTGGTCAAATGTTGACCTATTGAGTCAATTGGTTGGTCATTGGGTAAAAAATTGACCTTTTTGACCAAAGTTAACTTTTTGGTCAAAGGTTGACCAATTTGGTCAATGGGGGGTCATTTGGTAAAAATGTGACTATTTTGACCAAAGTTAACTTTTTGATTAAAGGTTGGCCTATTGGATCAATGGGTTGGTCATTGGTCAAGGTTTAACCTTTTTGGCTTAAGTTGGCTTTTTGGTCAAAAGTTGAACTATTAAGTCAATGGGTTGGTCATTGGGTCATAAATTGACCATTTTTACCAAAGTTGACTTTTTGGTCAAAATTTTTCCTATTACGTAAATGGGTGGTCATTAGGTCAAAAATTGACTTTTTTGAGCAAAATTGACCTTTTGGTCAGAGATTGGCTCACTGGGTCAATGGGTTTGTCATTTGGTCAAGGATTGACCATTTTGACCGAAGTTAAATTTTTGGTCAGAGATTGACTTATTGGGTCAATAATTGGTCATTAATTGAAAAATTAACTATTTTGACCAAAATTTACTTTTTGGTCAAAAGTTGACCTATTAGGCCAATGGGTTGGTCATTGGGTGAAGGATTGATCATTTTGACCAAAGTTGACTTTTTGGTCAAAAGTTGACCTATTGGGTAAATGGGTTGGTCATTGGGTCAAGGATTGACCATTTTGACCATAGTTGACTTTTTGGTTAGATATTGACTTGTTGGGTCAATAATTGTTCCTTTGGGTAAAAATTGACTGTTTTGAATAAAATTAACTTTCTGGTCAAAAGGTGACCTATTGAGTCAATGGATTGGTCATTGGGTGAAGGATTGACCATTTTGACCAAAGTTGACTTTTTAATCAAAAGTTGACGTATTGGGTCATTGAGTTGTTTATTGGGTCAAGGATTTACCATTTTGACCAAAGTTGACTTTTTTGTCAGAGATTGACTTATTGGGTCAATAATTGGTCATTGGGACAAAAATTAACTATTTTGATTGAAATTTATTTTTTGCTCAAAAGTTGACTTATTGGGTCAATGTGTTTGTTGGTCATTGGGTCAAGAATAGACCATTTTGACCAAAGTTGGCTTTTTGGTCAAAGTTGACATATTGGTCGAGTAATTGGTAATTAAGTCAAAATTTTACTCTTAAGTCAAAAGTTGATCTATTGGGTCAGTTGGTTGGTCATTTGGTCAAGGATTTAGCAATTTAATCAATCTTTTTGGTCAAAAGTTGACCTGTTGGGTCAATGGGTTTGTCATTGGGTCAAGGATTGACCATTATGACCAAAGTTGACATTTTGGTCAGAGATTGACTTATGGGTTGAATAAAAGGTTCTTAGGTCAAAAATTAACTATTTTCACCCAAATTGAGTTTTTGTTAACAAGTTGACTTATTAGGTTAATGCGTTGGTCATTGGGTCAAGATTTGATCATTTTAACTAAACTTGAGTTTTTGGTCAAACGTTGACCTATTGGGTCAATTGGTTGGTCATTGGGTCAAAAATTGACCATTTTGACCAAAGTTCACTTTTTGGTCAAAGGTTGACTTATTTGGTCAATGGGGGGTCATTTGGTCAAAATGTGACTATTTTGACCAAAGTTGACTTTTTGGTAAAAGTTGACTTATTGGGTCAATGGGTTGGTCATTATGTCAAAGTTTAACCATTTGGCCAAAGTTGGCATTTTGGTCAAAAGTTGACCTATTAAGTCATTATGTTAGTCATTGGGGGCAGAAATTGAGCATTTTGACAAAAGTTGACTTTATGGTCAAATGTTGATCTATTTGGACAATGGGTTTGTCATTGGGTCAAAAATTAACCATTTTGACCAAAGTTGACATTTTGGTCAGAGATTGGCTTACTGGGTCAATAATTCTTCATTAGGTCAAAAACTGACTATTTTGACCAAAATTGACTTTTTGGTCAAAAGTTGACCTAATGGGACAATGGGTTGGTCAATAGGTTAGGGATTGACCATTTTTACCGAAGATGACTTTTTGGTCGAAAGTTGACCTATTGGGTCAATGGGTTGGTTATTGGGTCAATGATTGACCATTTTGACCAAAGTTGACTTTTTGGTCAGTGATTGACTTGTTGGGTCAATAATTGGTCATTAGGTAAAAAAATTGATTATTTTCACAAAAAATAAATTTTTGGTTAAACTTTGACCCATTGGGTCAACAGGGTGGTCATTGGGTCATAAATTAACCATTTTGACCAAAGTTGACTTTTTGGTCAATGAGTTGGTAATTTTGTCAAGAATTGACCATTTTGACCGAAGATGACTTTTTGGTCAAAAGTTGATCTATTGGGTCAATGGGTTGGTCATTGGGTCAAAAATTAACCATTTTGACCAAAGTTGACTTTTTGGTCAAAAGTTGACCTATTGGGTTAATGGGTGGTCATTAAGTCAAAAATTGGCTATTTTGACCAAAATTAACTTTTTGGTCAAAGGTTGATCTATTGGGTCAACGAGTTTGTTATTGGATTAATGATTGACCATTTTGACCAAAGTTGACTTTTTGATCAATAGTAGACCTATTGGGTCAATCGGTTGGTCATTGGGTCAAGGATTGACCATTTTGACCAAAGTTGACTTTTTGGTCAGAGATTGGCTTACTAGGTCAATAATTGGTCATTTGGTCAAAAATTGATAATTTTGACCAAAATTGACTTTTTGGTCAAAAGTTGACCTATTGGGTCAATGGGTTGGTCACTGGGTCAAGGATTTACCATTTTGACCAAAGTTGACTTTTTGGTTAAAAGTTGACCTATTGGATCAATGGGTGGTCATTGGGTCAAGGATTGACCATTTTGACCAAAGTTGATTTTTGGGTCAGAGATTAGCTTATTGGGTTAATAATTGGTCATTAGGTCAAGCACTGACTATTTTACCCTGAATTGACTTTTTGGTCAAATGCAAACTTATTGGGTTAATGAATTGGTCATTAGGTTACGATTGACCATTTTGACCAAAGTTTTCTTTTGTGAAAAGTTGACCTAATTGGTCAATGGGTCAAGGATTGACCTTTTTGAACAAAGTTGACTTTTTGGTCGGTGATTGACTTATTGGGTCAATAATTAGTCATTTGTTCAAAATTGATTATTATGACCAAAATTAAATTTTTGGTTAAAAGTTGACTCATTGGGTCAATGGGGTGTTCATTGGGTCACAAATTGACCATTTTGACCAAAGTTGACTTTTTGGTCAAAAGTTGACCAATTTGGTCAAAAAGTTGGTAATTGGGTCAAGAAGTGACCATTTTGACTGAAGATGAGTTTTTTTGTCAAAAGTTGATCCATTGGGTCAATGGGTTGGTCATTGGGTCAAAAATTGTCCATTTTGACCAAAGTTGACTTTTTGGTCAGAAGTTGACTTTTTGGGTTAATAGGTTGGTCATTGGGTTAAAAATTAACTATTTTGACCAAAATTAATTTTTTGCTCAAACGTTGACCTATTGGGTCAATGGTTATTAGGTAAAAAATTGAGTATTTTCACCAAAATTGACTTTTTGGTCAAATGTTGACATATTGGGTCAATGGGTTGGTCATTGGGTCAAAGATTAACCATTTTGGCCAAAGTTGACTTTTTAGTCAAAAGTTGACAATTTCGTTCAATGGGGTGGTCATTGGATCAAGTATTTATCGTTTTCGCGAAAGTTGGCATTTAGGTTGTTGTTTAAGAAATTGACCATTTTGAATAAATTTGACTTTTTGGTCAAAAGTTGAGCTTTCGGGTCAATGAGGTTGTCATTAGGACAAGAATTGATAATTTTGACCAAAATTGACTTCTCGGTCAAAAGTTGTCCTTCTGGGTCAATGAGTTGGTCATTAGGTCAAGGATTGATCATTTTGATTAAAGTTTACTTTTTGGTCAAAAGTTGACCTATTGGGTAAATGGGTTGGTAATTGAGTCAAGGATTGACCATTTTAACCAAAGTTGACTTTTTTTGTTAAAAGTTGACTTATTACATCATTAATTGGTCATTAAGTCAAAAATTTACTATTTTGACCAAAATTTACTTTTTTGTCAAAAGTCGATCTATTGGGTCAGTGGGTTGGTCATTGAGTCAAGGATTTACCATTTTGAACAAAGTTGACTTTTTGGTCAAAAGTTGACCAATTAGGTCAATGGGTTTGTCCTTGGGTCAAGGATTAACCATTATGACCAAAGCTGGCATTTTGGTCCGAGATTGATTTATTGGGTCAATAATTGGACATTAGGTCAAAAATTGACTATTTTGACCAAAATTGACTTTTTGTTCAAAAGTTGACTTATTGGGTCAATGCGTTGGTCATCGGATCAAGAATATAGGACTTTGACTAAAGTTGATTTTTTGGCCAAAAGTTGACTTATTGGGTCAATTTGTTGGTCATTAGGTCAAAAATTGACTATATTGACAAAAGTTGACTTTTTAGTCAAAAGTTGACCTATTTGCTCACTGGGTGGTCATTAGGTCGAAATTTGACAATTCTCACCAAAATTAAATTTTTGGTCAAATGTTGACCTATTGGATCAATGGGTTGGTCATTGGGTCAAGGTTTAACCATTTTGGCCAAAGTTGGAGTTTTGGTCAAAAGTTGACCTATTATAAGTCAATGGGTTGGTCATTAGGTCTAAAATTAACCATTTTGACCAAATTTGACATTTTGGTCAAAAGTTGACCTATTGAGTCAATGGGTTTGTCATTGGGTCAATGATTAACCATTTTGACCAAAGTTGACTTTTTGGTCAGAGATTGGCTTATTGGGTCAATAATCGGTCATTAGGTCAAAAATTGACTATCTTGACCAAAATTAACTTCTTGGTCAAAAGTCGACCTGTTGGGTCGATGGGTTTGTCATTGGGTCAAGGATTGACCATTTTGACCAAAGTTGACTTTTATGTCAAAAGTTGACCTATTAGGTCAATGAGTTAGTCATTGGGTCAAGGATTGACCATTTTGACCAAAGTTAATTTTTTTGTCAGTGATTGACTTATTTGGGCATTAGGTTAAAAATTGATTATTTTGACCAAAATTATTTTTTTGGTCAGAAGTTTACCCATTGGGTCAACGGGGTGGTCATTGCGTCAGAAATTGACCCGTTTTGACCGAAGTTAACTTTTGGTCAAAATTTGACCTTTTTGCTCATTGAGTCGGTAATTGGGTCAAGATTTGACCATTTTCACTGAAGATGACTTTTTGGTCAAAATTTGATCAATTGGGTCAATGTGTTGGTCATTAGGTAAAAAAGTGACCATTTTGACCAAAGTTCTTTTTGGTCAAAAGTTGACCTATTGGGGCATTGTGTGGGCATTAGATCAAAAATTGACTATTTTGACCAAAATTAATTTTTTGGTTAAAAGTTGACCTATTGGGTCAATGGGTTTGTCATTGGGTCAAGGATTCACCTTTTTGACCAAAGTTGATTATTAGGTCAGAGATGATTTATTGGGTTGGTCATTAAGTCAAAAATTGATTATTTGACCAAAATTAAATTTTTTGTCAAAAGTCAACTTATTGGGTCAACGGGTTTGTCATTTGGTCAATGATTGACCATTTTGACCATCGTTGACTTTTTGGTCAGAGATTGACTTATTGGGTCAATAATTGGTCATTAGATCAAAAAATGATTATTTTGACCAAAATTAAATTTTTTGTCAATAGTTGACCCATTGGGTCAACGGGGTGGTCATTGGGTCATAAATTGACCATTTTGACCAATGTTCACTTTTTCGTCAAAAGTTGACCTATTTGGTCAATGAGTTGGTAATTTGTTCAAGAATTGACCATTTTACGCGAAGATGACTTTTTGGTTAACAGTTGATCTATCGGGTTAATGGTTGGTCATGGGGACAAAAATTGACCATACTGACCAAAGTTGACTTTTTGGTCAAAAGTTGACATATTGGGTCTATGGGAGGTCATTAGGTCAAAATCTGACTATATTTACCAAAATTGACTTTTTGGTCAAAAGTTGACCTATTGGGTCGATGGGTTTGTCATTGGGTCATGGATTGACCATTTTGACCAAAGTTGACTTTTTCGTTAGAGATTGACTTATTGGGTCAATAATTGGTCATTAGGTCAAAAATTGAATATTTTGACCAAAATTTAATTTTTAGTCAAAAGTTAGTCCATTGGGTCAACAGGGTGGTCATTGGGTTAAAAAGTGACCATTTTAAACCAAAGTTGACTTTTTGGTCAAATGTTGAATTATTTAGTCAAAAGTTAACCTATTTGGACAATGAGTTGGTAACTGGGTCAAGAATTGACCATTTTGAGCAAAGACGACTTTTTAGTTAAACATTGACCTATTGGGTCATTGGGTTGGTCATTGGGTCAAAAATTGACCATTTTGACCAAATTTGACTTTTTGGTCAAAAGTTGACCTATTGGGTCAATGGGTGGTCAATAGGTCAAAAATTGACTATTTTGACCAAAATTGATTTTTTGGTCAAAGTTGACCTGTAGGGTCAATGGGTTTGTCATTGGGTCAAGGATTGACTATTTTGACCGAAGTTGACTTTTTGGTCTGTGATTGACTTATTGGGTCAATAATTGGTCATTAAGTCAAAAATTGACTAGTTTGACCAAAATTGTCTTTTTGGTCAAGTGTGGACCTATTAGGCCAATGGATTGGTCATTGGGTCAAGGATTGATCATTTTAACCAAAGTTATCTTTTGGTCAAAAGTTGACCTATTGGGTCAATAGGTTGGTCATTGTGTCAAGGATTGACCTTTTTGACCAAAGTTACCTTTTTAGTCAGAGATTGACTTAGTGGTTCAATAATTGGTCATTTGGTCAAAAATTGACTATTTTGACCATAATTGACTTTTTAGTCAAAAGTTGACGTATTGGTTCAATGGGTAGTCATTTGAGTAAAAAATTGACTATTTTGACCAAAATTGACTTTTTGGTCAAAAGTTGACTTATAGGTCAATGAGTTTGTCATTAGCTCAAGGAATGACCATTTTGACAAAAGTTGACTTTTTGGTCAGAGATTGAGTTTTTTGGTCAATTATTGGTTATTAGGTCAAAAATTGACTATTTTGACCAAAATTGAATTTTTCGTCAAAAGTTAACCCAATGGGTTAATGGGGTGGACATTGGGTCAGATATTGGCCATTTTGACCAAAGATGACTTTTTGGTCAAAAGTTGACCTATTTGGTCAATAAGATGGTTATTGGGTCAAGAATTAACCATTTGGACCAAATATGACTTTTTGGTCAAAAGTTCACCTTTTGGGTCAATGAGTTGGTCATTGGGTCAAAATTGACCATTTTGACCAAAATTGAATTTTTTCTCAAAAGTTGACCTACTGGGTCTATGGCTGGTCATTAGGTCAAAAATTGACTAAATTGACCAAAATTGACTTTTTTGGTCAAAAGTTGTTCTATTGGGTCAGTGAGTTTGTCATTCGGTCATGGATTGACCTTTTTGACCAAAGTTGAATTTTTGATCAGAGATTGACTTATTGGGTAAATAATTGGTTTTTAGGTCAAAAAGTGACTATTTTGACATAAATTAAATTTTTGGTCAAAAGTAAACACATTGGGTGAACAGGGTGGTCATTGGGTCAGAAATTGGCCATTTTGACCAAAGTTGACTTTTTGGTCAACAGTTGATTTATTTGATCAATAGTTTGTAATTTAGTCTAGAATTGACCATTTTGAGCAAAGATGACTTTTTGGTCAAAAGTTGACCTGTTTGGTCAAAATTGATCATTTTGACCAAAGTTGACTTTTTGGTCAAAAGTTGATCTATTGGGTCAATGGGTGGTCATTAAGTCAAAATTTGACTATTTCGACAACAATTGACAATTTGGTCAAAATTTGAGCTATTGGGTCAATGGGTTTGTCATTGGGCAAATGATTGACCATTTTAACAGAAGTTAACTTTTTTGTCAGAGATTGACTTATTGCGTAAATAATTTGACATAAATTCAACATTTGACTATTTTGATCAAAATTGGTTTTTTGGTCAAAAGTTGACCATTAGGCCAATGGGGTTGTGATTGGGTCTTGGATTGACCATTTTGGCCAATGTTGTCTTTTTGGTCAAAAATTGAACTATTGGGTCAATGGGTTGGTCATTGGGTCAAGAATTGGCCATTTTTGACAAAATTGACTTTTTGGTCAGAGATTGACTTATTGGGTCAATAATTGGTCATTACGTCAAAAATTGACTCTTTTGACCAAAATTAAATTTTTGGTCAAAAGTTAACCCATTGGGTGATCGGGGAGGTCATTGGGTCAGAGATTGACTACTTTGACAAAAGTTGATTTTTTGGACAAAAGTTGAGATATTTGGTCATTGAGTTGGTAATTGGGTCAATAATTGATCATTTTGACCAAAGATGACTTTTTGGGTCAAAAGTTGACCTATTGGGTCAATGAGTTGGTCATTGGGTCAAAAATTGACCATTTTGACCAAAGTTGACATTTTGGTCAAAAGTTGACCTATTAGGTTAATGGGTGGTCATTTGGTAAAAAATTGACTATTTTGACCAAAATTGACTATTTTGACCAAAATTGACTTTTTTGGTCAAAAGTTGACCATTTTGCGTTTAATGGTTGTCATTTTGAAATCGACTTTTGACAAGCTTGTCGAATGCTATCGATGGATCGATTATTTTTACCAAAGTTGACTTTTTGATCAAAAGTTGACCTATTGGGTCAATGAGTGAGTCATTGGGTCAAGGAATGACCATTTTGACCAAAGTTGAATTTTTGGTCAGAGATTGGCTTCTGGGTCAATAATTGTTCACTAGGGCAAGAATTGACTATTTTCAACCAAAATTATTTTTGTGGTCAAAAGTTGACGTATTGGGTCAATTGGTTGGTCATTGGGTCAAAGATTGACCAATTTGACTAAAGCTGACTTTTTGGTCAAAAGTTGACCTATTGGGTCAATGGATTGGTCATTGGTTTAAGGATTGACCATTTTGGCAACAGTTGACTTTTTGGCCAGAGATTGGCTTACTGGGGTCAATAATTTGTCATTAGATCAACAATTGACTATTTTGACCGAAAATGACTTTTTGGTCAAAAGTTGACTTATTCGGTCAATGGGTTAGTGATTGGGTCAAGTATTGACCATTTTGACCAAAGTTGACTTTTTGGTCAAAAGTTGACGTATTGGATCAATGGGTTGGTCATTAGGTCAAGGATTGACCATTTTGATCAAAGTTAACTTTTTGGTGAAAAGTTGACGTATTGGGTCAATGGGTTGGTCATTGGGTCAAGGATTGACCATTTTGACCAAAGTTGACTTTTTGGTCAGAGATTGGCATACTGGGTCAATAATTTGTCATTAGATAAAAAATTGACTTTTTGTTCAAAAGTTGGCCTATTGGGGCAATTGGTTGGTCATTGGGTCAAGGATTGTCAATTTTGACCATAGATGACTTTTTGGTCGGAGACTGGCTTTTTGAGGCAATAACTTGTCATTTGGTTAAAAATTAGTTTTTTGGTCATTAAGTCAAAAATTTACTATTTTGACCAAAATTAAAATTTTGGTCAAATGTTGATCAATTGGGTCAGAAATTAACCATTTTGACCAAAGTTAACTTTTTGGTCAAAAGTTGACACCCTTGGTCAACGGGTGGTAATTGCGTCAAGAATTGACCATTTTGATCAAAGTTGACTTTTTGGTCGAAAGTTGACTTATTTGGTTAATGAGTTGGTAATTGGGTCAAGAATTGACCGTTTTGACCGAAGATGACTTTTCGGTCGAAAGTTGACGTATTGGGTCAATGGGTTGGTCATTGGGTCAAGGATTGACCATTTTGACCAAAGTTGACTTTTTGGTTAAAGATTGGGCTATCGGTAAATGGGTGGTCATTAGGTCAAAAATTGACTATTTTGACCAAAGTTAACTTTTCAGTCAAAAGTTGACTATTGGGTCAATGGGTGGTCATTAGGTAAAAAATTGACTATTTTGACCAAAATAGACTTTTTAGCTAAAAGTTGACCTATTGGGTTAATGGGTTTGTCATTTGGTCAAGAATTGACCATTTTGACAAGTTGACTTTTTAGTCAAAGATTGACTTATTGGGTCAATAATTGGTCATTAGGCCAAAATTAACTATTTTGATCAAAATTGAAATTTTGGTCAAAAGTTAACCGATTGGGTCAGTGGGTTGGTCATTGGGTCAAGAATTGACCATTTTTCCAAAGTTGACTTTTTGGTCGAAAAGTTGACATATTTAGTCAATGAGCTAATAATTGGTCGAATTTACCATTTTCAGAAAATTGAACTATTTTGAGTCAAAATTGACCTTTTTGCGTTAAGAGTTGACCATTTTCAGGTTAACTTTTTTGTCGAGAATGGGTTCGGAGATAATCGTCATTAGTTCGAAGATTGACTATTTTGACCAAAATTGACCTTTTGGTCAAAAGTTTACCTATTAGGTCGATGGGTTGGTCATTGGGTCAAGGATTAACCATTTTGACCAAACTTGACTTTTTGTCAAAGATTGGCTTTCTGGGTCAATAATTGGTCATTAGGTCAAAAATTGACTATTTTGACCAGAATTGACTTTTTGTTCAAAAGTTGACCTATTGGGTCAACGGGTGATCATTAAGTCAAAAATTGACTAGTTAGACCAAAATTGACTTTTTGGTCAAACGTTGACCTTTTGGGTCAATAAGTTCGTCATTGGGTCAATGATTGACCATTTTGACCAAAGTTGACTTGTTGGTAAGAGATTGACTTATTAGGTCAATTATTTGTCATTAGGTCAAAAATTGACTATTTTGACCAAAATTAAATTTTTTGTAAAAAATTAACACATTAGGTCAACGGGTTGGTCATTAGGTCAGAAATTGACCATTTTGACCAAAGATGACTTTTTGGTTAAATGTTAACCTATTTTGGCCAAAGTTGATTTTTTTGTCAAAAATTAACCCATTGGGTCATCAGTGAGGTCAATGGGTCAGGAATTAATCATTTTGATAAAAGTTGACTTTTTGATCAAAAGTTGACCTTTTTTGTTCTATGAGTTGGTAATTAGGTCAACTATTGACCATTTTGATGAAGTTGACTTTTTGGTCAAAAATTTGTCAATTGGGTAAATGGGTTGGTCATTAGGTCAAGAATTGATCATTTTGCCAAAGTTGACTTTTTGGTCAAAAGTTGACCTATTGGGTCAATGGGTTGGTCATTGGGTCAAGGATTGATCATTTGGACCAAACTTGACTTTTTACTCAGAGATTGGCTTACAGGGTCAAAAATTGACTATTTTGGCCAAAATTGACTCATTGGTCAAACGTTGATCTATTGTGTCCACGGGTTAGTCATTGGGTCAAGGATTTATCATTTTGACCAAAGTTATCTTTTTGGTCAAAAGTAGATCTATTGGGTCAAGGGCTGGTCATTAGGTCAAGGATTGTCCATTTTGACCAAAGTTGTCTTTTTGGTCAGAGATTGGCTTACTGGCGCAATAATTGGTCTTATGGTCAAAAATTGACTATTTTGACTAAAATTGACTTTTTGGTCAAAAGTTGACCTATTGGGTTAATGGGTTGGACATCGGATCAAGGATTGACAATTTTGACCAAAGTTGAATTTTTTGTCAAATATCAACCTATTAGGTCAAAGGGTTTGTCATTGGGTCATGGATTGACCATGTTGACCATTTTGAGCAAAGACGACTTTTTAGTCAAAAGTTAACCTATTAGGTCAATGAGTTGGTCATTGGGTCAAAAATTGACTATTTTTAAAAAAGTTGACTTTTTGGTCAAAAGTTGACCTATTGGGTCAATGGGAGGTCATTAGGTCAAATATTGACTATTTTGACCAAAATTGAATTTTTGGTCAAAAGTTAACGTATAGGGTCAATGAGTTTGTCATTGGGTCAAGGATTGACCATTTTAACCAAAGTTGAATTTTTGGTCCGAGATTGACTTATTAGGTCAATAATTGGTCATTAATTCAAAACTTGACTATTTTGATCAAAATTGACTTTTTGGTTTAAAGTTGACCTTTAGGACAATGGGTTGGCCATTGGGTCAAGGATTGATCATTTTGACCAAAGTTGTCTTTTTGGTCAAAAGTTGACCTATTGGGTCAATAGGTTGGTCATAGGGTCAAGGTTTGACTATTTTGACCAAAGTTGACTTTTTAGTCAGAGATTGGCTTACTGGTTCAATAATTGGTCATTAGGTCAAAAATTGACTACTTAGACCAAAATTGACTTTTTGGTCAAAAGTTGACTTATTGGTTCAATGGGTGGTCATTAAGTAAAAAATTAACTATTTTGACCAAAATTAACTTTTTTGTCAAAAGTTGACCTATTGGATCAATGGGTTGGTCATTGGGTAAAAAATTGACCATTTTGACGAAAATTGAATTTTTGGTCAAAAGTTGACCTATTGGTTCTATGGGTGGTCATTAAGTCAAAAATTTACTATTTTGACCAAAATTAACTTTATGGTCAAATGGTGACCGATTGGGTCAATGGGTTGGTCATTGGGTCAAGGATTGACCATTTTGGCCAAAGTTGACTTTTTGGTCAGAGATTGGCTTATTGGGTAAATAATTTGTCATTAGATCAAAAATTGACTATTTTGACCGAAATTGACTTTTTGGTCAAAAGTTGACTTATTGGGTCAATGGGTTGGTGATTGGGTCAAGGATTGACCATTTTGACCAAAGTTGACTTTTTGGTCAAAAGTTGACGTATTGGGTCAATGGGTTGGTCATTAGGTTAAGGATTGACCATTTTGACCAAAGTTAACTTTTTGGTGAAAAGTTGACGTATTGGGTCAATGGGTTGGTCATTGGGTCAAGGATTGACCATTTTGACCAAAGTTGACTTTTTGGTCATAAATTGGCATACTGGGTCAATAATTTGTCCTTAGATCAAAAATTGACATTTTTGACCAAAATTGAGTTTTTTTCAAAAGTTGACCTATTGGGGCAATCGGTTGGTCATTGGGTCAATGATTGTCAATTTTGACCATAGTTGACTTTTTGATCATAGATTGGCTTTTTGTGGCAATATCTGGTCATTTCGTTAAAAATTGGCTATTTTGGTCATTAGGTCAAAAATTCACTATTTTGACCAAAATTAAATTTTTGGTCAGATGTTGATCCATTGGGTCAACAGGGTGCTCATTGGGTCAGAACTTAACCATTTTTGCCAAAGTTAACTTTTTTGTCAAAAGTTGACCCATTGGGTCAATGGGGTGGTAATTGTGTCAAGAATTGACCATTTTGACCAAAGTTGACATTTTGGTCAAAAGTTAACTTATTTGGTTAATGTGTTAGTAATTTGGTCAAGAATTGACCATTTTGACCGAAGATGACTTTTCGGTCAAAAGTTGACGTATTGGGTCAATGGGTTGGTCATTGGGTCAAGGATTGACCATTTTGACCAAAGTTGACTTTTTGGTCAAAGATTGGCCTATAGGTCAATGGGTGGTCATTAAGTCAAAAATTGATTATTTTCACCAAAGTTGACTTTTTGGTCAAAATTTAACTGTTGGGTCAATGAGTGGTCATTTGGTAAAAAATTGACTATTTTGACCAAAATAGACTTTTTAGCCTAAAGTTTACCCATTGGGTTAATGAGTTTACCATTGGGTCAAGAATTGACCATTTTGACAAGTTAACTTCTTAGTTAAAGACTGACTTATTGGGTCAATAATTGGTCATTAGGTCAAAAATATACTATTTTGACAAAAATTGAAATTTTGGTCAAAAGATAACCGATTTGGTCAATGGGTTGGTCGTTGGGTCAAGAATTGACCATTTTGCCAAAGTTGTCTTTTTGATCAAAAGTTGACCTATTGGGTCAATGGGATGGTCATTGGGTCAAGGATTGATCATTTTTATCAAACTTGACTTTTTACTCAGAGATTGCCTTATAGGATGTAAAATTGACTATTTTGACCAAAATTGACTCTTTGATAAAACGTTGACCTAATGTGTCCACGGTTTGGTCATTGGGTCAAGGATTGACCATTTTGACCAAAGTTATCTTTTTGGTCAAAAGTTGATCTATTGGGTCAAGGGTTGGTCATTGGGTCAAGGATTGTCCATTTTGACCAAACTTGTCTTTTTGGTGATAGATTGGCTTTTTGGGGTAATAAATCGTCTTATGGTAAAAGATTTGACTATTTTGACTAAAATTGACTTTTTGGTCAAAAGTTGACCTATTGGGTTAATGTGTTGGACATTGGCTCAAGGATTAACCATTTTGACCAAAGTTGACTTTTTGATCAAAAGTGAATCTATTAGGTCAATGGGTTTGTCATTGGGTCATGGATTTACCATGTTGACCAAATTTGACTTTCTCGTTAGAGATTGACTTATAGGGTCAATAATTGGTCATTAGGTCAAAAATTGACTATTTTGACCAAATTTTAATTGTTCGTCAAAAGTTAACCCATTGGGTCAACGGGGTGGTCATGGGTCAGAAAGTTAACATTTTGACCAAAGTTGACTTTTTGGTCAAAAGTTAACATGTTTTGTCAAAAGTTGACCTTTTTGGTCAATGAGTTGGCAATTGGGTGTAGAATTGACCATTTTGAGCAAAGACGACTTTTTAGTCAAAAGTTAACCTATTAGGTCAATGGGTTGGTCATTGGGTCAAAAATTGACTATTTTTAAAAAAGTTGACTTTTTGGTTAAAAGTTGAGCTATTGGGTCAATGGGAGGTCATTAGGTCAAATATTGACTATTTTGACGAAAAGTGAATTTTTGGTCAAAAGTTAACGTATAGGGTCAATGGGTTTGTCATTGGGTCAAGGATTGACCATTTTGACCAAAGTTGACTTTTTGGTCCGAGATTGACTTATAAGGTCAATAATTGGTCATAAATTCAAAACTCGATTATTTTGATCAAAATCGACTTTTTGATTTAAAGTTGACTCAGGACAATGGGTCATTATCGTGTATCGGATTGATCATTTTGGCCAAAGTTTTTTTTGCTGAAAGTCGACTTATTGGGTCAATAGCTTGTCATTTGGTCGAGGTTTCATTTATTTTGACCGAAGTTGACTTTTAAGTCAGAGATTTGCTTACTGGTTCAATAATTGGTCATTAGGTCAAAAATTGACTACTTAGACCAAAATTGACTTTTTGGTCAAAAGTTGACTTATTGGTTCAATGGGTGGTCATTAAGTAAAAAATTAACTATTTTGACCAAAGTTGACTTTTTTGTCAAAAGTTGACCTATTGATCAATGGGTTTATCATCGGGTAAAAATCGACTATTTTGATCTAAAATTGAATTTTTGGTCAAAAGTTGACCTATTGGTTCTATGGGTGGTCATTAAGTAAAAAATTTACTATTTTGACCAAAATTAACTTTATGGTCAAATGGTGACCTATTGGGTCAATGGGTTGGTCATTGGGTCAAGGATTGACCATTTTGGCCAAAGTTGACTTTTTGGTCAGAGATTGGCTTACTGGTTTAATAATTTGTCATTAGATCAAAAATTAACTATTGTGATCGAAATTGACTCTGTGGTCAAAAGTTGACTTATTGGGTCAATGGGTTGGTGATTGGGTCAAGGATAAACCATTTTAACTAAAGTTGACTTTTTGGTCAAAAGTTGACGTATTGGGTCAATGTGTTGGTCAATAGGTTAAGGATTGACCATTTTGACCAAAGTTGACTTTTTGGTGAAAAGTTGATGTATTGGGTTAATGGGTTGGTCATTGGGTCAAGGATTGACCATTTTGACCAAAGTTGACTTTTTGGTTAGAAATTGCCTATTTGTCCTTAGACCAAAAAATCAATTTTGGTCAAAATAGTCAATTTTTGACCTAATGACCAAAATATTGACCCAATAAGTAAAAAAGGTTAATCCTTGACCCAACGACAAACCCATTGACCCAAGAGATCAATTTTTGACAAAAAAAGTCAATTTCAGTAAAAATAGACAATTTTTGACTTATTGACCACCCCTTGGCCCAATAGGTCAACTTTGGACAAAAAAGTTAATTTTTGTTGAAAAAGTGAATTTTTAACCTAGTGACCAATTATCGACCAAGTAAGCTAATCTCTGATAAAAAGTCAACTTTGGTCAAAATGGTCAATCCTTGACCTATGACTAACCCATTGACCCGATAGTCTTTCGACTGAAAAGTAAACTTAGGTCAAATGATCAATAATTGACCCGATGACCGACCAATTAGCAAAATAGATTAACTTTTGACCAAAAAGTAAATTTTGGGTCAAAATAGTCAATTTTGAATTTAAGACCAATTATCGACCCAATAAGTCATTCTCCGACAAAAAAGTGAACTTTGGTCAAAATGGTCAATCCTGATCCAAAGACGCACTCATTGATCCAGATTAGTCAAATTTTGATGAAAAAGTCAATTTTAGTCAGAATAATCAATTTTTGACATAATGACCACCCATCGAATCCAATAAATCAACTTTTGACCTAAAAGTCAATTTTGGTCAAAATAGTTAATTTTTAACCTAATGACCAAACTATCGATCTAATTAGCCAATCTTCGACCAAAAAGTAAACTTTAGTCAAAATAGTCAATCCTTGACCAATTGACCAACCCATTGACCTAATAGGTCAACTTTTGACCAAAAAGTCAACTTTGGTCAAAATGGTCATTTTTTGACCCAATGACCAAACTAACAGATCAGCTTTTGAAAAAAAGTCATCTTCTGTCAGAATCGTCAATTCTTGACCTAACTTCCAACTCATTTATTAAATAAGCCAACTTTTGACCAGAAAGTCAACTTTGGTGAAAATGATTAATTTCTGAAACAATGACCACCCCGTTAACCAAATGGGTCAACTTTTGACCAAAAATTTAATTTTGGTTAAAATAATCAATTTTTGACCTAATGACCAATTATTGATCCAATAAGTCAATCTCTGACCAAAAAATCAACTTTAATCAAAATGGTCAATCCATGACTCAATGAACAACACATTGACCCAATAGGTCAACTTGTAACCATAAAATCAATTTTGTTCAAAATTATCAATCTTTTACGCAATGTCCAACCCATTGACCCAATAAGTCAACTTTTGACCAAAAAGTCAACTTTGGTCAAAATGGTCAATCCTTGACCCAGTGAGCAAACCATTGACACAATTGGTCAACTTTTGGCCAAAAAATTAACTTTAGTCAAAATGGTCAATCCTTGACCCAAAGACTAATATAATGACCCAATAGGTTAACTTTTGACCAAAAAATCAATTTTGGTCAAAATAATCAATTTTGACCTAATGATCAATTATTGACCCAATAAGCCAATCTATGACCAAAAAGTCAACTTTGGTCAAAATGGTCAATCCTTGACCCAATGACCAACCCATTGACACAATAGGTCAATTTTTGTCAAAAATATCAACTTTGGTCAAAAAGATAAATTATTGACCCAATGACCAACCCATTGGCTTAATAGGTCAACTTTTGACCAAAAAGATAATTTTGGTCAAAATAGTTAATTTTTGAATTAATAGCCAATTATTGACCCAATAAGTCAATCTCTGACCAAAAAGTCAACTTTGGTGAAAATGGTCAATCCTTGACCCAATGACAAACCCATTGACCCAATAGGTCAACTTTTGACCAAATTGTCAATTTTGGTTAAAATAATCAATTTTTGACTTAATGACTTCCCATTGACCCATAGGTCAACTTTTAACCAAACATTAACTTTGGTCAAAATGGTCAATTTTTGACTCAATGACCTAAAAGTCATCTTCGGTCAAAATTGACAATTCTTAACCAAATTACCAACTTATTGAGCAAATAAGTCAATCTTTAGGAAAAAATAAACTTTGGTCAAAATGGTCAATTTCTGACCTAATGACCACCCCAGTGACACATGAGTTAACTTTTGACCAAAATTTCAATTTTGGTCAAAATAATTAATTTTTGACCTAATGACCAATTATTGACACAATAAGTCAATCTCTGACAAAAAGTCAACTTTGGTTAAAATGGTCAATCATTGACCAAATGAGAAACCCACTGACCCAATAGGTCAACTTTTGACCAAATAGTCAATTTTGGTCAAAATAATCAATTTTTTACTTAATGACCACCCATTGTCCCAATAGGTCAACTTTTGATCAAAAAGTCAACTTTGGCAAAAATGGTCAATTTTGGACCTAATAACCAACCCATTAACCCAATTTTTAAACTTTTGACCAAAATGTAATCTTTGGTAAAAATGGTCAATTCTTGACCAAATTACCAACTCAATAACCAACAGGTCAACTTTTGACAAAAAAGCCAACTTTAGTCAAAATGGCCAATTTCTGACCCAATGACCACTCCGTTGACCCAACGGGTTAACTTTTGACCAAAAATTTAATTTTTGCCAAAATAGTCAATGTTTGACCTGATGACCAATTATTAACAGATAAGTCAATCTCTAACCAAAAAGTTAACATTGGTCAAAATGGTTAATCCTTGATCTAATGACAAACCCATTGACCCAATAGATCAACTTTTGACCAAAACTTTAATTTTGGTCAAAATAACCAATTTTTTACCTAATGACCACCCATTGACCCAATATGGCAACTTTCGACCAAAAAGTTAACTTTGGTCACAATGGTCAATTTTTGACCCAATGACCAACCCATTGACCCAATAGATCAAATTTCGACTAAAAAGTCATTTACGATCAAAATGGTCAATTCTTGACTTAATTGCCAACTCATCGACCAAATATGTCAACTTTCGACCAAAAAGTCAACTTTGGTCAAAATAGCCAATTTCGACGCAATGACCACTTGTTGATCCAATGGGTCAACTTTCGACCAAAAATTAATTTTTGTCAAAATAATCAATTTTTGACCTAATGACCAATTTCGACCCAGAAAGTCAATCTCGACCAATAAGACAACATTGGTCAAAATGGTCAATCCTTAAACCAATGACCAACCGATTGACCTAATATGTCAACTTTTGACCAAAAAGTCAACATTGGTCAAAAAAGTCAATTTTTGACCTAATAACCAATTAATGACCAGTAAGTAGATCTCTGACCAAAAAGTTAACTTTGGTCAAATTGGTCAATTTTTGACCCAATGACCAACCCATTACCCCAATAGGTCAACTTTTGACCAAAAAGTCAACTTTGGTAAACATGATCAATCCTTGACCCAACGACCAACCCATTGGTCTAAAAGCTCAACTTTTGACCAAAAGTCAATTTTGGTCAAAATTGTCGATTTTAGAATTAATCGACAATTATTGACCCAATATGTCAATCTCTCGACTAAAAGTCAACTTTAGTCAAAATAGTCAATCCTTGACTTAATGACAAATCCATTGACCCAAACTTTTGACCAAAAAGTTAATTTTGTCCAAAATAGTTAATTTTTGATATAATGACCACCCATTGACGTAATAAATCAACTTTTGACCAAAATGTCAACTTTGGTTAAAATGATCAATTTTTAACCCAATGACCAACTCATTGCCCCAATAGGTCAACATTTGACTAAAAAGTCATCTTTGGTTAAAATGGTCAATCATTGACCTAATTACCAACTCATTGACCAAATCAAGTCAACTTTCGACCAAAAAGTCAACTTTGTTCAAAATTGTCAATTTCATCCTATGACCACGTTTTCCAAATGGGTTAACTTATGACCAAAAGTTTAATTTTGGTCAAAATAGTTAATTTTTGACCTAATGAGAAATTATTGACCCAATAATTCAATTTTTGACCAAAAAAGTCAACTTTAGTCAAAAAGGTCAATACATGACCCAATGACCAACCCATTGACCCAATAGGTCAACTTTTGACCACAAAGTAAATTTTGGTCAAAATAATCAATTTTTAACCTAATGACAAATTATTGACCAGTAAGCCAACCTCTGACCAAAAAGTTAAGTTTGGTCAAAATAATCAATCCTTAATCCAATGACCAATCGATTGACCCAATAGGTCAACTTTGACCAAAAAATCAACTTTGGTCAAAATGATCAATCTTTTACCCAATGACCAACTCTTTGGCCTCATAGGTCAACTTTTGACCTTAAAGTCAATTTTGGTCAAAATAGTTGAATTTTCGAATTAATGACCTATTATTTACCCAATAAGTTAATCTCCACCAAAAGTCAACTTTGGTTAAAATGGTCAATCCTTCGACCAAATGACAAACCTATTGACCCAAATGTCAACTTTTGACCAAAAAGTCATCTTTGTTCAAAATGGTCAATTTTTTACTCAATTACCAACTCTTTGACCAAATAGGTCAAATTTTGACAAAAAAGTTAACTTTGGTCAAAATGGTCAACTACTGACCCAATGACCACCTCGTTGACCCAATAGGTTAACTTCTCACCAAAAATTTTATTTTGGTCAAAATAGTCAGTTTTTTACTTAATGACCTATTATTAACCCAATAAGCCAATCCAAGACCAAAAAGTTAATTTTGGTCAAAATGGTCAATCTTTAACCCAAAGACAAACCCATTAACCCAAAAGGTCATCTTTTGATCAAATAGTCAATTTTCGACTAAATGACCACCCATCGACCTAATAAGTCAACTTTCGACCAAAATGTCAACTTTGGTCAAAATGTTCAATTTTTGACCCAAAGACCAACCCATTAACCCAATAGATCAACTTTTGACCAAAAAGTTATCTTTGGTCAAAATGTCAATTCTTGATCCAATTACCAACTCATTGACCAAATGGGTCAACTTTTGACCAAAAATTTAATTTTGATCAAAATATTTAATTTTTGACCTAATGACTAAAATAATTAATTTTTAAATTAATGACAAATTATTGACCCAATAAGTCAATCTCTGACCAAAAAGTCAACTTTGGTTAGAATGGTCAATCCTTGACCCAATGACAAACGTATTGACCTAATAGGTCAACTTTTAACCAAAAGTCTATTTTGGTTAAAATAATCAATTTTCGACCTAATGACCACCTATCGACCCAATATGGTCAACTTTCGACCAAAAAGTGAACATTCGGTCAAAATGATTAATTTACCAACGACCAACCCATTAACCCAATAGATAAACTTTCGACCAAAAAGTCATCTTCGGTCAAAATGGTCAATTCGATCCAAATACCAAATCATTAACCAAATATGTCAAATTTTGACTATAAAGGTAACTTTGATCAAAATAGTCAATTTCTAACCTAATAGTCAACTTTCGACAAAAAATTAATTTTGGTAAAAATAATCAATTTTTGTCCGAATGACCAAATATCGATCCAACAAGTCAATCTCTAACTAAAAAGTCAACTTTGGTCAAAGAGGTCAATACTTCACCCAATGACCAACTATTCGGACCCAATAAGTCAACTTTCAACTAAAAGTCAATTTTGGTCAAAATGGTCAATCCATGACCCAATGACCAACACATCGATCCATAGGTCAACTTTCGACTAAAAAGTCAATTCTGGTCAAAATAGTGAATTTTTACCTAATGACTAATTATTGACCCAGTAAGTCAATCTCTGACCAGAAAGTTAACATTGGTCAAAATGATCAATCTTTGACCCAATGACCAACACATCTACCCAATAGGTCAACTTTTGACAAAAAAGTCAACTATGATCAAAATGATCAATCCATGACCCAATTACCAACCAATTGGTCTAATAAGTCAACTTTTGACCAAAAAGTTTTCAAAATAGTATATTTTTTAAATAATGATCAATTATTGATCCAATAAGTCAATCTCTGACCAAAAAGTCAACTTTAGCCAAAAATGGTCAATCCTTGACTCAATGATAAACCCATTGATCCAATAGGTCAACTTTTGACCAAATAGTCAATTTGGGTCAAAATAATCAATTTTTGACTTAGTGACCACCCATTGACCCAATATGTCAACTTTTTACCAAACAGTCAACATTGTCCAAAATGGTTAATTTTTTGACCTCAATCACTAACCCATCGACCAAACAGTCAACTTTGACCAAAAAGTCATATCTCGGTCAAAATGGTCAATTCTTAACCAAATTACCAACTCATTGACCAAATAGGTCAACTTTTAACTAATAAGTAAACTTTGGTCAAAATGATCAATTTCTGACCCAATTACCACCCCGTTCACCAAATGGGTTAACTTTTGACCAAAAGTTTAATTTTGGTCAAAATAGTCATTTTTTGACCTAATGAGCAATTATTGACCCAATAATTCTATTTCTGATCAAGAAGTCAACTTAGTCAAAATGGTCAATACTTGACCCAATGACCAACTCATTTACCCAATAAGTTAACTTTTGACCACGAAGCCAATTTTGGTCAAAATAATCAATTTTTGACCTAATGACCAATTATTGACTTAGTAAGCCAATCTCTGACCAAAAAGTCAACTTTGGTCAAAATGGTCAATCCTTGACCCAATGACCAACTGATTGAACCAATAAAGTCAACTTTTTACCAAAAAATCAACTTTTGTCAAAAGGATCAATCTTTTACCCAATGACCAACCCTTTGGCCTCATAGGTCAACCTTTGACCATAATGTCAATTTTGGTCGAAATTGTAAAATTTTGAATTAATGACCTATTATTGACCCAATAAGTCAATCTCTGACAAAAAGTCAACTTTGGTCAAAATGGTCAATCCTTGACCTTATGACAAACCCATTGACCCAATTGGTAAACTTTTGACCAAAAAGTCATCTTCATTCAAAATGGTCAATTCTTGACCCAATTACCAACTCTTTAGCAAAATATGTCAACTTTTAACCAAAAAGTCAACTTAGATCAAAATGGTTAATTTCTGACCTAATGACCACCCAATTAACCTAATGAGTTAACTTTTGACCAAAAATTTTAGTTTGGTCAAAATGATCGTTTTTTACTTAATGACCAATTATCGACCCAATAAGTCAATTCACTAACCAAATAAGTCAATTTTGGTCAAAATCGTGCTAATCCTTAACCTAATGATAAACCAATTAACCCAATAGATCAACTTTTGACCAAATAGTCAATTTTGTAAAAATAGTCAATTTTTGACTAAATAACCACCCATTGACCCAATAGATCCACTTTTGACCAAAATGTCAACTTTGGTCAAAATGTTCAATTTTTGACACAATGACCAACCCATTAACCCAATAGATTAACTTTTGACCAAAAAGTCATCTTTGGTCAAAATGTCAATTCTTGACCCAATTACCAACTCATTGACCAAATGGGTCAACTTTTAACCAAAAATTTAATTTTGGTCAAAATATTCAATTTTTGACATAATGACCAAAATAGATATTTTTAAATTAATGACCAATTATTGACCCAATAAGTCAATGTCTGACCAAAAAGTCAACTTTGGTCAAAATGGTCAATCCTTGACCCAATGACAAACCCATTGACCCAAGAGGTAAACTTTTGACCAAAAAGTCAATTTTGGTTGAAATGGTCAATTTCTTACCCAATGACCACCCTGTTGACCCAATGGGTTAGCTTTTGACCAAAAACAAATTTCAATCTTGGTAAAAAAAGTCAATTTTTGACCTGATGAACAATTATTGACCCAACAAGTCAATCTCGGACCAAAAAGTCAACTTTAATCAAAATGGTCAATCGTTGACCCAATGACAAACCCATTGACCCAATAGATCAACTTTTGATCAAAAAGTTATCTTCAATCAAAATGGTCAATTCTTGTTCTAATTACCAACTCATTGACCAAAAAGTTACTTTTGTCAAAATGGTCAATTTCTGACCCTATGGGTCAACTTTTGACAAAAAAATTAATTTTGGTTAAAATAATCAATTTTTGTCCTAATGACCAATTATTAACCCAATAAATCAATCTATAATAAAAAAGTCAACTTCGTCAAAATCGTCAATCTTTCACCCAATGACCAAACTTTTGACCCAATAGGTCAACTTTTGACAAAAAAAAGTCAATTATGGTTAAATAACCAATTTTTGACCTTATGACTAATTCTTGACCCAGTAAGCTAATCTCTGACAAAAAGTCAACTTTTGTCAAAATGGTCGATCCTTGACCGAATGACCAACTCATTGACCCAATAGATCAACTTTTGACCAAAAGGTCAACTTTGGTCAAAATGATCAATCTTTTACCTAATGACCAAACCATTGGCCTCATAGCTTAAATTTTAACCACAAAGTTAATTTTGGTCGAAATAGTTAATTTTTGAATTAATGACTAATTATTGACCCAATAAGTCAATCACTGACCAAAAAGTCAACTGTGGTTAAAAGGGTTAATCCTTGACCAAATGACAACCCCATTTACCCAATAGATCAACTTTGGACCAAAAAGTCATCTTCGTTCAAAATGGTCAATTCTTGACCCAATTACTCAACTCATCGACATAAGAAGCCAACTTTCGACGAAAAACTCAATTTTAGTCAAAATGGTCAATTTAGACCCAATGACCACCTATTGACCTAATGGGTTAACTTTCGACCAAAAATCTAATTTTGGTCAAAATAGTCAGTTTTTTACCTAACGACCAATTATTGACCCAACAAGTCAATCCATGACCAAAAAGTCAATTTTGGCCAAAATGGTCAATCCTTGACGCAATGACAAACCAATTAACCCAATAGGTCAACTTTTGACCAAATAGTCAATTTTAGTCAAAATAATCAATTTTCGACTAAATGACGAACCATCGACCTAACAGTCAACTTCCGACAAAAAGACTTAACTTTAGTCAAAATGGTCAATTTCTGACCCAATTACCAACCCTTTACCCAATAGATCAACTTTTGACCAAAAAGTCACCTTTGGTTAAAATGGTCAATTCTTGACCCAATTAACAACTCATTGACCAAATAGGTCGACTTTTGACCAAAAGGTCAACTTTGGTTAAAATTATCAGATTCTGACCTAATGACTACCCCGTTGACCCAATGAGTTAACCTTTGACCAAAAATTTAATATTGGTCAAAATAGTCAATTTTTGACCTAATGACCAAAATAGTCAATTTTTTAATTAATGACCAATTATTGACCCAATAAGTGATTCTCTGACCAAAAAGTCAACTTAGGTCAAAATTGTCAATCCTTGACCCAATGACAAACTCATTGACCAAAGAGGTAAACTTTTGACCAAAAAGATAATTTTAGTCAAAATAGATCTAACTTTGCCCAAAAAGTCAACCTTGGTCAAAATGATCAATTTTTGACCAAATGACCAACCCATTGACCCAAAATATCAACTTTTGAAAAAAAGTTATCTTCGGTCAAAATTTTCAATTCTTCACTCAATTTTCAACTCACTAATAGAAAAGGTCAACTTTTGACAAAAAAATCAACTTTAGACCAAAAAGTCAACTTTGGTTAAAATTGTCAAATTCTGACCAAATGACCACCCCGTTTACCCAATGGGTCAGAAATTGACTTAATGACCAATTATTTACCTAATGACCTATTATTAACCCAATAAGTCAATATCTGACCAAAAAGTCCACTTTTGTCAAAATTTTCAATCATTGACCCAATGATAAACCCATTGACGAAATAGGTAAACTTTTGACAAAAAGTCAATTTTGGTCAAAATAATGAATTTTTGACCTAATGACAACCCATTGACCAAATTGGTTAACTTTTAATCAAAAAGTCAACTTTGGTCAAAATCATCAATTTTTGACCTAATGACCAACCCATTAACCCAATAGGTCAACATTTGACCAAAAAGTCATCTTTGGTCAAAATGGTCAATTCTTGACCAATTTTCAACTCAATGACAAAATAGGTCAACTTTTGACCAAAAAGTTAACTTTGGTTCAAATGGTCAATTTCTGACCCAATGACCACCTTGTTGACTCAATCGGTTAACTTTTGACAAAAAAAATCAATTTTGGTCAAAATAGTCAATTTTTGACCTAATGACCAAAATATTAACCCAATAAGTCAAAAAGGTTAATCCTTGACCCAACGATAAACCCATTGACCCAATAGATCAATTTTTGACAAAAAAGTCAATTTCAGTAAAAATAGTCAATTTTTGACTTGTTGACCACCCGTTGGCCCAATAGGTCAACTTTGGATAAAAAAGTCAATTTTAGTTGAAAAAGTGAATTTTTGACCTAGTGACCAATTATCGACCAAGTAAGCTAATCTCTGATAAAAAAGTTAACTTTGGTCAAAATGGTCAATCCTTGACCTAGTGACCAACCCATTGACCCAATAGATCTTTTGACCAAAAAGTAAACTTTGGTCAAATGATCAATATTTGACCCAATGACCAACCCATTAGCAAAATAGGTCAACTTTTGACCAAAAAGTAAATTTTGGTCAAAATAGTCAATTTTTGAATTCAAGACCAATTATTGACCCAATAAGTCAATCTCTGACCAAAAAGTGAACTTTGGTCAAAATGGTCAATCCTTGACCCAAAGACACACTCATTGATCCAATTGGTCAAATTTTGATGAAAAAGTCAATTTTGGTCAGAATAGTCAATTTTTAACATAATGACCACCCATTGACCCAATAAATCAACTTTTGACCTAAAAGTCAATTTTGGTCAAAATAGTTAATTTTTGACCTAATGACCAACTATTGACCCAATTAGCCAATCTCTGACCAAAAAGTAAACTTTAGTCAAAATAGTCAATCTTTGACCAATTAACCAACCCATTGACCTAATAGGTCAACTTTTGACCAAAAAGTCAACTTTGGTCAAAATGGTCATTTTTTGACCCAATGACCAAACTAACAGATCAGCTTTTGAAAAAAGTCATCTTCTGTCAGAATCGTCAATTCTTGACCTAACTTCCAACTCATTTATTAAATATGCCAACTTTTGACTAGAAAGTCAACTTTGGTGAAAATGGTTAATTTCTGAAACAATGACCACCCCGTTAACAAAATGGGTAAACTTTTGACCAAAAATTTAATTTTGGTTAAAATAATCAATTTTTGACCTAATGACCAATTATTGATCCAATAAGTCAATCTCCAACCAAAAAATCAACTTTAATCAAAATGGTCAATCCACGACTCAATGAACAACACATTGACCCAATAGGTCAACTTGTAACCATAAAATCAATTTTGTTCAAAATTATAAATCTTTTACGCAATGTCCAACCCATTGACCCAATAGGTCAACTTTTGACCAAAAAGTCAACTTTGGTTAAAATGGTCAATCCTTGACCCAATGAGCAAACCATTGACACAATTGGTCAACTTTTGGCCAAAAAATTAACTTTAGTCAAAATGGTCAATCCTTGACCCAAAGACTAATATAATGACCCAATAGGTTAACTTTTGACAAAAAAAATCAATTTTGGGTCAAAATAGTCAATTTTTGACCTAAAGATCAATTATTGACCCAATAAGCCAATCTGTGACCAAAAAGTCAACTTTGGTCAAAATGGTCAATCCTTGACCCAATAACCAACCCATTGACACAATAGGTCAATTTTTGTCAAAAAAATCAACTTTGGTCAAAATGATAAATCCTTGACCCAATGACCAACCCATTGGCTTAATAGGTCAACTTTTGACCAAAAAGATAATTTTGGTCAAAATAGTTAATTTTTGAATTAATGGCCAATTATTGACCCAATAAGTCAATCTCTGACCAAAAAGTCAACTTTGGTGAAAATGGTCAATCCTTGACCCAATGACAAACCCGTTGACCCAATAGGTCAACTTTTGACCAAATTGTCAATTTTGATTAAAATAATCAATTTTTGACTTAGTGACTTCCCATTGACCCAATAGGTCAACTTTTGACCAAACATCAACTTTGGTCAAAATGGTCAATTTTTGACGCAATGACCTAAAAGTCATCTTCGGTCAAAATTGTCAATTCTTAACCAAATTACCAACTTATTGACCAAATAAGTCAATCTTTAGGAAAAAATAAACTTTTGTCAAAATGGTCAATTTCTGACCTAATGACCACCCCAGTGACACATGAGTTAACTTTTGACCAAAATTTCAATTTTGGTCAAAAAGATTAATTTTTGACCTCATGACCAATTATGGACACAATAAGTCAATCTCTGACAAAAGGTCAACTTTGGTTAAAATGGTCAATCATTGACCAAATGAGAAACCCATTGTTCCAATAGGTCAACTTTTGATCAAAAAGTCAACTTTGACCAAAATGATCAATTTTGGACACAATAACCAACCCATTAACCCAATTTTTCAACTTTTGACCAAAATGTAATCTTTGGTAAAAAATGGTCAATTCTTGACCAAATTACCAACTCAATAACCAACAGGTCAACTTTTGACAAAAAAGCCAACTTTAGTCAAAATGGCCAATTTCTGACCCAATGACCACTCCGTTGACCCAACGGGTTAACTTTTGACCAAAAATTTAATTTTTGCCAAAATAGTCAATGTTTGACCTGATGACCAATTATTAACCAATAAGTCAATCTCTGACCAAAAAGTTAACATTGGTCAAAATGGTTAATCCTTGACCTAATGACAAACCCATTGACCCAATAGATCAACTTTTGACCGAAACATTAATTTTGGTCAAAATAACCAATTTTTTACCTAATGACCACCCATTGACCCAATATGGCAACTTTCGACCAAAAAGTTAACTTTGGTCACAATGGTCAATTTTTGACCCAATGACCAACCCATTGACCCAATAGATCAAATTTTGACCAAAAAGTCATTTACAGTCAAAATGGTCAATTCTTGACTTAATTGCCAACTCATTGACCAAATATGTCAACTTTTGACCAAAAAGTCAGCTTTGGTCAAAATAGCCAATTTCTGACGCAATGACCACTTGTTGACCCAATGGGTCAACTTTTGACCAAAAAATTAATTTTTGTCAAAATAATCAATTTTTGACCTAATGACCAATTTTGACCCAGAAAGTCAATCTCTGACCAATAAGACAACATTGGTCAAAATGGTCAATCCTTAAACCAATGACCAACCGATTGACCTAATATGTCAACTTTTGACCAAAAAGTCAACATTGGTCAAAAAAGTCAATTTTTGACCTAATAACCAATTAATGACCCAGTAAGTAGATCTCTGACCAAAAAGTTAACTTTAGTCAAATTGGTCAATTTTTGACCCAATGACCAACCCATTACCCCAATAGGTCAACTTTTGACCAAAAAGTCAACTTTGGTAAACATGATCAATCCTTGACCCAACGACCAACCCATTGGTCTAAAAGCTCAACTTTTGACCAAAAAGTTAATTTTGGTCAAAATTGTCAGTTTTAGAATTAATCAACAATTATTGACCCAATATGTCAATCTCTGACTAAAAAGTCAACTTTAGTCAAAATAGTCAATCCTTGACTTAATGACAAATCCATTGACCCAAACTTTTGACCAAAAAGTTAATTTTGTCCAAAATAGTTAATTTTTGATATAATGACCACCCATTGACGTAATAAATCAACTTTTGCCCAAAAAGTCAACTTTAGTTAAAATGATCAATTTTTAACCCAATGACCAACTCATTGTCCCAATAGGTCAACATTTGACTAAAAAGTCATCTTTGGTTAAAATGGTCAATCATTGACCCAATTACCAACTCATTGACCAAATTGGTCAACTTTTGACCAAAAAGTCAACTTTGTTCAAAATTGTCAATTTCTGTGCCTATGACCACGTTTACCAAATGGGTTAACTTATGACCAAAAGTTTAATTTTGGTCAAAATAGTTAATTTTTGACCTAATGAGAAATTATTGACCAAAAATTCAATTTCTGACCAAAAAAGTCAACTTTAGTCAAAAAGGTCAATACTTGACCCAATGACCAACCCATTGACCCAATAGGTCAACTTTTGACCACAAAGTAATTTTTGGTCAAAATAATCAATTTTTAACCTAATGACAAATTATTGACCAGTAAGCCAACCTCTGACCAAAAAGTTAAGTTTGGTCAAAATAATCAATCCTTAATCCAATGACCAATCGATTGACCCAATAGGTCAACTTTGACCAAAAAATCAACTTTGGTCGAAATGATCAATCTTTTACCCAATGACCAACCTTTTGGCCTCATAGGTCAACTTTTGACCATAAAGTCAATTTTGGTCGAAATAGTGAATTTTTGAATTAATGACCTATTATTTACCCAATAAGTTAATCTCTGACAAAAAAGTCAACTTTGGTTAAAATGGTCAATCCTTGACCAAATGATAAACCCATTGACCCAAAGGTCAACTTTTGACCAAAAAGTCATCTTTGTTCAAAATGGTCAATTTTTTGCTCAATTACCAACTCTTTGACCAAATAGGTCAAATTTTGACAAAAAAGTTAACTTTGGTCAAAATGGTCAACTACTGACCCAATGACCACCTCGTTGATCTAATGAAGTTAACTTCGACCAAAAAATTTTATTTTGGTCAAAATAGTCAGTTTTTTACTTAATGACCTATTATTAACCCAATAAGCCAATCCAAGACCAAAAAGTTAATTTTGGTCAAAATGGTCAATCTTTAACCCAAAGACAAACCCATTAACCCAAAAGGTCATCTTTTGATCAAATAGTCAATTTTTGATTAAATGACCACCCATTGACCTAATAGGTCAACTTTTGACCAAAATGTCAACTTTGGTCAAAATGTTCAATTTTTGACCCAAAGACCAACCCATTAACCAAATAGATCAACTTTTGACCAAAAAGTTATCTTTGGTCAAAATGTCAATTCTTGATCCAATTACCAACTCATTGACCAAATGAGTCAACTTTTGACCAAAAATTTAATTTTGATCAAAATATTTAATTTTTGACCTAATGACTAAAATAGTTAATTTTTAAATTAATGACTAATTATTGACCCAATAAGTCAATCTCTGACCAAAAAGTCAACTTTGGTTAGAATGGTCAATCCTTGACCCAATGACAAACGTATTGACCCAATAGGTCAACTTTTAACCAAAAATTCTATTTTGGTTAAAATAGTCAATTTTCGACCTAATGACCACCTATTGACCCATATGGTCAACTTTTGACCAAAAAGTGAACATTCGTCAAAATGATTAATTTACCAACGACCAACCCATTAACCCAATAGATAAACTTTTGACCAAAAAGTCATCTTCGGTCAAAATGGTCAATTCTTGAACCAAATACCAAATCATTAACCAAATATGTCAAATTTTGACTATAAAGGTAATTTTGATCAAAATAGTCAATTTCTGACCCAATGGGTCAACTTTTGATAAAAAAATTAATTTTGGTAAAAATAATCAATTTTTGTCCGAATGACCAAATATTGACCCAACAAGTCAATCTCTAACTAAAAAAGTCAACTTTGGTCAAAGAGGTCAATACTTCACCCAATGACCAACTATTGGACCCAATAGGTCAACTTTTGACCAAAAAGTCAATTTTGGTCAAAATGGTCAATCCATGACCCAATGTCCAACACATTGACCCATAGGTCAACTTTCGACTAAAAAGTCAATTCTGGTCAAAATAGTCAATTTTTTACCTAATGACCAATTATTGACCCAGTAAGTCAATCTCTGACCAAAAAGTCAACATTGGTCAAAATGGTCAATCTTTGACCCAATGACCAACACATTGACCCAATAGGTCAACTTTTGACAAAAAAGTCAACTTTGATCAAAATGATCAATCCTTGACCCAATTACCAACCAATTGGTCTAATAAGTCAACTTTTGACCAAAAAGTTTTCAAAATAGTATATTTTTTAAATAATGATCAATTATTGATCCAATAAGTCAATCTCTGACCAAAAAGTCAACTTTAGCCAAAATGGTCAATCCTTGACTCAATGATAAACCCATTGACCCAATAGGTCAACTTTTGACCAAATAGTCAATTTTGGTCAAAATAATCAATTTTTGACTTAGTGACCACCCATTGACCCAATATGTCAACTTTTTACCAAACAGTCAACATTGTCCAAAATGGTCAATGTTTTGACCTAATGACCAACCCATTGACCAAATAGGTCAACTTTTGACCAAAAAGTCATATCTGGTCAAAATGGTCAATTCTTAACCAAATTACCAACTCATTGACCAAATAGGTCAACTTTTAACTAATAAGTAAACTTTGGTCAAAATGATCAATTTCTGACCCAATTACCACCCCGTTCACCAAATGGGTTAACTTTTGACCAAAGTTTAATTTTGGTCAAAATAGTCATTTTTTGACCTAATGAGCAATTATTGACCCAATAATTCTATTTCTGATCAAGAAGTCAACTTAGTCAAAATGGTCAATACTTGACCCAATGACCAACTCATTTACCCAATAAGTTAACTTTTGACCACGAAGCCGATTTCAGTCAAAATAATCAATTTTTGACCTAATGACCAATTATTGACTTAGTAAGCCAATCTCTGACCAAAAAGTCAACTTTGGTCAAAATGGTCAATCCTTGACCCAATGACCAACTGATTGATCCAATAGGTCAACTTTTTACCAAAAAATCAACTTTTGTCAAAAGGATCAATCTTTTACCCAATGACCAACCCTTTGGCCTCATAGGTCAACCTTTGACCATAATGTCAATTTTGGTCGAAATTGTAAATTTTTGAATTAATGACCTATTATTGATCTAATAAGTCAATCTCTCGACAAAAGTCAACTTTGGTCAAAATGGTCAATCCTTGACCTTATGACAAACCCATTGACCCAAGTGGTCAACTTTTGACCAAAAAGTCATCTTCATTCAAAATGGTCAATTCTTGACCCAATTACCAACTCTTTAACAAAATATGTCAACTTTTAACCAAAAAGTCAACTTAGATCAAAATGGTTAATTTCTGACACAATGACCACCCAGTTGACCCAATGAGTTAACTTTTGACAAAAAATTTTAGTTTGGTCAAAATAGTCAGTTTTTTACTTAATGACCAATTATTGACCCAATAAGTCAATTCATAACCAAATAGTCAATTTTGGTCAAAATCGTCAATCCTTAACCTAATGACAAACCAATTAACCCAATAGGTCAACTTTTGACCAAATAGTCAATTTTTGTAAAAATAGTCAATTTTTGACTAAATAACCACCCATTGACCTAATAGATCCACTTTTGACCAAAATGTCAACTTTGGTCAAAATGTTCAATTTTTGACGCAATGACCAACCCATTAACCCAATATATTAACTTTTGACCAAAAAGTCATCTTTGGTCAAAATGTCAATTCTTGACCCAATTACCAACTCATTGACCAAATGGGTCAACTTTTAACCAAAAATTTAATTTTGGTCAAAATATTTAATTTTTGACCTAATGACCAAAATAGATAATTTTTAAATTAATGACCAATTATTGACCCAATAAGTCAATGTCTGACCAAAAAGTCAACTTTGGTCAAAATGGTCAATCCTTGACCCAATGACAAACCCATTGACCCAAGAGGTAAACTTTTGACCAAAAAGTCAATTTTGGTTGAAATGGTCAATTTCTTACCCAATGACCACCCTGTTGACCCAATGGGTTAGTTTTTGACCAAAAACAAATTTCAATCTTGGTAAAAAAAGTCAATTTTCGACTCCGATGAACAATTATTGACCCAACAAGTCAATCTCGGACCAAAAAGTCAACTTTAATCAAAATGGTCAATCGTTGACCCAATGACAAACCCATTGACCCAATAGATCAACTTTTGATCAAAAAGTTATCTTCAATCAAAATGGTCAATTCTTGACCTAATTACCAACTCATTGACCAAATAGGTCAACTTTTGACCAAAAAGTTACTTTTGTCAAAATGGTCAATTTCTGACCCTATGGGTCAACTTTTGACAAAAAAATTAATTTTGGTCAAAATAATCAATTTTTGTCCTAATGACCAATTATTAACCCAATAAATCAATCTATAATAAAAAAGTCAACTTCGTCAAAATCGTCAATCCTTCACCCAATGACCAAACTTTTGACCCAATAGGTCAACTTTTGACAAAAAAAGTCAATTATGGTTAAATAGCCAATTTTTGACCTTATGACTAATTCTTGACCCAGTAAGCTAATCTCTGACAAAAAGTCAACTTTTGTCAAAATGGTCGATCCTTGACCGAATGACCAACCCATTGACCCAATAGATCAACTTTTGACCAAAAGGTCAACTTTGGTCAAAATGATCAATCTTTTACCAAATGACCAAACCATTGGCCTCATAGCTTAAATTAATGACTAATTATTGACCCAATAAGTCAATCACTGACCAAAAAGTCAACTATTGTTAAAAGGGTTAATCCTTGACCAAATGACAACCTCATTTACCCAACAGATCAACTTTGGACCAAAATGTCATCTTCGTTCAAAATGGTCAATTCTTGACCCAATTACCAACTCATTGACACAGTAGCCCAACTTTTGACGAAAAACTCAATTTTAGTCAAAATGGTCAATTTAGGACCCAATGACCACCCATTGACCCAATGGGTTAACTTTTGACCAAAAATTCAATTTGGGTCAAAATAGTCAGTTTTTTACCTAACGACCAATTATTGACTCAACAAGTCAATCCATGACCAAAAAGTCAATTTTGGCCAAAATGGTCAATCCTTGACGCAATGACAAACCCATTAACCCAATAGGTCAACTTTTGACCAAATAGTCAATTTTAGTCAAAATAGTCAATTTTTAACTAAATGACGAACCATTGACCCAATAGGTCAACTTCTGACAAAAAAGTCAACTTTGGTCAAAATGGTCAATTTCTGACCTAATTACCAACCCTTTACCCAATAGATCAACTTTTGACCAAAAAGTCACCTTTGGTTAAAATGGTCAATTCTTGACCCAATTAACAACTCATTGACCAAATAGGTCGACTTTTGAGCAAAAAGTCAACTTTGGTTAAAATTATCAGATTCTGACCTAATGACTACCCCGTTGACCCAATGAGTCAACCTTTGACAAAAAATTTAATATTGGTCAAAATAGTCAATTTTTGCCCAAAAAGTCAACCTTGGTCAAAATCGTCAACTTTTGCCCAATAGATCAACTTTTGACCTAATGACCAAAATAGTCAATTTTTTAATTAATTTCCAATTATTGACCCAATAAGTGAATCTCTGACCAAAAAGTCAACTTAGGTCAAAATTTTCAATCCTTGACCCAATGACAAACTCATTGACCAAAGAGGTAAACTTTTGACCAAAAAGATAATTTTAGTCAAAATAGTCAACTTTTGCCCAAAAAGTCAACCTTGGTCAAAATGATCAATTTTTGACCAAATGACCAACCCATTGACCCAAAAGATCAACTTTTGAAAAAAAGTCATCTTCGGTCAAAATGTTCAATTCTTCACCCAATTTTCAACTCACTAATAGAAAAGGTCAACTTTTGACAAAAAAAATCAACTTTAGACCAAAAAGTCAACTTTGGTTAAAATTGTCAAATTCTGACCAAATGACCACCCCGTTTACCCAATGGGACAGAAATTGACCTAATGACCAATTATTTACCTAATGACCTATTATTAACCCAATAATTCAATATCTGACCAAAAAGTCCAACTTCAGTCAAAATTTTCAATCATCGACCTAATGATAAACCCATCGACCAAACAGTAAACTTTTGACAAAAAGTCAATTTTGGTCAAAATAGTGAATTTTTGACCTAATGACAACCCATTGACCAAATAGGTTAACTTTTAATCAAAAAGTCAACTTTGATCAAAATCGTCAATTTTTGACCTAATGACCAACCCATTAACCCAATAGGTCAACTTTTGACCAAAAAGTCATCTTTGGTCAAAATGGTCAATTCTTGACCAATTTTCAACTCAATGACCAAATAGGTCAAATTTTGACCAAAAAGTTAACTTTGGTTCTAATTGTCAATTTCTGACCCAATGACCACCTTGTTGACTCAATCGGTTAACTTTCGACAAAAAAAATCAATTTTGGTCAAAATAGTCAATTTTTGACCTAATGACCAAAATATCGACCCAATAAGTCAAAAAAGGTTAATCCTTGACCTAACGATAAACCCATTGATCCAATAGATCAATTTTCGACAAAAAAAGTCAATTTCGGTAAAAATAATAATTTTTTGACTTGATTGACCACCTGTTGAGCCCAACAGTCAACTTTGGATAAAAAAGTCAATTTTAGTTGAAAAAGTGAATTTTGACTCTTGTGACCAATTATCGACCAAGTAAGCTAATCTTCGATAAGAAAGTTAACTTGGTCAAAATGGTCAATCCTTGATCTAGTGACCAACCCGATCGATCTAACAGATCTTTTGACTAAAAGTAAACTTTGTCAAATGATCAATATTTGACCTAATGACCAACCCATTAGCAAAATAGGTCAACTTTTAACCAAAAAGTAAATTTCAGTCAAAATAGTCAATTTTTGAATTCAAGACCAATTATTGACCCAATAAGTCAATCTCTGACCAAAAAGTGAACTTTGGTCAAAATGATCAATCCTTGACCCAAAGACACACTCATTGATCCAATTGGTCAAATATTGATGAAAAAGTCAATTTTTGTTAGAATAATCAATTTTTGACATAATGACCACCCATTGACCCAATAAATCAACTTTTGACCTAAAAGTCAATTTTGGTCAAAATAGTCAATTTTTGACCTAATGACCAATTATTGACCAAATAAGCCAATCTCTGACTAAAAGTAAACTTTAGTCAAAATGGTCAATCCTTGACCAATTGATCAACCCATCGACCTAATCAGTCAACTTTCGACCAAAAAGTCAACTTCGTCAAAATGGTCGATTTGACCAACGACCAAACTAACATATCAACTTTTGAAAAAAAGTCATCTTCGGTCAGAATCGTCAATTCTTGACCCAACTTCCAACTCATTTACTAAATAAGCCAACTTTTGACCAGAAAGTCAACTTTGGTGAAAATGGTTAATTTCTGAAACAATGACCACCCCGTTAACCAAATGGGTCAACTTTTGACCAAAAATTTAATTTTGGTTAAAATAATCAATTTTTGACCAAATGACCAATTATTGATCTAATAAGTCAATCTCCAACCAAAAAATCAACTTTAATCAAAATGGTCAATCCATAACTCAATGAAAAACACATTGACCCAATAGGTCAACTTTTAACCAAAAAAACAATTTTGTTCAAAATTATCAATCTTTTACGCAATGTCCAACCCATTGACCCAATGAGCAACCCATTGACCCAATTGGTCAACTTTTGGCCAAAAAATCAACTTTAGTCAAAATGGTCAATCCTTGTCCCAAAGACTAATCTAATGACCCAATAGGTTAACTTTTGACCAAAAAATCAATTTTGGTCAAAATAATCAATTTTGACCTAATGACCAATTATTGACCCAATAAGCCAATCTCTGACCAAAAGTCAACTTTGGTCAAAATGGTCAATCCTTGACCCAATGACCAACCCATCGACACAATACAGTGAACTTTTGACCAAAAAATCAACTTTGGTCAAAATGATAAATCCTTGACCCAATGACCAACCCATTGGCTTAATAGGTCAACTTTTAACCAAAAAGTCAATTTTGGTCAAAATAATTAATTTTTGAATTAATAACCAATTATTGACCCAATAAGTCAATCTCTGACCAAAAAGTCAACTTTGGTCAAAATGGTCAATCCTTGGCCCAATGACAAACCCATGGACCTAATACGTCAACTTTTGACAAAAAAGTCAATTTTGGTTAAAATAACCAATTTTCGACTTAGTGACTTCCCATCGACCTAATAGTCAACTTTCGACAAAACATCAACTTTGGTCAAAATGGTCGATTTTCGACCCAAAGACCTAAATGTCATCTTCTTGGTCAAAATTGTCAATTCTTAACCAAATTACCAACTTATTGACCAAATAAGTCAACCTTTAGCAAAAAATAAACTTTGGTCAAAATGGTCAATTTCTGACCTAATGACCACCCCAGTGACACATGGGTTAACTTTTGACCAAGATTTCAATTTTGGTCAAAATAATTAATTTTTGACCTAATGACCAATTATTGACCCAATAAGTCAATCTCTGACAAAAAGTCAACTTTGGTTAAAATGGTCAATCCTTGACCAAATGAGAAACCCATTGACCCAATAGGTCAACTTTTGACCAAATAATCAATTTTGGTCAAAATAATCAATTTTTGACTTAATGAAAGCCCATTGACCCAATAGGTCAACTTCTGATCAAAAAGTCAACTTTGGCCAAAATGGTTAATTTTGGACCCAATAACCAACCCATTAACCCAATTTTTTAACTTTTGACCAAAATGTAATCTTTGATAAAAATGGTCAATTCTTGACCAAATTACCAACTCAATAACCAAAAAGGTCAACTTTTGACAAAAAAGTCAACTTTAGTCAAAATGGCTAATTTCTGACCCAATGACCACTCTGTTTACCCAACGGGTTAACTTTTGACTAAAATTTAATTTTTGCCAAAATAGTCAATTTTTGACCTGATGTCCAATTATTAACCAATAACTCAATCTCAGACCAAAAAGTTAACTTTGGCCAAAATGGTTAATCCTTGACCTAATGACAAACCCCTTGACCCAATAGATCAACTTTTGACCAAAACATCAATTTTGGTCAAAATAACTAATTTTTTACCTAATGACCACCCATTGACCCAATATATCAACTTTTGACCATAAAGTTAACTTTGGTCACAATGGTCAATTTTTGACCCAATGACCAACCCATTGACGCAATAGATCAAATTTTGACAAAAAGTCATTTACGGTCAAATGGTCAATTCTTGACCTAATTACCAACTCATTGACCAAATAGGTCAACTTTTGACCAAAAAGTTAGCTTTGGTCAAAATAGTTAATTTCTGACACAATGACCACTTGTTGAATCCAATGGGTCAACTTTCGACCAAAATTTAATTTTTGGTCAAAATAATCAATTTTTGACCTAATGACCAATTTCGACCCGAAAAGTCAATCTCTCACCAAAAAGACAACATTGGTCAAAATAGTCAATCCTTAAACCCAATGACCAACCGATCGACCTAATATGTCAACTTTCGACCAAAAAGTCAACTTTGGTCAAAAAAATCAATTTCTGACCTAATAACCAATTAATGACCCAGTAAGTCGATCTCTGACCAAAAAATCAACTTTGGTCAAATTGGTCAATTTTTGACCCAATGTCCAACCCATTAACCTAATAGGTCAACTTTTGATCAAAAAGTCAACTTTGATAAAAATGATCAATCCTTGACGCAATGACCAACCCATTGGTCTAAAAGCTCAACTTTTGACCAAAAAGTCAATTTTGGTCAAAATTGTCAGTTTTTGAATTAACCAACAAATATTGAACCAATATGTCAATCTCTGACCAAAAAGTCAACTTTAGTCAAAATAGTCAATCCTTGACCCAATGACAAATCCATTGATCCAAACTTTTGACCAAAAAGTTAATTTTGGCCAAAATAGTTAATTTTTGATATAATAACCACCCATTGACCTAATAAATCAACTTTTGACCAAAAAGTCAACTTTGGTTAAAATGGTCAATTTTAAACCTAATGACCAACTCATCGACCTAATAGGTCAACATTTGACTAAAAAGTCATCTTTGGTTAAAATGGTCAATCCTTGACCCAATTACCAAATCATTGACCAAATTGGTCAACTTTTGAGCAAAAAGTCAACTTTGTTCAAAATTGTCAATTTCTGAGCCAATGACCACGTTTACCAAATGGGTTAACTTATGACCAAAAGTTTAATTTTGGTCAAAATAGTTAATTTTTGACCTAATGAGAAATTATTGACCCAATAATTCAATTTCTGACAAAAAAATTCAACTTTAGTAAAAAAGGTCAATACTTGACCCAATGACCAACCCATTGACCCACTAGGTCAACTTTTGACCACAAAGTCAATTTTGGTCAAAATAATCAATTTTTAACCTAATGACAAATTATTGACCCAGTAAGCCAATCTCTGACCAAAAAGTTAACTTTGGTCAAAATAATCAATGCTTAATCCAATGACCATTCGATTGACCCAATAGGTAAACTTTGACCAAAAAATCAACTTTGGTCAAAATGATCAATCTTTTACCCAATGACCAACCTTTTGGCCTCATAGGTTAACTTTTGACCATAAAGTCAATTTTGGTCGAAATAGTAAATTTTTGAATTAATGACCTATTATTGACCCAATAAGTTAATCTTTGACCAAAAAGTCAACTTTGGTTAAAATGGTCAATCCTTGACCAAATGATAAACCCATTGACCCAAAGGTCAACTTTTGACCAAAAAGTCATCTTCGTTCAAAATGGTCAATGTTTTAGCCAATTACCAACTCTTTGACTAAATAGGTCAAATTTTGACCAAAAAGTTAACTTTGGTCAAAATGGTCAACTACTGACCCAATGACCACCTCGTTAACCCAATGGGTTAACTTCTGACCAAAAATTTTATTTTGGTCAAAATAGTCAACCCAATAAGCCAATCCAAGACCAAAAAGTCAATTTTGGTCAAAATGGTCAATCCTTAACCCAAAGACAAACCCATTAACCTAAAATGTCAACTTTTTGACCAAATAGTCAATTTTTGACTAAATGACCACCCATTGACCTAATAGGTCAACTTTTGACCAAAATGTCAACTTTGGTTAAAATGTTCAATTTTTGACGCAAAGACCGACCCATTAACCCAATAGATCAACTTTTGACCAAAAAGTCATCTTTGGTCAAAATGTCAATTCTTGACTCAATTACCAACTCATTGACCAAATGGGTCAACTTTTGACCAAAAATTTAATTTTGGTCAAAATATTCAATTTTTGACCTAATGACCAAAATAGTCAATTTTTAAATTAATGACTAATTATTGACCTAATAAGTCAATCTCTGACCAAAAAGTCAACTTTGGTCAGAATGGTCAATCCTTGACCCAATGACAAACCCATTGACCCAAGGTCAACTTTTGACCAAAAATTCTATTTTGGTTAAAATAGTCAATTTTCGACCTAATGACCACCCATTAACCCATAAGGTCAACTTTTGACCAAAAAGTGAACATTGGTCAAAATGATTAATTTATTACCAATGACCAACCCATTAACCCAATAGATCAACTTTTGACCAAAAAGTCATCTTCGGTCAAAATGGTTAATTCTTGACCCAAATACCAAATCATTGACCAAATAAGTCAACTTTTGACTAAAAAAGTAATTTTGATCAAAATAGTCAATTTCTGACTTAATGGGTCAACTTTTGACAAAAAAATTAATTTTGGTAAAAATAATCAATTTTTGTCTGAATGACCAAATATTGACCCAATAAGTCAATCTCTAACTAAAAAAGTCAACTTTTGTCAAAAAGGTCAATACTTCACCAAATGACCAACAATTGGACCCAATAGGTCAACTTTTGACCAAAAAGTCAATTTTGGTCAAAATGGTCAATCCATGACCCAATGACCAACACATCGACCTACAGGTCAACTTTTGACTAAAAAGTCAATTCTGGTCAAAATAGTGAATTTTTTACCTAATGACCAATAATTGACCCAAGTAAGTCAATCTCTGACCAAAAAGTCAACATTGGTCAAGATGGTCAATCCTTGACCCAATGACCAACACATTGACCCAATAGGTCAACTTTTGATAAAAAAGTCAACTTTGATCAAAATGATCAATCCTTGACCCAATTACCAACCAATTGGTCTAATAAGTCAACTTTTGACCAAAAAGTCAATTTTTTTCAAAATAGTCAATTTTTGAAATAATGATCAATTATTGATCCAATAAGTCAATCTCTCGACCAAAAAGTCAACTTTAGTCAAAATGAGTCAATCCTTGACTCAATGATAAACCCATCGACCAATAAGTCAACTTTTAACCAAATAGTTGATTTTGGTCAAAATAATCAATTTTTGACTTAGTGACCACCCATCGATCTAATATGTCAACGTTTTACCAAAACGATTAACTTTGTCTAAAATGGTCAATTTTTCGACCTAATGACCAACCCATCGACCTAATAGGTCAACTTTCGACCAAAAAGTCATATCTAGTCAAAATGGCTAATTCTTAACTAAATTACTCAACTCATCGACCAAATAGGTCAACTTTTAACTAATAAGTAAACTTTGGTCAAAATGATCAATTTCTGACCCAATTACCACCCCGTTCACCAAATGGGTTAACTTTTGACCAAAAGTTTAATTTTGGTCAAAATAGTCAATTTTTGACCTAATGAGCAATTATTAACCCAATAATTCTATTTCTGATCAAGAAGTCAACTTAGTCAAAATGGTCAATACTTGACCCAATGACCAACTCATTTACCCAATAAGTTAACTTTTGATCACAAAGCCAATTTTGGTCAAAATAATCAATTTTTGACCTAATGACCAATTATTGACTTAGTAAGCCAATCTTAGACCAAAAAGTCAACTTTGGTCAAAATGGTCAATCTTTGACCCAATGACCAACCGATTGAACCAATAGGTCAACTTTTTACCAAAAAGTCAACTTTGTTCAAAATGATCAATCTTTTACCCAATGACCAACCCTTTGGCCTCATAGGTCAACTTTTGACCATAATGTCAATTTTGGTCGAAATTTTAAATTTTTGAATTAATGACCTATTATTGACCCAATAATTCAATCTCTGTCAAAAAGTCAGCTTTGGTCAAAATGGTTAATCCTTGACCTAATGACAAACCCATTGACCCAATTGGTCAACTTTTGACCAAAAAGTCATCTTCATTCAAAATGGTCAATTCTTGACCCAATTACCAACTCTTTAACCAAATATGTCAACTTTTGACTAAAAAGTCAACTTAGATCAAAATGGTTAAATTCTGACCCAATGACCACCCAGTTGACCCAATGGGTTAACTTCTGACAAAAAATTTTATTTTGGTCAAAATAGTCAGTTTTTTACTTAATGACCAATTATTGACCCAATAAGTCAATTCATGACCAAAAAGTCAATTTTGGTCAAAATCGTCAATCCTTAATCTAATGACAAACCAATTAACCCAATAGGTCAACTTTTGACCAAATAGTCAATCTTGGTAAAAATAATCAATTTTTGACTAAATAACCACCCATTGACCCAATAGGTCCACTTTTGACCAAAATGTCAACTTTGGTCAAAATGTTCAATTTTTGACGCAATGACCAACCCATTAACCCAATAGATCAAATTTTGACCAAAAAATCATCTTTGGTCAAAATGTCAATTCTTGACCCAATTACCAACACATTGACCAAATGGGTCAACTTTTAACCAAAAATTTAATTTTGGTCAAAATATTCAATTTTTGACCTAATGACCAAAATAGATAATTTTTAAATTAATGACCAATTATTGACCCAATAACTCAATGTCTGACCAAAAAGTCAACTTTGGTCAAAATGGTCAATCCTTGACCCAATGACAAACCCATTGACCCAAGAGGTAAACTTTTGACCAAAAAGCCAATTTTCGTCAAAATGGTCAATTTCTTACCCAATGACCATCTGTTGACCCAATGGGTTAGCTTTTGACCAAAAACAAATTTCAATCCTGGTGAAAAAAGTCAATTTTTTACCTGATGAACAATTATTGACCCAATAAGTCAATCTCTGACCAAAAAGTCAACTTTGATCAAAATGGTCAATCGTTGACCCAATGACAAACCCATTGACCCAATATATCAACTTTTGATCAAAAAGTTATCTTCAATCAAAATGGTCAATTCTTGACCTAATTACCAACTCATTGACTAAATAGGTCAAATTTTGACTAAAAAGTTACTTTTGTCAAAATGGTCAATTTCTGACCCAATGGGTCAACTTTAGACAAAAAAATAATTTTGGTCCAAATAATCAATTTTGTTCTAATCACCAATTATTGACCCAATAAGTCAATCTATTACAAAAAAGTCAAATTCCTCAATATCGTCAATCCATCACCCAATGACCAAACTTTTGACCCAATAGGTCAACTTTTGACAAAAAAGTCATTTATGGTTATATAGCCAATTTTTGACCTTATGACCAATTCTTGACCCAGTAAGCCAATCTCTGACAAAAGGTCAACTTTTGTCAAAATGGTCAATCCTTGACTCAATGACCAACCCAATGACCCAATAGATCAACTTTTGACCAAAAGGTCAACTTTAGTCAAAATGATCAATCTTTTACTTAATGACCCACCATTGGCCTCGTAGCTTAAATTTTGGCCATAAAGTTAATTTTGGTCGAAATAGTCAATTTTTGAATTAATGACCAATTATTGACCCAATAAGTCAATCACTGACCAAAAAGTCAATTGTGGTTAAAAGGTTTAATCCTTGACCCATTGACAAACCCATTTACCCAATAGATCAACTTTGGACCAAAAAGTTATCTTCGTTCAAAATGGTCAATTCTTGACCCAATTACCAATTCATTTACACAGTAGGCCAACTTTTGACGAAAAACTCAACTTTAGTTAAAATGGTCAATTTATGACCCAATGACCACCCCATTGACCCGATGGGTTAACTTTTGACCAAAAATTTACTTTTGGTCAAAATAGTCAGATTTTTACCTAATGACCAATTATTGACCCAACAAGTCAATCCTTGACCAAAAAGTCAATTTTGCTCAAAATGGTCAATCCTTGACGCAATGATAAACCCATTAACCCAATAAGTCAACTTTCGACCAAATAATCAATTTTAGTCAAAATAATCAATTTTCGACTAAATGACCACCTATCGATCTAATAGGTCAACTTCGACAAAAAGTCAACTTTGGTCAAAATGGTTAATTTTCGACTCAATGACTAACCCATTTACCTAATAGATCAACATTTCGCTAAAAAGTCATCTTTGGTCAAAATGGTCAATTCTCGACCCAATTAAAAACTTATCGACCAAATGAGTTAACTTTCGAGCAAAAAGTCGACTTTGGTCAAAATGGTCGATTCTAACCTAATGACTACCTGCATTGACCCAATGAGTCAACCTTCGACCAAAAATTTTATTTTGGTCAAAATAGTCAATTTTTGACCTAGTGACCAAAATAGTTAATTTTTTAATTAATGACCAATTTTTGACCCAATAAGTGAATCTCTAACCAAAAAGTCAACTTAGGTCAAAATTGTTAATCCTTGACCCAATGACAAACCCATTGACCAAAGAGGTAAACTTTTGACCAAAAAGGCAATTTCAGTCAAAATAGTCAACTTTTGTCCAAAAAGTCAACCTTGGTCAAAATAATCAATTTTTGACCAAATGACCAACCCATTGACCCAAAAGATCAACTTTTGACAAAAAAGGCATCTTCGATCAAAATGGTCAATTCTTCACCCAATTTCCAACTCATCGATGTAAAAGATCAACTTTTGACAAAAAGTCGACTTTTGATCGAAAAGTCGACTTTCGTTAAAATGGTCGATTTCTAACCCAATGACTCACCCGTTTACCGATGGGTCAGAAATTGACCTAATGACCAATTATTTACCTAATGACCAATTATTAACCCAATAAATCAATATCTGACCAAAAAGTCCACTTTGGTCAAAATTTTCAATCATGGACCCAATGATAAACCCATTGACCAAATAGGTAAACTCTTGACAAAAACTCAATTTTGGTCAAAATAGTCAATTTTTGACCTAATGACCACCCATTGACCCAAGAGGTCAACTTTTAATCAAAAAGTCAACTTTGGTCAAAATCGTCAATTTTTGACCTAATGATTCGACTTATCGATCTAATAGTCAACTTTCGATTAAAAAGTCATCTTTGGTCAAAATGGTCAATTCTTGACCAATTTCCGACTCAATGACCAAATAAAGTCGACTTTTGACCAAAAGTTAACTTTGGTTAAAATGATCAATTTCTGACCCAATGACCACCGCGTTGACCCAATCGGTTAACTTTTGACAAAAAAATAAATTTTTGTCAAAATAGTCAATTTTTGATCTAATGACCAAAATATTGACCAAATAAGTCAAAAAGGTTAATCCTTGACCTAACGACAAACCCATTGACCCAATAGGTCAATTATTGACAAAAAAGTCAATTTCGGTAAAAATATTCAATTTTTTACTTATTGACCACCCGTTGTCCCACTAGGTCAACTTTGTTCAAAATAGTCAATTTTAGTTGAAAAAGTCAATTTTTGACCTGGCGACCAATTATCGACCAAGTAAGCTAAGCTCTGATAAAAAAGTCCACTTTGGTCAAAATGGTCAATCCTTGACCTAGTGACCAACCCATTGACCTGATAGGACTTTTGACCGAAAAGTAAACTTCGGTCGAATGATCGATCATCGACCCGATGACCAACCCATTAACCAAATAGGTCGACTTTTCGACTAAAAGTAAATTTTGTCAAATTAATCGATCTTGAATTCAAGACCAATTATTGACCCAATAAGTCGATCTTCGACCAAAGCGCGAACTTTGCTCAAAATGGTCGATCCTCGACCTAAAGACACACCCATTGATCCAATTGGTCGAATTTCGATGAAAAAGTCGATTTTGGTCGAATAGTCAATTTTCGACATAATGACCACCCATCGACCCAATAAGTCAATTTCGACCTAAAAGTCGATTTTGGTCAAAATAGTCAATTTTTGACCTAATGACCGATTATTGACCCAATAAGCCGATCTCCGACCAAAAAGTAAACTTTAGTCAAAATAGATCGATCCTTGACTGATTGATCAACCCATTGACCTAATAGGTCGACTTTTGACCAAAAGTCAACTTTGGTCAAAATGGTCATTTTTTTACCCAATGACCAAACTAACAATCAGCGTTTGAAAAAAAGTCATCTTCGGTCAGAATCGTCAATTCTTGACCCAACTTCCAACTCATTGACTAAATAAGTCAACTTTTGACCAGAAAGTCAACTTTGGTGAAAATGGTTAATTTCTGAAACAATGACCACCCTGTTAACCAAATGGGTCAACTTCTGACCAAAAATTTAATTTTGGTTAAAATAATCAATTTTTGACCTAATGACCAATTATTAACCCAATAAGTTAATCTCTAGCAAAAAATTCAACTTTAATCAAAATGGTTAATCCATGACTCAATGAACAACATATTGACCCAATAGGTCAACTTTTAACCAAAAAATCAATTTTGTTCGAAATTATCAATCTTTTACGTAATGTCCAACCCATTGACCCAATAGGTCAACTTTTGACCAAAAAGTCAACTTTGGCAAAAATGGTTAATCCTTGACCCAATGACCAACCCATTGACCCAATAGGTCAACTTTTGACCAAAAGGTCGACTTTGGTCAAAATGATCAATCTTTTACTTAATGACCAAACCATTGGCCTCATAGCTTAAATTTTGACCATAAAGTTAATTTTGGTCGAAATAGTCAATTTTTGAATGAATGACCAATTATTGCCCCAATAAGTCAATCACTGACCAAAAAGTCAAATGTGGTTAAAAGGGTTAATCCTTGACCCAATGACAAACCCATTTACCCAATAGATCAACTTTGGACCAAAAAGTTATCTTCGTTCAAAATGGTCAATTCTTGACCCAATTACCGATTCATTTACACGATAGAGTCGACTTTCGACGAAAAACTCAACTTTAGTCAAAATGGTCAATTTATGACCCAATGACCACCCCATTGACCCGATGGGTTAACTTTTGACCAAAAATTCACTTTTGGTCAAAATAGTCAGATTTTTACCTAATGACCAATTATTGACCCAACAAGTCAATCCTTGACCAAAAAGTTAATTTTGCTCAAAATGGTCAATCCTTGACGCAATGACAAACCCATTAACCCAATAGGTCAACTTTTGACCAAATAGTCAATTTTAGTCAAAATAGTCAATTTTTGACTAAATGAGCGCCCATTGACCCAATAGGTCAACTTCTGACAAAAAAGTCAACTTTAGTCAAAATGGTTAATTTTTTACCAATTTACCAACCCATTTACCCAATAGATCAACATTTCGCTAAAAAGTCATCTTTGGTCAAAATGGTCAATTCTTGACCCAATTAAAAACTTATTGACCAAATAGGTTAACTTTTGTGCAAAAAGTCGACTTTGGTCAAAATGGTCAGATTCTAACCTAATGACTACCCCGTTGACCCAATGAGTCAACCTTTGACCAAAAATTTTATTTTGGTCAAAATAGTCAATTTTTGACCTAATGACCAAAATAGTTAATTTTTTAATTAATGACCAATTATTGACCCAATAAGTGAATCTCTGACCAAAAAGTCAACTTGGGTCAAAATTGTCAATCCTTGACCCAATGACAAACCCATTGACCAAAGAGGTAAACTTTTGACCAAAAAGACAATTTCAGTCAAAATAGTCAACTTTTGTCCAAAAAGTCAACCTTGGTCAAAATGATCAATTTTTGACCAAATGACCAACCCATTGACCCAAAAGATCAACTTTTGACAAAAAAGTCATCTTCGGTCAAAATGGTCAATTCTTCACACAATTTCTAACTCACTGACAGAAAAGGTCAACTTTTTACAAAAAAAGTCAACTTTTGATCAAAAAGTCAACTTTCGTTAAAATGGTAAATTTCTTACCCAATGACCACCCCGTTTACCCAATGGGTCAGAAATTGTCCTAATGACCAATTATTTACCTAATGACCAATTATTAACCCAATAAATCAATATCTGACCAAAAAGTCCACTTTGGTCAAAATTTTCAATCATGGACCCAATGATAAACCCATCGACCAACAGTAAACTCTTGACAAAAAGTCAATTTTGGTCAAAATAATCAATTTTCGACCTAATGACCACCCATCAATCTAACAGGTCAACTTTTAATCAAAAAGTCAACTTTGGTCAAAATCGTCAATTTTTGACCTAATGACCAGCCTATTGACCCAATAGGTCAACTTTCGATTAAAAAGTCATCTTTGGTCAAAATGGTCAATTCTTGACCAATTTCCAACTCAATGACCAAATAGGTCAACTTTTGACCAAAAAGTTAACTTTGGTTGAAATGGTCAATTTCTGACCCAATGACCACCGCGTTGACCCAATTGGTTAACTTTTGACAAAAAAATCAATTTTGGTCAAAATAGACAATTTTTGATCTAATGACCAAAATATTGACCAAATAAGTCAAAAAGGTTAATCCTTGACCTAACGACAAACCCATTGACCCAAAAGGTCAATTTTTGACAAAAAAGTCAATTTCGGTAAAAATAGTCAATTTTTGACTTATTGACCACCCGTTGGCCCACTAGGTCAACTTTGGACAAAATAGTCAATTTTAGTTGAAAAAGTCAATTTTTGACCTGGCGACCAATTATCGACCAAGTAAGCTAAGCTCTGATAAAAAAGTCCACTTTGGTCAAAATGGTCAATCCTTGACCCAGTGACCAACCCATTGACCCAATAGGACTTTTGACCAAAAAGTAAACTTTGGTCAAATGATCAATCATTGACCCAATGACCAACCCATTAACCAAATAGGTCAACTTTTGACCAAAAAGTAAATTTTGGTCAAATTAGTCAATTTTTGAATTCAAGACCAATTATTGACCCAATAAGTCAATCTCTGACCAAAGGGTGAACTTTGCTCAAAATGGTCAATCCTTGACCCAAAGACACACCCATTGATCCAATTGGTCAAATTTTGATGAAAAAGTCAATTTTGGTCAGAATAGTCAATTTTTGACATAATGACCACCCATTGACCCAATAAGTCAACTTTTGACCTAAAATTCAATTTTGGTCAAAATAGTCAATTTTTGACCTAATGACCAATTATTGACCCAATAAGTCAATCTCTGACCAAAAAGTAAACTTTAGTCAAAATAGTCAATCCTTGACCAATTGACCAACCCATTGACCTAATAGGTCAACTTTTGACCAAAAAGTCAACTTTGGTCAAAATGGTCATTTTTTTACCCAATGACCAAACTAACAGATCAGCATTTGAAAAAAAGTCATCTTCGGTCAGAATCGTCAATTCTTGACCCAACTTCCAACTCATTGACTAAATAAGTCAACTTTTGACTAGAAAGTCAACTTTGGTGAAAATGGTTAATTTCTGAAACAATGACCACCCCGTTAACCAAATGGGTCAACTTCTGACCAAAAATTTAATTTTGGTTAAAATAATGAATTTTTAACCTAATGACCAATTATTGACCCAATAAGTCAATCTCTAACCAAAAAATCAACTTTAATCAAAATGGTCAATCTATGACTTAATGAACAACACATTGACCCAATAGGTCAACTTTTAACCAAAAAATCAATTTTGTTAAAAATTATCAATCTTTTACCTAATGTCCAACCCATTGACCCAATATGTCAAGTTTTGACCAAAAAGTCAACTTTGGTCAAAATGGTCAATCCTTGACCCAATGACCAACCCATTGACCCAATTGGTCAACTTTTGGCCAAAAAATCAACTTTAGTCAAAATGGTCAATCCTTGACCAAAAGACTAATCTAATGACCCAATAGGTTAACTTTTGAGCAAAAAAATCAATTTTGGTCAAAATAGTTAATTTTTGACCTAATGACCAATTATTGACCCAATAAGCCAATCTGTGACCAAAAAGTCAACTTTCGTCAAAATGGTGAATCCTTGACCCAATGACCAACCCATTGACACAATACGCGAACTTTTGACCAAAAAATCAACTTTGGTAAAAATTGATAAATCCTTGACCCAATGACCAACCCCTTGGCTTAATAGGTCAACTTTTGACCAAAAAGTCAATCCTTGAACCAATAAGTCAATCTCTGACCAAAAAGTTAACTTTGGTTAAAATGGTCAATCCTTGACCTAATGACAAACCCATTGACACAATAGATCATCTTTTAACCAAAACATCAATTTTCGTCAAAATAACCAATTTTTTACCTAATGACCACCCATTGACCCAATATGTCAACTTTTGACCAAAAAGTTAACTTTGGTCACAATGGTCAATTTTTGACCCAATGACTAACCCATTGACCCAATGGATTAACTTTTGACCAAAAAGTCATTTAAGGTCAAAATGGTCAATTCTTGACCTAATTTCCAACTCATTGACCAAATAGGTCAACTTTTGACCAAAAAGTCAGCTTTGGTCAAAATGGCCAATTTCTGACGCAATGACCACCTTGTTGACCCATTGGGTCAAATTTTGACTAAAAATTTAATTTTTGTTAAAATAATCAATTTTTGACCTAATGACCAATTTTGACCCAGAAAAATCTCTGACCAAAAGGCAACATTGATCAAAATGGTCAATCCTTAAACCAATGACCAACCGATTGACCTAATATGTCAACTTTTAACCAAAAAGTCAACTTTGGTAAAAAAGTCAATTTTTGACCTAATAACCAATTAATGACCCAATAAGCAAATCTTTGACCAAAAAGTCAACTTTGGTAAAAATGGTCAATTTTTGACCCAATGACCAACCCATTAACCCAATAGGTCAACTTTTGACCAAAAAAGTCAACTTTAGTCAAAATGATCAATCCTTGACCCAATGACCAACCCATTGGTCTAAAAGCTCACATTTTGACCAAAAAGTCAATTTTGGTCAAAATAGTCAGTTTTTGAATTTATCAACAATTATTGACCCAATATGTCGATCTCTGACCAAAAAGTCAACTTTAGTCAAAATAGTCAATCCTTGACCCAATGACAAATCCATTGACCCAAACTTTTGACCAAAAGGTTAATTTTTGCCAAAATAGTTAATTTTTGATATAATGACCACCCATTGACTTAATAAATCAACTTTTGACCAAAAAGTCAACTTTGGTTAAAATGGTCAATTTTTGACCCAATAGGTCAACATTTGACCAAAAAGTCATCTTTGATTAAAATGGTCAATCCTTTACCTAATTACCAACACATTGTCCAAATTGGTCAACTTTTGACCAAAAAGTCAACTTTGTTCAAAATGGTCAATTTCTGAGCCAATGACCACCCCGTTCACCAAATGGGTTAACTTTTGACCAAAAGTTTAATTTTTGTCAAAATAGTCAATTTTTGATCTAATGAGCAATTATTGACCGAATAATTCAAATTCTCACCAAAAAGTCAACTTTAGTAAAAAAAGGTCAATACTTGACCCTATGACCAACCCATTGACCCAATAGGTCAATTTTTGACCACAAAGTCAATTTTGGTCAAAATAATCAATTTTTGACCTAATGACAAATTATTGACCCAGTAAGTTAATCTCTGATCAGAAAGTCAACTTTGGTCAAAATAATCAATCCTTAATCCAATGACCAATCGATTGACCCAATAGGTCAACTTTGACCAAAAAATCAACTTTGGTCAAAATGATCAATCTTTTACCCAATGACCAACCCTTTGGCCTCATAGGTCAACTTTTGACCATAAAGTCAATTTTGGTCGAAATAGTAAATTTTTGAATTAATGACCTATTATTGACCCAGTAAGCCAATGTCTGACCAAAAAGTCAACTTTGGTTAAAATGGTCAATCATTGACCTAATGATAAACCCATTGACCCAAAGGTCAACTTTTGACCAAAAAGTCATCTTCGTTCAAAATGGTTAATTTTTTACCCAATTACCAACTCTTTGACCAAAATAGGTCAAATTTTGACCAAAAAGTCAACTTTGGTCAAAATGGTCAACTACTGACCCAATGACCACCTCGTTGACCCAATGGGTTAACTTTTGACCAAAAATTTTATTTTGGTCAAAATAGTCAGTTTTTTACTTAATGACCAATTACTAACCCAATAAGCCAATCCAAGACCAAAAAGTCAATTTTCGTCAAAATGGTTAATCCTTAATCCAAAGACAAACCCATTAACCCAATAGGTCAACTTTTGACCAAATAGTCAATTTTTGACTAAATGACCACCCATTGACCTAATAGGTCAACTTTTGACCAAAATGTCAACTTTGGTCAAAATGTTCAATTTTTGACCCAAAGACCAACCCATTAACCCAATAGATCAACTTTTGACCTAAAAGTCATCTTTGGTCAAAATGTTAATTATTGACCCAATTACCAACTCTTTGACCAAATGGGTTAACATTTGACCAAAAAATTAATTTCGGTCAAAATATTCAATTTTTGACCTAATGACCCATATAGTCAATTTTTAAATTAATGACTAATTATTGACCCAATAAGTCAATCTCTGACCAAAAAGTCAACTTTGGTCAGAATGGTCAATCCTTGTCGCTATGACAAACCTATTAACCCAATTGGTCAACTTTTGACCAAAAATTCTATTTTGGTTAAAATAGTCAATTTTTGACCTAATGACCACCCATTGACCCATAAGGTCAACTTTTGACCAAAAAGTCAACATTGGTAAAAAAGATTAATTTTTGACCAACGACCAACCCATTAACCCAATAGATCAACTTTTGACCAAAAAGTCATCTTCGGTCAAAATGGTCAATTCTTGACCCAAATACTAAATCATTGACCAAATAAGTCAACTTTTGACTAAAGATGTAATTTTGATCAAAATTGTCAATTTCTGACCCAATGGGTCAACTTTTGACAAAAAAATTAATTTTGGTAAAAATAATCAATTTTTATCCGAATGACCAAATATTGACCCAATAAGTCAATCTCTAACTAAAAAAGTCAACTTTGGTCAAAATGATCAATCCTTCAACCAATGACTAACTATTGGACCCAATAGGTCAACTTTTGACAAAAAAGTGAACTTTAGTCAAAATGTTCAATCCATGACCCAATGACCAACACATTGACCCATAGGTCAACTTTTGACTAAAAAGTCAGTTCTGGTTAAAGTAGTCAATTTTTTACCTAATGACCAATTATTGACCCAGTAAGTCAATCTCTGACCAAAAAGTCAACATTGCTCAAAATGGGCAATCTTTGACCCAATGACCAACACATTGACCCAATAGGTCAACTTTTGACAAAAAAAGTTAACTTTGATCAAAATGATCAATCCTTGACCTAATTAAGAACCAATTGGTCTAATAAGTCAACTTTTGACCAAAAAGTCAAATTTTGTCAAAATAGTCAATTTTTGAAAGAATGATCAATTATTGATCCAATAAGTCAATCTCTGACCAAAAAGTCAACTTTAGCCAAAATGGTCAATCCTTAACTTAATGATAAACCCATTGACCCAATAGGTCAACTTTTGACCAAATAGTCAATTTTGGTCAAAATAATCAATTTTTGACTTAGTGACCATTGACCCAATATGTCAATTTTTTACCAAATAGTCAACTTTGTCCAAAATGGTCAATTTTTTGACGCAATGACCAACCCTTTGACCCAATAGGTTAACTTTTGACTAAAAAAGTCTTATTTGGTCAAAATGTTCAATTCTTAACCAAATTACCAACTCATTGACCAAATAGGTCAACTTTTAACCAAAAAGTAAACTTTGGTCAAAATGATCAATTTCTGACCCAATGCCCACCCCGTTCACCAAATGGGTTAACTTTTGACCAAAAGTTTAATTTTGGTCAAAATAGTTAATTTTTGACCTAATGAGCAATTATTGACCCAATAATTCAATTTTTTTACCAAAAAGTCAACTTAGTCAAAATGGTTAATATTTCACCCAATGACCAACTCATTTACCCAGTAGGTCAACTTTTGACGACAAAGTCAATTTTAGTCAAAATAATCAGTTTTTGACCTAATGACCAATTATTGTCCCAGTAAGCCAATCTCTGACCAAAAAGACAACTTTGGTCAAAATGGTCAATCCTTGACCCAATGACCAACCGATAAAACCAATACGTCACCTTTTTACCAAAAAGTAAACTTTGGTCAAAATGATCAATCTTTTACCCAATGACCAACCCTTTGGCCTCACAGGTCAACTTTTGATCATAAAGTCAATTTGGTCGAAATAGTAAATTTTTGAATTAATGACCTATTATTAACCCAATAAGTCAATCTCTGAGCAAAAAGTCAACTTTGGTCAAACTGGTCAATCATTGACCTAAAGAGAAACCCATTGACCCAATACGTCAACTTTTGACCAAAAAGTCCTCTTCATTCAAAATGGTCAATCCTTGACCCAATGACCAACCGATAAAACCAATACGTCACCTTTTTACCAAAAAGTAAACTTTGGTCAAAATGATCAATCTTTTACCCAATGACCAACCCTTTGGCCTCACAGGTCAACTTTTGACCATAAAGTCAATTTGGTCGAAATAGTAAATTTTTGAATTAATGACCTATTATTAACCTGATAAGTCGATCTCCGAGAAAAAGTCAACTTTGGTCAAACTGGTCAATCATTGACCTAAAGAGAAACCCATTGACCCAATACGTTAACTTTTGACCAAAAAGTCCTCTTCATTCAAAATGGTCAATTCTTGACCCAATTACCAACTCTTTGACCAAATATGTCAACTTTTGACAAAAATGTCAACTTTGGTGAAAATGGTCAATTTCTGGCCCAATGACCACCCAGTTGACCCAATAGGTTAACTTTTGACAAAAAAATTTATTTTTGGCAAAATAGTCAGTGTTTTACTTAATGACCAATTATTGGCCCAATAAGTCAATCCATGACCAAAAAGTAAATTTTTGTCAAAATGGTCAATCCTTAACCTAATGACAAACCCATTAACCCAATAGGCCAACTTTTGACCAAATAGTCACTTTTGGTCAAAATAGTCAATTTTTGACTAAATAACCACCCATTGACCCAATAGGACCACATTTGACCAAAATGTCAACTTTGGTCAAAATGTTCAATTTTTGACGCAATGACCAACCCAATAACCCAATAGATCAACTTTTGACCAAAAAGTCAAATTTGATCAAAATGTCAATTTTTGATCCAATTACCAACTTATTGACCAAATGGGTCAACTTTTGACCAAAAATTTAATTTTGGTCAAAATATTCAATTTTTGACCTAATGACCACAATAGTCAATTTTTAAATTAACGACCAATTTTTGACCCAATAAGTCAATTTTTGACCAAAAAGTCAACTTTGGTCAAAATGGTCAATCCTTGACGCAATGACAAACCCATTGACCCAAGAGGTAAACTTTTGACCAAAAAGTCAATTTTGGTCAAAATGGTCAATTTCTTACCCAATGACCACCTTATTGACCCAATGGGTTAACTTTTGACCAAAAACAAATTTCAATTTTGGTAAAAATAGTCAATTTTTGACCTGATGAACAATTATTGACTCAATAAGTCAATCTGTAACCAAAAAGTCAACTTCGTCAAAATGTCAATCCTTCACCCAATGACCAACCTTTTGATCCAATAGGTCAACTTTTGACAAAAAAATCAATTATGGTTAAATAGCCAATTTTTGACCGTATGACTAATTATTAACCTAGTAAGCCAATCTCTGACAAAAAGTCAACTTTTGTCAAAATGGTCAATCCTTGACCCAATGACAAACCCATTGACCCAATAGGTCAACTTTTGACCAAAAGGTCAACTTTGGTCAAAATGATCAATCTTTTACCCAATGACAAACCCATTGGCCTCATAGCTCAATTAACCATAAGGTTAATTTTGGTCGAAATAGTCAATTTTTGAATTAATGACCAATTATTGACCCAATAAGTCAATCACTGACCAAAAAGTCAACTCTGGTTAAAAGGGTTAATCCTTGACCCATTGACAAACTCAATTACCCAATAGATCAACTTTCGACCAAAAAGTCAACTTAGGTCAAAATTGTTAATCCTTGACCCAATGACAAACCCATTGACCAAGGAGGTAAACTTTTAACCAAAAAGTTAATTTTGGTCAATATAGTCAAGTTTTGTCCAAAAAGTCAATCTTGGTGAAAATGATTAATTTTTGACCAAATGACCAACCCATTGACCCAAAGATCAACTTTTGACAAAAAAGTCATCTTCGGTCAAAATGGTCAATTCTTCACCCAATTTCCAACTCATTGACAGAAAAGGTCAACTTTTGACCAAAAAGTCAACTTTGATTAAAATGGTCAATTTCTGACCCAATGACCACCCCGTTTACCCAATGGGCCAGAAATTGTCCTAATGACGAATTACTGACCTAATGACCAATTATTAACCCAATAAGTCAATACCTGACCAAAAAGTCCACTTTGGTCAAAATGTTCAATCATTGACCCAATGATAAACCCATTGACCCAATAGGTGAATTTTGACCAAAAAGTCAATTTTGGTCAAAATAGTCAATTTTTGACCTAATGACCACCCATTGACCCAATAGGTCAACTTTGGATCAAAAAGTCAACTTTGGTCAAAATGGTCAATTTTTGATCTAATGACCAACCCATTGACCCAATAGGTCAACTTTTGACCAAAAAGTCATCTTTGGTCAAAATGGTCAATTCTTGACCAATTTCCAACTCAATGACCAAATAGGTCAACTTTTGACCAAAAGTTAACTTTTGTTCAAATGGTCAGTTTCTGACCCAATGACCACCGCGTTGACTTAATGGGTTAACTTTTGACAAAAAAATTCAATCTTGGTCAAAATAGTCAATTTTTGACCTAATGACCAAATATTGACCCAATAAGTCAAAATGGTTAATCCTTGACCCAACGACAAACCCATTGACCCAATAGGTCAATTTTTGACAAAAAAGTCAATTTTGGTAAAAATAGTCAATTTTTGACTTAATGACCACCCATTGGCCCAATAGGTCAACTTTGGACAAAAAAGTCAATTTTAGTTGAAAAAATCAATTTTTGACCTAGTGACCAATTATTGACCCAGTAAGCTAATCTCTGATAAAAAAGTCAACTTTGGTCAAAATGGTCAATCCTTGACCCAATGACCAACTCATTGACCCAATAAGCCTTTTGACCAAAAAGTAAACTTTGGTCAGATGATCAATCATTGACCCAATGACCAACCCATTAGCTAAATAGGTCAACTTTTGACCAAAAAGTAAATTTTGGTCAAATAGTCAATTTTTGAATTCATGACCAATTATTGACCCAATATGTCAATCTCTGACCAAAAAGTCAACTTTGGTCAAAATGGTCAATCCTTGAACCAAAGACACACCCATTGATCCAATTGGTCAACTTTTGATGAAAAAGTCAATTTTCATCAGAATAGTCAATTTTTGACAAAATGACAACCCATTGACCCAGTAAGTCAACTTTTGACCTAAAAGTCAATTTTGGTCAAAATAGTCAATTTTTGACCTAATGACAAATTATTGACCCAATAAGCCAATCTCTGACCAAAAGGTAAACTTTGGTCAAAATGGTCAATCCTTGACCAAATGAGCAACCCATTGACCTAATAGGTCAACTTTTGATCAAAAAGTCTATTTTGATTAAAATGGTCATTTTTTGACCCAATGACCAAACTAACAGATCAACTTTTGACCAAAAAGTCATCTTCGGTCAGAATGGTCAATTCTTAACCTAACTACCAACTCAATGACTAAATAAGTCAACTTTTGACCAAAAAGTCAACTTTGGTGAAAATGGTTAATTTCTGAAATAATGACCACCCCGTTAAGCAAATGGGTCAACTTTTGACCAAAAATTTAATTTTGGTTAAAATAATGAATTTTTGACCTAATGACCAATTATTGACCCAATAAGTCAATCTCTGACCAAAAAATCAACTTTAATCAAAATGGTCAATCCATGACTTAATGAACAACACATTGACCCAATAGGTCAACTTTTAACCAAAAAATCCATTTTGTTCTAAATTATCAATCTTTTACGCAGTGTCCAACCCATTGACCCAATAGGTCAACTTTTGACCAAAAAGTCAACTTTGGTCAAAATGGTCAATCCTTGACCCAATGATCAACCCATTGACCAAATTGGTCAACTTTTGGCCAAAAAATCAACTTTAGTCAAAATGGTCAATCCTTGACCCAAAGACTAATCCAATGACCCAATAGGTCAACTTTTGACCAAAAAAATCAATTTTGGTCAAAATAGTCAATTTTTGACCTAATGACCAATTATTGACCCAATAAGCCAATCTCTGACCAAAAAGTCAACTTTGGTCAAAATGGTCAATCCTTGACCCAATGACAAACCAATTGACCCAATAGGTCAACTTTTGACCAAATAGTCAATTTTGGTTAAAATAATCAATTTTTAACTTAGTGACCTCCCATTGACCTGATAGGTCAACTTTTGACCAAACATCAACTTTGGTCAAAATGGTCAATTTTTGACCCAATTACCAAAAGTCATCTTTGGTCAAAATTGTCAATTCTTTACCAAATTACCAACTTATTGACCAAATAAGTCAACTTTTAGCAAAAAATTAAACTTTGGTCAAAATGGTCAATTTTTGACCCAATGACCACCCTAGTGACACATGGGTTAACTTTTGACTAAGATTTCAATTTTGGTTAAAAATAATTAATTTTTGACTTAATGACCAATTATTGACCCAATAAGTCAATCTCTGACAGAAAGTCAACTTTGGTTAAAATGGTCAATCCTTGACCAAATGAGAAACACATTGACCCAATAGGTCAACTTTTGACCAAATAGTCAATTTTGGTCAAAATAATCAATTTTTGACTTAATGACCACCCATTGACCTAATAGGTCAACTTTTGATCAAAAAGTCAACTTTGGTTAAAATGGTCAATTTTGGACCCAATAACCAACCCATTAACCCAAATTTTCAACTTTTGACCAAAATGTAATCTTTGGTAAAAATGGTCAATTCTTGACAAAATTACCAACTCAATAACCAAACAAGTCAACTTTAATCAAAATGGCCAATTTCTGGCCCAATGACCACTCCGTTGACCAATAGACTTTTGACAAAAAAAATTTAATTTTGGCCAAAATAGACAATTTTTTACTTAATGACCAATTATTCACCAATAAGTCAATCTGTGACCAAAAAGTTAACTTTGGTCAAAATGGTCAATCCTTGACCTAATGACAAGCCCATTGACCCAATAGATCAACTTTTGATCAAAACATCAATTTTGGTCAAAATAAACTAATTTTTTACCTAATGACCACCCATTGACCCAATATGTCAACTTTTGACCAAAAAGTTAACTTTGGTCACAATGGTCAATTTTTGACCCAATGACCAACCCATTTACCCAATAGATCAACTTTTGACCAAAAAGTCATTTACGGTTAAAATGGTCAATTCTTGACCTAATTACCAACTCATTAACCAAATATGTCAACTTTTGACCAAAAAGTCGGCTTTGGTCAAAATGGCCAATTTCTGATGCAATTAACAACTTGTTGACCCAAAAATTTAATTTTTGTCAAAATAATCAATTTTTGACCAAATGACCAATTTGACCCAGAAAGTTAATCTCTAACCAAAAAGTCAACATTTGTCAAAATGATCAATCCTTAAACCAATGACCCAAACTTTTGACCAAAAAGTTAATTTTGGCCAAAATAGTTAATTTTTGATATAGTGACCACCCATTGACCTAATAAATCAACATTTGACCAAAAAGTCTTCTTTAGTTAAATTGGTCAATCCTTGAACCAATTACCTACTCATTGACCAAATTGGTCAACTTTTGACAAAAAAGTCAACTTTGTTCAAAATGGTCAATTTCTGAGCCTATGACCACCCCGTACACCAAATGGGTTAACTTTTGACCAAAAGTTTAATTTTGGTCAAAATAGTCAATTTTTGACCTAATGAGCAATTATTGACCCAATAATTTAATTTCTGACCAAAAAGTCAACTTTAGTAAAAAAGGTCAGTACTTGACCCAATGACCAACTCATTGACTCAATAGGTCAACTTTTGACCCCAAAGTCAATTTTGGTCAAAATAATCAATTTTTGATCTAATGACAAATTATTGATCTAGTAAGCCAATCTCTGACCAAAAAGTCAACTTTGGTAAAAATAATCGATCCTTAATCCAATGACCAATCGATTGACCCAACAAGTAAACTTTGACCAAAAAATCAACTTTCGTCAAAATGATCAATCTTTTACCCACTGACCAACCCTTTGGCCTCATAGGTCAACTTTTGACCATAAAGTCAATTTTGGTCGAAATGGTGAATTTTTTTATTAATGACCTATTATTGACCCAATAAGTTAATCTCTGACCAAAAAGTCAACTTTGGTTAAAATAGTTAATCCTTGACCTAATGACAAACCCATTGACCCAAAGGTCAACTTTTGACCAAAAAGTCATCTTCGTTCAAAATGGTCAATTTTTGACCCAATTACCAACTCTTTGACAAAATATGACAACTTTTGAGCAAAAAGTCAACTTTTGTCAAAATGGTCAACTACTGACCCAATCACCACCTCGTTGACCCAGAGGGTTAACTTTTGACCAAAAATTTTATTTTGGTCAAAAAAGTCAGTTTTTTACTTAATGACCAATTATTGACCCAATAAGCCAATCCAAGACCAAAAAGTCAATTTTGGTCAAAATGGTCAATCCTTAACCCAAAGACAAACCCATTAACCCAATAGGTCAACTTTTGACCAAATAGTCAATTTTTGACTAAATGACCACCCATTGACCTAATAGGTCAACTTTTGACCAAAATGTCAACTTTGGTCAAAATGTTCAATTTTTGACCCATTGACCAACCCATTAACCCAATAGATCAACTTTGACCAAAAAGTCATCTTTGTTCAAAATGTCAATTCTTGACCCAATTACCAACTCATTGACCAAATGGGTCAACTTTTGACCAAAAATTTAATTTTGGTCAAAATATTCAATTTTTGACATAATGACCAAAATAGTCAATTTTTAAATTAATGACCAATTATTTACCCAATAAGTCAATCTCTGACCAAAAAGTCAACTTTGGTGAAAATGGTCAATCCTTGACCCAATGACACACCCATTGACCCAAGAGGTAAGCTTTTGACCAAAAAGTCAATTTTGGTCAAAATGGTCAATTTCTTACCCAATGACCACCCTGTTGACCTAATGGGTTAACTTTTGACCAAAAATAAAATTCAATTTTGGTAAAAAAGTCAATTTTTGACCTGATGAACAATTATTGACCCAATAAGTCAATCTCTGACCAAAAAGAAAACTTTGATCAAAATGGTCAATCCTTAACCCAATGACAAATCCGTTGACCCAATATATCAACTTTTGACTAAAAAGTCATCTTAATCAAAATGGTCAACACTTGACCTTTTTACCAACTCATTGACCAAATAGGTCAACTTTTGACCAAAAAAGTAACTTTTGTCAAAATATTCAATTTCTAATCGAAAGGGTCAACTTTTGACAAAAATTTAATTTGGTCAGAATAATCAATTTTTGTCCTAATGACCAATTATTGACCTAATAAGTCAATCAGTAACCAAAAAGTCAACTTTCGTCAAAAGGGTCAAACCTTCACCCAATGACCAACCTTTTGACCTAATAGGTTAACTTTTGACAAAAAAGTCAATTCCGATCAAATAGATAATTTTTTACCTTATGACCAATTATTGACGCAGAAAGCCAATCTCTTACAAAAAGTCAACTTTGGTCAAAATGGTTAATCCTTGACCCAATGACCAACCCAATGATCCAATAGGTCAACTTTTGACCAAAAGGTCAACTTTTGACCAAAAGGTCAACTTTGGTCAAAATGATCAATCTTTTAACCAATGACCAACCCATTGGCCTCATAGCTCAACTTTTGACCATAAAGTTAATTTTGGTCGAAATAGTCAATTTTTGAATTAATGACCAATTATTGACCCAATAAGTCAATCACTGACCAAAAAGTCAACTGTGGTTAAAAGGGTTAATCCTTGACCCAATGACAAACCAATTTACCCAACAGATTAACTTTAGACCAAAGTGACATCTTCGTTCAAAATGATCAATTCTTGACCCAATTACCAACCCATTAACACAGTAGGCCAACTTTTGATGAAAAAGTCAACTTTAGTCAAAATGGTCAATTTATGACCCAATCACCACCCCATTGACCCAATGAGTTAACTTTTGACCAAAAATTTAATTTTGGTCAAAATAGTCAGTTTTTCACCTGATGACCAATTATTGACCCAATAAGTCAATCCATGACCAAAAAGTCAACTTTGGTAAAAAAGGTCAATCCTTGACCCAATGATAAACCCATTAACCCAATAGGTCTATTTTTGACCAAATAGTTACTTTTGGTCAAAATAGTCAATTTTTGACTAAATGACCAGCCATTGACCAAATAGGTCAACTTCTGAATGGTCAATTTTTGACCCAATGACCAACCAATTGACCCAATAGATCAACTCTTGACCAAAAAGTCATATTTGGTCAAAATGGTCAATTCTTGACCCAATTACCAACTCATTGGCCAAATAGGTTAACTTTTGAGTAAAGAGTCAACTTTGGTCAAAATGATCAATTTCTGACCTAATGACCACCCATTAACCCAATAGTTCAACTTTTGTCCAAAAAGTCAACCTTGGTCAAAATGGTCAATTTTTGACCAAATGGCCAACCCATTGACCCAAAAGATCAACTTTGAAAAAAAAGTCATCTTCGGTCAAAATGGTCAATTCTTCACCTAATTTCCAACTCATTGACAAAAAAGGTTAACTTTTAACCAATTATTGACCTAATCACCAATTATTAACCCAATAAGTAAATATCTGACCAAAAAGTCCACTTTGGTCAAAATGTTCAATCATTGACCCAATGAAAAACCCATTGACCCATTAGGTCAACTTTTGACAAAAAAGCCAATTTTGGTAAAAATAGTCAACTTTTCACTTAATGACCACCCATTGGCCCAATTGGTCAACTTTGGACAAAAAAGTCAATTTTAGTTGAAAAAATCAATTTTTTGACCTAGTGACCAATTATTGACCCAGTAAGCTAATCTCTGACCAAAAAGTCAACTTTGGTCAAAATGGTCAATTTTTTACCCAATGACCAACCCATTAAACCAATAGGTCAACTTTTGACAAAAAAGTCAACTTTGGTCAAAATGATCAATCCTTGACCCAATGACCAACCCATTGGTCTAAAAGCTTAACTTTTGACCAAAAAGTCAATTTTTGACTAAATTGTCAATCCTTAACCTAATGACAAACCTATTGACCCAATTGGTCAACTTTTGACTAAATAATCATCTTCATTCAAAATGGTCAATTCTTGACCCAACTACCAACTCTTTGACTAAATATGTCAACTTTTGACCAAAAGTCCAACTTTTATCAAAAGTCAACTTTGATCAAAATGGTTAATTTCTGACCCAATGACCACCCAGTTGACCCAATGGGTTAACTTTTGACAAAAAAATTTTATTTTCGTCAAAAATGTCAGTTTTTACTTAATGACCAATTATTGACCCAATAAGTCAATTCATGACCAAAAAGTCAATTTTGGTCAAAATCGTCAATCCTTAACCTAATGACAAACCAATTAACCTAATTGGTCAAATTTTGACCAAATAGTTCATTTTGGTAAAAATAGTCAATTTTTTACTAAATAACCATCCATTGACCCAATAGGTCCACTTTTGACCAAAATGTCAACTTTGGTCAAAATGTTCAATTTTCGAAGCAATGACCAACCCATTAACCAAATAAATCAACTTTTGACAAAAAAGTCATAATTGGTCAAAATGTCAATTCTTGGCCCAATTACCAACTCATGACCAAATGGGTCAACTTTTGACCAAAAATTTAATTTTGGTCAAAATATTCAATTTTTGACCTAATGACCAAAATAGTTAATTTTTAAATTAATGACCAATTATTGATCCAATAAGTCAATGTCTGACCAAAAAGTCAACTTTGGATAAAATGGTCAATCCGTGACCCAATGACAAACCCATTGACCCAAGAGGTAAACTTTTGACCAAAAAGTCAATTTTGGTCAAAATGGTCAATTTCTTACCCAATGACCACCCTATTGACCCAATGGGTTAACTTTTGACCAAAAACAAATTTCAATTTTGGTAAAAAAGTCAATTTTGACCTGATGAATAATTATTGACCTAATAAGTCAATCTCTGACCAAAAAGTCAACTTTGATCAAAATGGTCAATCGTTGACCCAATGACAAACCCATTGACCCAATAGATAAACTTTTGATCAAAAAGTTATCATCAATCAAAATGGTCAATTCTTGACTTAATTACCAACTCATTGACCAAATAGGTCAACTTTTGATGAAAAAGTTACTTTAGTCAAAATGGTCAATTTCTGACCTAATGGCTCAGCTTTTGACAAAAAAATTAATTTTGGTCAAAATAATCAATTTTTGTCCTAATGACTAATTATTGACCCAATAAGTCAATCTGTAACAAAAAGTTAACTTCATCAAAATGGACAATCCTTCACCCAATGACCAACCTTTTGACCCAATAGGTCAACTTTTGACAAAAAAAGTCAATTATGGTTAAATAACCAATTTTTGACGTTATGACCAATTCTTGACCTAGTAAGCCAATCTCTGACAAAAAGTCAACTTTTGTTAAAATGGTCAATCCTTGACCCAATGACCAACCCATTGAACCAATAGGTCAACTTTTGACCAAAAGGTCAACTTTTGTCGAAATGATCAATCTTTTACCTAATGACCAAACCATTGGCCACATAGCTTAAATTTTGACCATGAAGTTAATTTTGGTCGAAATAGTCAATTTTTTAATTAATGACCAATTATTGACCCAATAAGTCAATCACTGACCAAAAAGTCAACTGTGGTTAAAAGGGTTAATCCTTGACCTAATGACAAACCCATTTACCCAATAGATCAACTTTGGACCAAAAAGTCATCTTCGTTCAAAATGGTCAATTCTTGACCCAATTACCAACTCATTGACATAGTAGGCCAACTTTTGACGAAAAAGTCAACTTTAGTCAAAATGGTCAATTTATGACCCAATGACCACCCCATTGACCCAATGGGTTAACTTTTGACCAAAAATTCAATTTTGGTCAAAATAGTCAGTTTTTTACCTAATGACCAATTATTGACCCAATAAGTCAATCCATGACCAAAAAGTCAATTTTGGTCAAAATGGTCAATCCTTGACCCAATGACAAACCCATTAACCCAATAGGTCAACTTTTGACCAAATAGTCAATTTTAGTCAAAATAGTCAATTTTTGACTAAATGACCACCCACTGACCCAATAGGTCAACTTTTGACAAAATAGTCAACTTTGGTCAAAATGGTCAATTTTTGACCCAATGACCAACCCATTTACCCAATAGATCAACTTTTGACCAAAAAGTCATCTTTGGTCAAAATGGTCAATTGTTGACCCAATTAACAACTCATTAACCAAATAGGTCAACTTTTGAGCAAAAAGTTAACTTTGGTCAAAATGGTCAGATTCTGACCTAATGACTACCCCGTTGACCCAATGAGTCAACCTTTGACCAAAAGTTTAATTTTGGTCAAACTAGTCAATTTCTGACCTAATGACCAAAATTTTCAATTTTTAAATTAATGACCAATTATTGACCCAATAAGTGAATCTCTGACCAAAAAGTCAACTTAGGTGAAAAGTGTCAATCCTTGACCCAATGACAAACTCATTGACCAAAGACCAACCCTTTGTCAAAATGATCAATTTTTGACCAAATGACCAACCCGTTGACCCAAAAGATCAACTTTTTACAAAAAAGTCATATTCGGTCAAAATGGTCAATTCTTCAACCAATTTCCAACTCACTGACAGAAAAGGTCAACTTTTGACAAAAAAAAGTCAACTTTTGACCAAAAAGTCAACTTTGGTTAAAATGGTCAATTTCTGACTTAATGACCACCCCATTTACCCAATGGGTCAGAAATTGACCTAATGACCAATTATTACCTAATGACTAATTATTAACCCAATAAGTCAATATCTGACCAAAAAGTCCACTTTGGTAAAAATTTTCAATCATTGACCCAATGATAAACTCATTGACGCAATAGGTAAACTTTTGACAAAAAGTCAATTTTGGTCAAAATAGTCAATTTTTGACCTAATGACCACCCATTGACCCAATAGGTCAACTTTTAATCAAAAAGTCAACTTTGGTCAAAATCGTCAATTTTTGACCTAATGACCAACCCATTGACCCAATAAGTCAACTTTTGACCAAAAAGTCATCTTTGGTCAAAATGGTCAATTCTTGACCAATTTCCAACTCAATGACCAAATAGGTTAACTTTTAACCAAAAAGTTAACTTTGGTTGAAATGGTCAATTTCTGACCCAATGACCACCGCATTGACCCAATGGGTTAACTTTTAACAAAAAAAATCATTTTTGGTCAAAATAGTCAATTTTTGACCTAATGACCAAAATATTGACCCAATAAGTCAAAAAGGTTAATCCTTGACCCCACGTTAAACCCATTGACCCAATAGGTCAATTTTTGACAAAAAAGTCAATTTCGGTAAAAATAGTCAATTTTTTACTTTTGACCACCCGTTGGCCCAATATGTCAACTTTGGAGAAAAAAAGTAAATTTTAGTTAAAAAAGTCAATTTTTGACCTAGTGACCAATTATTGACCAAGTAAGCTAATCTCTGATAAAAAAGTCAACTTTGGTCATAATGGTCAATCCTTGATGCAGTGACCAACCAATTGACCCAATAGGTCTTTTGACCAAAAAGTAAACTTTGGTCAATGATCAATCATTGACCCAATGACCATCCCATTAGCCAAATAGGTCAACTTTTGACCAAAAAGTAAATTTTGGTCAAAATAGTCAATTTTTGAATGCAAGACCAATTTTTGACCCAATAAGTCAATCTCTGACCAAAAAGTGAACTTTCGTCAAAATGGTCAATCCTTGACCCAAAGACACACCCATTGATCCAATTGGTCAAATTTTGATGAAAAAGTCAATTTTGGTCAGAATAGTCAATTTTTGACATAATGACCACCCATTGACCCAATAAGTCAACTTTTGACCAGAAAGTCTACTTTAGTGAAAATGGTTAATTTCTGAAACAATGACCACCCCGTTAACCAAATGGGTCAACTTTTTACCAAAAATTTAATTTTGGATAAAATAATCAATTTTTGACCTAATGACCAATTATTGACCCAATAGGTCAATCTCTGACGAAAAAATCAACTTTAATCAAAATGTTAAAAATTATCAATCTTTTACGCAATGTCCAACCCATTGACCCAATAGGTCAACTTTTGACCAAAAAGTCAACTTTGGTCAAAATGGACAATCCTTGATCCAATGACCAAGCCATTGACCCAATTGGTCAACTTTTGGCCAAAAAATCAACTTTAGTCAAAATGGTCAATCCTTACCCAAAGACTAATCTAATGACCTAATAGGTTAACTTTTGACAAAAAAAAATCAATTTTGGTCAAAATTGTCAATTTTTGACCTAATGACCAATTATTGACGTAATAAGCCAATCTGTGACCAAAAAGTCAACTTTGGTCAAAATGGTCAATCCTTGACCCAATGACCAACCCATTGACACAATAGGTCAACTTTTGACCAAAAAATCAACTTTGGTTAAAATGATAAATCCTTGACCCAATGACCAACCCATTGGCTTAATAGGTCAACTTTTGACCAAATAGTCAATTTTGGTCAAAATAGTTAATTTTTGAATTAATAGCCTATTATAGACCCAATAAGTCAATCTCTGACCTAAAAGTCAACTTTGGTCAAAATGGTCAATCCTTGACCCAATGACAAACCCATTGACCCAATAGATCAACTTTTGACCAAATAGTCAATTTTGGTTAAAATAATCAATTTTTGACTTAGTGACCACCCATTGACCCAATAAGTCAACTTTTGACCAAACATTAACTTTGGTCAAAATTGTCAATTTTTAACCAAATTACCAACTTATTGACCAAATAAGTCAACCTTGAGCAAAAAAATAAACTTTGGTCAAAATAGTCAATTTCTGACCTAATGACCACCCCAGTGACACATGGGTTAACTTTTGACAAAGATTTCAATTTTAGTCAAAATAATTAATTTTTGACCTAATGACCAATTATTGACCCAATAAGTCAATCTCTGACAAAAAACCAACTTTAGTTAAAATAGTCAATCCTTGACCGAATGAGAAACCCATTGACCCAATAGGTCAACTTTTGACCAAATAGTCAATTTTGGTCAAAATAATCAATTTTTGACTTAATGATCACCCATTGACCCAATAGGTCAACTTTTGATCAAAAAGTCAACTTTGGCCAAAATGGAGAATTTTGGACCCAATAACCAACCCATTAACCCAATTTTTCAACTTTTGACCAAAATGTAATCTTTGGTAAAAATGATCAATTCTTGACCAAATTTCCAACTCAATAACCAAACAGGCCAACTTTTGACACAAAAAAAAACTATAGTAAAAATGGCCAATTTTTTACCCAATGACCACTCCGTTGACCCAACGGGTTAACTTTTGACCAAAAATTTAATTTTGGCCAAAATAGTCAATTTTTGACCTAATGACCAATTATTAACCAATAAGTCAATCTCTGACCAAAAAGTTAACTTTGGTCAAAATGGTCAATCCTTGACCTAATGACAAACCCATTGACCCAATAGATCAACTTTTGACCAAAACATCAATTTTGGTCAAAATAACCAATTTTTTACCTAATGACCACACATTGACCCAATATGTCAACTTTTGACCAAAAAGTTAACTTTGGTCACAATGGTTAATTTTTGACCCAATGACCAACCCATTGACCCAATAGATCAACTTTTGACCAAAAAGTCATTTACTCTCAAAATGGTCAATTCTTGACCTAATTACCAACTCATTGACCAAATAGGTCAACTTTTGACCAAAAAGTCAGCTTTGGTCAAAATGGCCAATTTCTGACGCAATGACCACCTTGTTGACCTAATGGATCAACTTTTGACCAAAAATTTAATTTTTGTCAAAATAATCAATTTTTGAAATAATGACTAATTTTGACCCAGAAAGTCAATCTCTGACCAAAAAGTCAACATTGGTTAAAAAAATCAATCCTTAAACCAATGACTAACCCATTGACCTAATATGTCAACTTTTGACCAAAAGGTCAACTTTGGTCAAAAAATCAATTTTTAACCTAATAACCAATTAATGACCCAGTAAGTCAATCTCTGACCAAAAAGTCAACTTTGGTCAAAATGGTCAATTTTTGACCCAATGACCAACCCATTAACCTAATAGGTAAACTTTTGACCAAAAAGTCATCTTTGGTCAAAATGATCAATCCTTGACCCAATGACCAACCCATTGGTCTAAAAGCTCAACATTTGACCAAAAAGTCAATTTTTGGTCAAAATAGACAGTTTTTGAATTAATCAATAATTATTGACCCAATATGTCAATCTCTGACCAAAAAGTCAACTTTAGTCAAAATAGTCAATCTTTGACCCAGTGACAAATCCATTGACCTAAACATTTGACCAAAAAGTTAATTTTGGCCAAAATAGTTAATTTTTGATATAATGACCACCCATTGACCTAATAAATCAACTTTTGACCAAAAAGTCAACTTTAGTTAAAATGGTAAATTTTTTACCCAATGACCAACTCATTGACCCAATAGGTCAACATTTGACTAAAAAGTCATATTTGGTTAAAATGGTCAATCCTTGACCCAATCACCAACTCATTGACCAAATTGGTCAACTTTTGACTAAAAAGTCAACTTTGTTCACAATGGTCAATTTCTGAGCCAATGACCACCCCGTTCACCAAATGGGTTAACTTTTGACCAAAAGTTTAATTTTGATCAAAATAGTCATTTTTGACCTAAGGAGCAATTACTGACCCAATAAATCAATTTCTGACAAATAAAGTCAACTTTAGTCAAAAAGGTCAATACTTGACCCAATGACCAACTCATTGACCCAATAGGTCAACTTTTGACCACAAAGTCAATTTTGGTCAAAATAATCAATTTTTGACCTAATGATAAATTATTGACCCAGTAAGCCAGTCTTTGACCAAAAGGTCAACTTTGGTCAAAATAATTAATCCTTAATCCAATTACCAATCGATTGACCCAATAGGTCAACTTTGATCAAAAAATCAACTTTTGTCAAAATGATCAATCTTTTACCCAATGACCAAACCTTTGGCCTCATACGTCAACTTTTGACCATAAAGTCAATTTTGGTCGAAATAATGAATTTTTGAATTAATGACCTATTATTGACCCAATAAGTTAATCTCTGACCAAAAAGTCAACTTTGGTTAAAATGGTCAATCCTTGACCTAATGACAAACCCATTGACCCAAAGGTCAACTTTTGACCAAAAAGTCATCTTCGTTCAAAATGGTCAATTTTTTACCCAATTACCAACTCTTTGACCAAATAGGTCAAATTTTGACCGAAAAGTCAACTTTGGTCAAAATGGTCAACTACTGACCCAATGACCACCTCGTTGACCCAATGGGTTAACTTTTGACCAAATTTTTTTTGTCAAACTAGTCATTTTTTACTTAATGACCAATAGTTAACCCAATAAGTCAATCCAAGACTAAAAAGTCAATTTTGGTCAAAATGGTCAATCCTTAACCCAAAGACAAATCCATTAACCCAATAGGTCAACTTTTGACCAAATAGTCAATTTTTGACTAAATGACCACCCATTGACCTAATAGGTCAACTTTTAACCAAAATGTCAACTTTGGTCAAAATGTTCAATTTTTGACCCAAAGACCAACCCATTAACCCAATAGATCAACTTTTGACCAAAAAATCATCTTGGGTCAAAATGTCAATTCTTGACCCAATTACCAACTCATTGACCAAATGGGTCAACTTTTAACCAAAAATTTAATTTTGGTCAAAAAATTCAATTTTTGACCTAATGACCAAAATAGTAAATTTTTAAATTAATGACTAATTATTGACCCAATAAGTAAATCTCTGAACAAAAAGTCAACCTTGATCAGAATGGTTAATCCTTGACCCAATGACAAACCCATTGACCCAATAGGTCAACTTTTGACCAAAAATTCTATTTTGGTTAAAATAGTCAATTTTCGACCTAATGACCACCCATTGACCCATAAGGTCAACTTTTGACCAAAAAGTCAACATTGGTCAAAATGATTAATTTTTTACCAACGACCAACCCATTAACCCAAAAGATCAACTTTTGACCAAAAAGTCATCTTCTGTCAAAATGGTCAATTCTCGACCCAAATACCAAATCATTGTCCAAATAAGTCAACCTTTGACTAAAAAGATAATTTTGATCAAAATGGTCAATTTATGACCCAATGGGTCAACTTTTGACAAAAAAATTAATTTTGGTAAAAATAATCAATTCTTATCCGAATGACCAAATATTGACCCAATAAGTCAATCTCTGACTAAAAAAGTCAACTTTGTTAAAAATGGTCAATCCTTCACCCAATGACCAACTTTTGGACTCAATAGGTCAACTTTTGACCAAAAAGTCAACTTTGGTCAAAATGGTCAATCCATGACCCAATGACCAACACATTGACCCATAAGTCAACTTTAGACTAAAAAGTCAATTCTGGTCAAAATAGTCAATTTTTTACCTAAAGACCAATTATTGACTCAGTAAGTCAATCTCTGACCAAAAAGTCAACATTGGTCAAAATGGTCAATCTTTGACCCAATGACCAACACATTGACCCAACAGGTCAACTTTTGACAAAAAAATCAACTTTGATCAAAATGATCAATCCTTGACCTAATTACCAACCAATTGGTCTAATAAATCAACTTTTGACCAAAAAGTCAAATTTTGTCAAAATAGTAAATTTTTGAAATAATGATTAATTATTGATCCAATAAGTCAATCTCTGACCAAAAAGTCAACTTTAGCCAAAATGGTCAATCCTTGACTTAATGATAAACCCATTGACCCAATAGGTCAACTTTTGACCAAATAGTCAATTTTGGTCAAAATAATCAATTTTTGACTTAGTGACCACCCATTGACCCAATATGTCAATTTTTTACCAAGTAGTCAACTTTGTCCAAAATGGTCAATTTTTTGACCCAATGACCAACCCATTAACCCAATAGGTCAACTTTTGACCAAAAAGTCATATTTGGTCAAAATGGTCTATTCTTGACCAAATTACCAACTCATTGACCAAATAGGTCAACTTTTAACCAAAAAGAAAACTTTGGTCAAAATGATCATTTTTGACCCAATGCCCACCCCGTTCACCAAATGGGTTAATTTTTGACCAAAAGTTTAATTTTGGTCATAACAGTTTTTTTTGACCTAATGAGCAATTATTGACCAAATAATTCAATTTTTGACAAAAAAAGTCAACTTAGTCAAATTGGTCAATACTTGACCCAATGACCAACTCATTTACCCAATAGGTCAACTTTTGACCACAAAGTCAATTTTGGTCAAAATAATCAGTTTTTGACCTAATGACCAATTATTGATCCAGTAAGCCAATCTCTGACCTAAAAGACAACTTTGGTCAAAATGGTCAACCCTTGATCCAATGACCAACCGATTAAACCAATACGTCAACTATTTACCAAAAAGTCAACTTTGGTCAAAATGATCAATCATTTACCCAATGACCAACCCATTGGCCTCATAGGTCAACTTTTGACCATAAAGTTAATTTTGGTCGAAATAGTAAATTTTTGAAATAATGACCTATTATTAACCCAATAAGTCAATCTCTGACCAAAAAGTTAACTTTGGTCAAAATGGTCGATCATTGACCAAATGACAAACCCATTGACCCAATAGGTCAACTTTTGACCAAAAAGTCATCTTCATTCAAAATTGTCAGTTCTTGACCCATTTACTAACTCTTTGACCAATATGTCAACTTTTGACCAAAAAGTCAACTTTGGTCAAAATGGTCAATTTCTGACCCAATGACCACCCAGTTCACCTAATGGGTTAACTTTTGACAAAAATTTTTTTTTTGTCAAAATAGTCAGTTTTTTACTTAATGACCAATTTTTGACCCAATAAGTCAATCCATGACCAAAAAGTAAATTTTGGTCAAAATGGTCAATCCTTAACCTAATGACAAACCCATTAACCCAATAGGTCAACTTTTCACTAAATAGTCAATTTTGGTCAAAATAGTCAATTTTTGACTAAATAACCACCAATTGACCCAATAGGTCAACTTTTGACCAAAATGTCAACATCGGTCAAAATGTTCAATTTTTGATGCAATGACCAACCCATTAACCCAATATATCAAATTTTGACAAAAAATTCATCTTTGGTCAAAATGTCAATTTTTGACCCAATTACCAACTAATTGACTAAATGGGTCAACTTTTGACCAAAAATTTAATTTTGGTCAAAATATTCAATTTTTGACCTAATGACCAAAATAGTCAATTTTTAAATTAATGACCAATTTTTGGCCTATTAAGTCAATCTCTGACCAAAAGTCAACTTTGGTCAAAATGGTCAATCCTTGACGCAATGACAAACCCATTGACCCAACAGGTAAACTTTTGACCAAAAAGTCAATTTTGGTCAAAATGGTCAATTTCTTACCAATGACCACCCTGTTGATCCAATGGGTTAACTTTTGACCAAAAATAAATTTCAAATTTGGTAAAAATAGTCAATTTTTGACTTGATGGACAATTATTGACCCAATAAGTCAATCTCTGACCAAAAAGTCAACTTTGATCAAAATGGTCAATCTTTTAACCAATGACAAACCCATTGACCCAATTGATCAACTTTTGATCAAAAAGTCATCTTCAATCATAATGGTCAATTCTTGACCAAATTACCAACTCATTGACCATATAGGTCAACTTTTGAGCAAAAAGTAACTTTCGTCAAAAAGGTCAATTTTTGACCCAATGGGTCAACTTTTGACAAAAAATTTAATTTTGGTCAAAATAATCAATTTTAGTCCTAATGACCAATTATTGACCCAATAAGTTAATCTGTAACCAAAAAGTCAACTTCGTCAAAATGGTCAATCATTCACCCAATGACCAACCTTTTGACCCAATAGGTCAATTTTTGACAAAAAAGTCAATTATGGTTAAATAGCCAATTTTTGACCTTATGACCAATTATTGACCTAGTAAGCCAATCTCTTACAAAAAGTCAACTTTTGTCAAAATGGTCAATCCTTGACCCAATGACCAACCCATTGACCCAATAGGTCAACTTTTGACCAAAAGGTCAACTTTGTTCAAAATGATCAATCTTTTACCCAATGACAAACCCATTGGCCTCATAGCTCAATTGACCACAAAGTTAATTTTGGTCGAAATAGTCAATTTTTGAATTAATGACCAATTATTGATCCAATAAGTCAATCACTGACCAAAAAGTCAACTGTGGTTGAAAGGGTTAATCCTTGACGCAATGATAAACCCATTTACCCAATAGATCAACTTTGGACCAAAAAGTCATCTTCGTTCAAAATGTCCAATTGTTGACCTAATTACCAACTCATTGAAACAGTAGGCCAAATTTTGACAAAAAAGTCAACTTTAGTCAAAATGGTCAATGTATGACCCAATGACCACCCCATTGACCAATTGGGTTAACTTTTGACCAAAAATTTAATTTTGGTCAAAATATTCAGTTTTTTACCTAATGACCAATTATTGACCCAATAAGTCAATCCATGACAAAAAAGTCAATTTTGGTCAAAATGGACAATCCTTAACGCAATGACAAACCCATTAACCCAATATGTCAACTTTTGACCAAATAGTCAATTTTGGTCAAAATAGTCAATTTTGGTCAAAATAGTCAATTTTTGACTAAATGACCACACATTGACCCAATAGGTCAACTTCTGACAAAAAAGTCAACTTTGGTCAAAATGGTCAATTTTTGACCCAATGACCAACCCATTGACCCAAAAGATCAACTTTTGACCAAAAAGTCATCTTTGGTCAAAATGGTCAATTCTTGACCCAATTACCAACTCATTAACCAAATAGCTCAACTTTTGAGCAAAAAGTCAACTTTGGTCAAAATGGTCAAATTCTGACCTAATGACTACCCCGTTGACCCAATTGGTCAACCTTTGACCAAAAATTTAATTTTGGTCAAAATAGTCAATTTTTGACCTAATGACCAAAACAATCAATTTTTTAATTAATGACCAATTATTGACCCAATAAGTGAATCTCTGACCAAAAAGTCAACTTAGGTCAAAATTGTTAATCCTTGACCCAATGACAAACCCATTGACCAAAGAGGTAAACTTTTGACCAAAAAGTCAATTTTGGTCAATATAGTCAACTTTTGTCCAAAAAGTCAACCTTGGTGAAAATGATCAATTTTTGACCAAATGACCAACCCATTGACCCTAAAGATCAACTTTTAACAAAAAAGTCATCTTTGGTTAAAATGGTCAATTCTTCACCCAATTTCCAACTCATTGACAGAAAAGGTCAACTTTTGACCGAAAAAGTCAACTTTTGACCAATAAAGTCAACTTTTTACCAAAAAAGTTAACTTTTGACCAAAAAGTCAACATTGGTTAAAATGGTCAATTTCTGACCCAAAGACCACCACGTTTACCCAATGGGTCAGAAATTGACCTAATGACCAATTATTGACCTAATGACCATTTATTAACCAAATAAGTCAATACCTGACCAAAGAGTCCACTTTGGTCAAAATGTTCAATCATTGACCCAATGATAAACCCATTGACCAATAGGTAAACTTTTGACCAAAAAGTCAATTTTGGTCAAAATAGTCATATTTTGACCTATTGACCACCCATTGACCCAATATGTCAACTTTTGATTAAAAAAGTCAACTTTGGGCAAAATGGTCAATTTTTAACCTAATGACCAACCCATTGACCCAATAGGTCAACTTTTGACCCAGAAGTCATCTTTGGTCAAAATGGTCAATTCTTGACCAATTTCCAACTCAATGACCAAATAGGTCAACTTTGGTTCAAATGGTCAATTTCTGACCCAATGACCACCGCGTTGACCTAATGGGTTAACTTTTGACAAAAAAATTCAATTTTGGTTAAAATAGTCAATTTTTGACCTAATGACCAAATATTGACCCAGTAAGTCAAAATGGTTAATCCTTGACCTAAGTCCTAATTGGTCAATTTTTGACAAAAAAGTTAATTTTGGTAAAAATAGTCAATTTTTGACTTAATGACCACCCATTGGCCCAATAGGTTAACTTTGGACAAAAAAGTCAATTTTAGTTGAAAAAGTCAATTTTTGACCTAATGACCAATTATTGACCCAATAAGCTAATCATTGATAAAAAAGTCAACTTTGGTCAAAATGGTCAATCCTTGACCCAGTGACCAACCCATTGACCCAATAGGTCTTTTGACCAAAAAGTAAACTTTAGTCAAAAGATCAATCATTGACCCAATGACCAACCCATTAGCCAAATAGGTCAACTTTTGACCAAAAAGTAAATTTTGGTCAAAATAGTCAATTTTTGAATTCATGACTAATTATTGACCCAATATGTTAATCTCTGACCAAAAAGTCAACTTTGGTCAAAATGGTCAATCCTTGAACCAAAGACACCCAACTTTTGACCTAAAAATCAATTTTGGTCAAAAAAGTCAATTTTTGACCTAATGACCAATTATTGACCCTATAAGCCAATCTCTGACCAAAAAGTAAACTTTGGACAGAATGGTCAATCCTTGACCAAATGACCAAACCATTGACCTAATAGGTCAACTTTTGACCAAAAAGTCAACTTTGGTCAAAATGGTCATTTTTTGACCCAATGACCAAATTAACAGATCGACTTTTGACCAAAAAGTCATCTTCGGTTAGAATGGTCAATTCTTGACCCAAATACCAACTCATTGACTAAATAAGTTAACATTTGAAAAAAACAGTCAACTTTGGGGAAAATGGTTAATTGCTGAAACAATGACTACCCCATTAACCAAATGGGTCAACTTTTGACCAAAAATTTAATTTTGGTTAAAATAATCAATTTTTGACCTAATGACCAATTATTGACCCAATAAGTCAATCTCTAACCAAAAAATCAACTTTAATCAAAATGGTCAATCCATGACTCAATGAACAACACATTGACTCAATAGGTTTAACTTTTAACCAAAAAATCAATTTTGTTTGAAAATATCAATCTTTTACGCAATGTCCAACCCATTGACCCAATAGGTCAACTTTTGACCAACAAGTCAACTTTGGTCAAAATGGTCAATCCTTGACCCAATGACCAACCCATTGACCTAATTTTGACCAAAAAAGTTAACTTTTGACCAAAAAAGTCAACTTTTGACCAATTTTTTGACCTAATGACCAAAACAGTCAATTTTTAAATTAATGACCAATTTTTGACCTAATAAGTCAATCTTTGACCAAAAAGTCAACTTTGGTCAAAATGGTCAATCCTTGACGCAATGACAAACCCATTGACCCAAGAGGTAAACTTTTGACCAAAAAGTCAATTTTGGTCAAAATGGTCAATTTCTTACCTAATGACCACCCTGTTCACCCAATGGGTTAACTTTTGACTAAAAACAAATTTCAATTTTAGTAAAAATCGTCAATTTTTTACCTGATGGACAATTATTGACCCAATAAGTCAATCTCTGACCAAAAAGTCAACTTTGAACAAAATGGACAATCATTTACCCAATGACAAACCCATTGACCCAATTGATCAACTTTTGATCAAAAAGTCATCTTCAATCATAATGGTCAATTCTTGACCTAATTACCAACTCATTGACCATATAGGTCAACTTTTGACCAAAAAGTAACTTTCGTCAAAAAGGTCAATTTCTGACCCAATGGGTCAACTTTTGACAAAAAATTTAATTTTGGTCAAAATAATCAATTTTAGTCCTAATGACCAATTATTGACCCAATAAGTCAATCTGTAACCAAAAAGTCAACTTCGTCAAAATGGTAAATCCTTTACCCAATGACCAACCTTTGGACCTTATGACCAATTATTGACCCAGTATGTCAATCTCTGACAAAAAGTCAACTTTTGTCAAAATGGTCAACCCTTGACCCAATGACCAACCCATTGACCCAATAGGTCAACTTTTGACAAAGAGGTCAACTTTGGTCAAAATGATCAATCTTTTACCCAATGACAAACCCATTGGCCTCATAGCTCAATTGACCATAAAGTTAATTTTGGTCGAAATAGTCAATTTTTGAATTAATGACCAATTATTAACCCAATAAGTCAATCACTGACCAAAAAGTCAACTGTGGTTGAAAGGGTTAATCCTTGACCCAATGACAAACCCATTTACCCAATAGATCAACTTTGGAACAAAAAGTCATCTTCGTTCAAAATGGTCAATTCTTGACCCAATTACCAACTCATTGACACAGTAGGCCAAATTTTGACAAAAAAGTCAACTTTAGTCAAAATGGTCAAGGTATGACCCAATGACCACTCCATTGACCCAATGGGTTAACTTTTGACCAAAAATTTAATTTTGGTCAAAATAATCAGTTTTTTACCTAATGACCAATTATTGACCCAATAAGTCAATCCATGACCAAAAAGTCAATTTTGGTCAAAATGGTCAATCCTTAACGCAATGACAAACCCATTAACCCAGTAGGTCAACTTTTGACCAAATAGTCAATTTTGGTTAAAATAGTCAATTTTGGTCAAAATAGTCAATTTTGGTCAAAATAGTCAATTTTGGTCAAAATAGTCAATTTTTGACCAAATGACCACCCATTGACCCAATAGGTCAACTTCTGACAAAAAAGTCATCTTTGGTCAAAATGGTCAATTTTTGACCCATTGACCAACCCATTCACCCAATAGATCAACTTTTGACCAAAAGTCATCTTTGGTAAAAAATGTCAATTCTTGACCCAATTACCAGCTCATTGACCAAATAACTCACTTTTGAGCAAAAAGTCAACTTTGGTCAAAATGGTCAAATTCTGAACTAATGACTACCCTGTTGACCCAATGGGTCAACTTTTGACCAAAAATTTAATTTTGGTCAAAATAGTCAATTTTTGACCTAATGACCAAAATAATCAATTTTTTAATAAATGACCAATTATTGACCAAATAAGTGAATCTCTGACCAAAAAGTCAACTTAGGTCAAAATTGTCAATCCTTGACCTAATGACAAACCCATTGACCAAAGAGGTAAACTTTTGACAAAAAAAGTCAATTTTGGTCAAAATAGTCAAATTTTGTCCAAAAAGTCAACCTTGGTGAAAATGATCAATTTTTGACCAAATGACCAACCCATTGACCCAAAAGATCAACTTTTGACAAAAAAAGTCATCTTCGGTCAAAATGGTCAATTCTTCACCCAATTTCCAACTCATTGACAGAAAAGGTCAACTTTTGACCAAAAAAGTCAACTTTTGATCAAAAAGTCAACTTTGGTTAAAATGGTCAATTTCTGACCCAATGACCACCCCGTTACCCAATGGGTCAGAAATTGACCTAATGACCAATTACTGACCTAATGACCAATTATTAACCCAATAAGTCAATACCTGACCAAAAAGTCCACTTTGGTCAAAATGTTCAATCATTGACCCAATGATAAACCCATTGACCCAATAGGTAAACTTTTGACCAAAAAGTCAATTTTGGTCAAAATAGTCAATTTTTTGACCTAATGACCACCCATTGACCCAATATGTCAACTTTTGATCAAAAAGTCAACTTTGGTCAAAATGGTCAATTTTTTACCTAATGACCAACCCATTGACCCAATAGGTCAACTTTTGACCAAAAAGTCATCTTTGGTCAAAATGGTCAATTCTTTACCAATTTCCAACTCAATGATGAAATAGGTCAACTTTTGACCAAAAAGTTAACTTTGGTTCAAATCGTCAATTTCTGACCCAATGACCACCGCGTTGACCTAATGGGTTAACTTTTGGCAAAAAAAATTCAATTTTGGTTAAAATAGTCAATTTTTGACCTAATGACCAAATATTAACCCAGTAAGTCAAAATGGTTAATCCTTGACCAACCGACAAACCCATTGACCTAATACGACAATTTTTTAAAAAAAGTCAATTTTGGTAAAAATAGTCAATTTTTGACTTAATGACCACCCATTGGCCCAATAGGTCAACTTTGGACAAAAAGTCAATTTTAGTTGAAAAAGTCAATTTTTGACCTAGTGACCAATTATTGACCTAGTAAGCTAATCTCTGATAAAAAAGTCAACTTTGGTCAAAATGGTCAATCCTTGACCCAGTGACCAACCCATTGACCCAGTAGGTCTTTTGACCAAAAAGTAAACTTTGGTCAAATGATCAATCATTGACCCAATGACCAACCCATTAGCCAAATAGGTGAACTTTTGACCAAAAAGTAAATTTTGGTCAAAATAGTCAATTTTTGAATTCATGACCAATTATTGACCCAATATGTCAATCTCTGACCAAAAAGTCAACTTTGGTTAAAATGGCCAATCCTTGAACCAAAGACACACCCCTTGATCCAATTGGTCAACTTTTGATGAAAATATCAATTTTGGTCAGAATAGTCAATTTTTGACAAAATGACAACCCATTGACCCAATAAGTCAACTTTTGACCTAAAAGTCAATTTTGGTCAAAATAGTCAATTTTTGACCTAATGACCAATTATTGACCCAATAAGGCAATCTCTAACCAAAAAGTAAACTTTGGTCAAAATGGTCAATCCTTAACCAAATGACCAACCCATTGACCTAATAGGTCAACTTTTGACCAAAAAGTCAACTTTGGTCAAAATGGTCATTTTTTGACCCAATGACCAAACTAACAGATCAACTTTTGACCAAAAAGTCATCTTCAGTCAGAATGGTCAATTCTTGACCCAACTACCAACTCATTGACTACATAAGTCAACTTTTGACCAAGAAGTCAACTTTGGTGAAATTGGTTAATTTCTGGAACAATGACCACCCCATTAAGCAAATGGGCCAGGTTTTTGACCAAAAAATTAATTCTGGTTAAAATAATCAATTTTTGACCTAATTACCAATTATTGACCCAATAAGTCAATCTATGACAAAAAAATCTACTTTAATCAAAATGGTCAATCCATGACTCAATGAACAACACATTGACCCAATAGGTCAACTTTTAACCAAAAAATTAATTTTGTTTGAAATTATCAATCTTTTACTCAATGTCCAACCCATTGACCCAATAGGTCAACTTTTGACCAAAAAGTCAACTTTGGTCAAAATGGTCAATCCTTGACCCAATGACTAACCCATTGACCAAATTGGTCAACTTTTGGCTAAAAAATCAACTTTAGTCAAAATGGACAATCCTTGACCCAAAGACTAATCCAATGACCCAATAGGTCAACTTTTGACCAAAAAATCAATTTTGGTCAAAATAGTCAATTTTTGACTTAATGACCAATTATTGACCCAATAAGCCAATCTGTGACCAAAAAGTCAACTTTGGTCAAAATGCTCAATCCTTGACCCAATGACCAACCCATTGACACAATAGGTCAACTTTTGACCAAAAAAATTAACTTTGGTCAAAATGATAAATCCTTGACCCAATGACCAACCCATTGGCTTAATAGGTTAACTTTTGATCAAAAAGTAAATTTTGGTCAAAACATTCAATTTTTGAATTAATAGCCAATTATTGACCCAATAAGTCAATCTCTGACCAAAAAGTCAACTTTGGTCAAAATGGTCAATCCTTGACCCAATGACAAACCAATTGACCCAATAGGTCAACTTTTGACCAAATAGTCAATTTTGGTTAAAATAATCAATTTTTGACTTAGTGACCTCCCATTGACCTAATAGGTCAACTTTTGACCAAACATCAACTTTGGTCAAAATGGTCAATTTTTGACCCAATGACCAAAAGTCATCTTTGGTCAAAATTGTCAATTCTTAACCAAATTACCAATTTATTGACCAAATAAGTCAACTTTTACCAAAAAAATAAACTTTTGTTAAAATGGTCAATTTCTGACCCAATGACCACCCTAGTGACACATGGGGTTAACTTTTAACCAAGATTTCAATTTTGGTCAAAATAATTAATTTTTGACCTAATGGCCAATTATTGACCCAATAAGTCGATCTCTAACCAAAAGTCAACTTTGGTTAAAATGGTCAATCCTTGACCAAGTGAGAAATCCATTGACCCAATAGGTCAACTTTTGACCAAACAGTCAATTTTGGTCAAAATAATCAATTTTTAACTTAATGACCACCCATTGACCCAATAGGTCAACTTTTGATCAAAAAGTCAACTTTGGCTAAAATGGTCAATTTTGGACCAAATAACCAACCCATTAACCCAATTTTTCAACTTTTGACCAAAATGTTATCTTTGGTAAAAATGGTCAATTCTTGACCAAATTACCAACTCAATAACCAAACAGGTCAACTTTTGACAAAAAAGTAAACTTTAGTCAAAATGGCTAATTTCTGACCCAATGACCACTCCGTTGACCCAATGGACTTTTGATCAAAAATTTAATTTTGGCCAAAATAGTCAATTTTTGACCTAATGACCAATTATTAACCAATAAGTCAATCTCTGACCAAAAAGTTAACTTTGGACAAAATGATCAATCCTTGACCTAATGACAAGCCCATTGACCCAATAGATCAACTTTTGATCAAAACATCAATTTTGGTCAAAATAACCAATTTTTTACCGAATGACCACCCACTGACCCAATATGTCAACTTTTAACCAAAAAGTTAACTTTGGTCACAATGGTCAATTTTTGACCCAATGACCAACCCATTTACCCAAAAAATCAACTTTTGACCAAAAAGTCATTTACGGTCAAAATGGTTAATTCTTGACCTAATTACCAACTCATTGACCAAATAGGTCAACTTTTGACCAAAAAGTCGGCTTTGGTCAAAATGGCCAATTTCTGACACAAGGACCACCTTGTTGACCAAAAAATTTAATTTTTGTCAAAATAATCAATTTTTGACCAAATGATCAATTTGACCCAGAAAGTCACTTTCAGACCAAAAAGTCACATTGGTCAAAATGATCAATCCTTAAACCAATGACCAACCCATTGACCTAATATGTCAATTTTTAACCAAAAAGTCAACTTTGGTCAAACAAGTCAATTTTTGACCTAATAACCAATTAATGACCCAGTAAGTCAATCTCTGACCAAAAAGTCAACTTTAGTCAAAATGGTCAATTTTTGACACAATGACCAACCCATTGACCCAATAGGTCAACTTTTGACCAAAAAGTCAACTTTGGTCAAAATGATCAATCCTTGACCCAATGACCAACCCATTGGACTAAAAGCTCAGTTTTTGACCAAAAAGTTAATTTTGGTCAAAACAGTCAGTTTTTGAATTAATAAATAATTATTGACCCAATATGTCAATCTCTGTTGAAAAAGTCAACTTTAGTCAAAATAGTCAATCCTTGACCCAATGACTAACCCATTGACCCAAAATTTTGACCAAAAAGTTAATTTTGGCCAAAATAGTTAACTTTTGATATAATGACAACCCATTGACCTAATAAATCAACTTTTGACAAAAAAGTCAACTTTGGTTAAAATGGTCAATTTTTGACCTAATGACCAACTCATTGACCCAATAGGTCAACATTTGACTAAAAAGTCATCTTTAGTTTAAATGGTCAATCCTTGACCCAATTACCAACTCATTGACCAAATTGCTCAACTTTGTTCAGAATGGTCAATTTCTGAGCCAATGACCACCCCGTACACCAAATGGGTTAACTTTTGACCAAAAATTTAATTTTGTCAAAATAGTCAATTTTTGACCTAATGAGCAATTATTGACCCAATAATTTAATTTCTAACCAAAAAGTCAACTGTAGTCGAAAAGGTCAATACTTGACCCAATGACCAACCCATTGACCCAATAGGTCAACTTTTGACCACAAAGTCAATTTTGGTCAAAATAAACAATTTTTGACCTAATGACAAATTATTGACCCAATAAGTCAATCTCTGACCAAAAAGTCAACTTTGATCAAAATAATCAATCCTTAATCCAATGAGCAATCGATTGACCCAATAGGTCAACTTTAACCAAAAAATCAAATTTGGTCAAAATGATCAATCTTTTACCCAATGACCAACCCTTTGGCCTCATAGGTCAACTTTTGATCATAAAGTCAATTTTGGTCGAAATAGTGAATTTTTGAATTAATGACCTATTATTGACCCAATAAGTTAATCTTTGACCAAAAAGTCAACTTTGGTTAAATTGGTTAATCCTTGACCTAATGACAAACCCATTGACCCAAAGGTCAACTTTTGACCAAAAAGTCATCTTCGTTCAAAATGGTCAATTTTTGACCCAATTACCAACTCTTTGACCAAATAGGTCAACTTTTGACCAAAAAGTCAATTTTGGTCAAAATGGTCAACTACTGACCCAATCACCACATCGTTGACCCAATGGGTTAGCTTTTGACCAAAAATTTTATTTTGGTCAAAATAGTCAGTTTTTTACTTAATGACCAATTTTTGACCCAATAAGCCAATCCAAGACCAAAAAGTCAATTTTGGTCAAAATGGTCAATCCTTAATCCAAAGACAAACTCATTAACCAAATAGGTCAACTTTTGACCAAATAGTCAATTTTTGACTAAATGACCACCCATTGACCTAATAGGTCAACTTTTGACCAAAATGTCAACTTTAGTTAAAATGTTTAATTTTTGACCCAATGACCAACCCATTAACCCAATAGATCAACATTGACCAAAAAGTCATCCTTGTTCAAAATGTCAATTCTTGACCTAATTACCAACTTATTAACCAAATGGGTCAACTTTTGACCAAAAATTTAATTTTGGTCAAAATATTCAATTTTTGACATAATGACCAAAATAGTCAATTTTTAAATTAATGACCAATTTTTGACCCAATAAGTCAATCTCTGACCAAAAAGTCAACTTTGGTCAAAATGGTCAATCCTTGACCCAATGACACACCCATTGACCCAAGAGGTAAACTTTTGACGAAAAAGTCAATTTTGGTCAAAATGGTCAATTTCTTACCCAATGACCACCCTATTGACCCAATGGGTTAACTTTTCACCAAAAATAAAATTCAATTTCTGTAAAAAAGTCAATTTTTGACTTGATGAACAATTATTGACCCAATAAGTCACTCTCTGACCAAAAAGAAAACTTTGATCAAAATGGTCAATCCTTGACCCAATGACAAACCCATTGACCCAATAAATCAACTTTTGACCAAAAAGTCATCTTCAATCAAAATGGTCAGTACTTGACCTTATTACCAACTTATTGACCAAATATGTCAACTTTTGACCAAAAAAGTAACTTTTGTCAAAATAGTCAATTTCTGAACGAATGGGTCAACTTTTGACAAAAATTTAATTTCGGTCAAAATAATCAATTTTTGTCCTAATGACCAATTATTGACCCAATAAGTCGATCGGTAACCAAAAAGTCAAGTTTCGTCAAAATGGTCAATCATTCACCCAATGACCAACCTTTTGACCCAATATGTCAACTTTTGACAAAAAAGTCAATTCCGGTCAAATAGCCAATTTTTGACATTATGACCAATTATTGACCCAGAAAGACAATCTCTGACAGAAAGTTAACTTTTGTCAAAATGGTCAATCCTTGACCTAATGACAAACGCATTGACCCAATAGGTCAACTTTTGACCAAAAGGTAAACTTTGGTCAAAATGATCAATCTTTTAACCAATGACCAACCCATTGGCCTCATAGCTCAACTTTGGACCATAAAGTTAATTTTGGTCGAAATAGTCAATTTTTGAATTAATGACCAATTATTGACCCAATAAGTCAATCACTGACCAAAAAGTCAACTGTGGTTAAAAGGGTTAATCCTTGACCCAATGACAAACCCATTTACCCAATAGGTTAACTTTAGACCAAAATGACATCTTCATTCAAAATGATCAATTCTTGACCCAATTACCAACTCATTGACACAGTAGGCTAACTTTTGACGAAAAAGTCAACTTTAATCAAAATGGTGAATTTATGACCCAATGACCACCTCGTTGACCCAATGGGTTAACTTTTGACCAAAAATTTAATTTTGGTCAAAAAAGTCAGTTTTTTACCTGATAACCAATTATTGACCCAATAAGTCAATCCATGACCAAAAAGTCAACTTTGGTCAAAAAGGTCAATCCTTGACCCAATGAAAAACCCATTAACCCAATAGGTCAACTTTTGACCAAATAGTCAATTTTGGTCAAAATAGTCAATTTTTGACTAAATGAACAATCTATCAATCTAACAGTCAACTTCTGACACAAAAGACAATTTTGGTCAAAATGGTCAATTTTTGACACAATGACCAACCAATTGACCCAATAGAACAACTTTTAACCAAAAAGTCATATTTGGTCAAAATGGTCAATTCTTGACCCAATTAACAACTTATTCGCCAAATAGGTCAACTTTTGAGCAAAAAGTCCACTTTGGTCAAAATGATCAATTTCTAACCTAATGATCACCCATTGACCCAATCGGTCAACTTTTGTCCAAAAAGTCAACCTTGGTCAAAATGGTCAATTTTTGACCAAATGACCAAGCCATTGAACCAAAAGATCAACTTTTAACAAAAAAGTCATCTTCGGTCAAAATGGTCAATTATTCACCCAATTTCCAACTCATTGACCAAAAAGGTTAACTTTTAACCAAAAAGTCAACTTTGGTTAAAATGGTCAATTTCTGACCCAATGACTACCCCGTTTACTCAATGGGTCATAAAATTGACCTATTGATCAATTATTGACCTAATGACCAATTATTAACCCAATAAGTTAATATCTGACCAAAAAGTCCACTTTGGTCAAAATGTTCAATCATTGACCCAATGACAAACCCATTGACCCAATAGGTAGACTTTTGACCAAAAAGTTAATTTTGGTCAAAATAATCAACTTTTGACCTAATGACCACCCATTGACCCAATAGGTAAACTTTTTGACCAAAAAGTCTACTTTGGCCAAAATGGTCAATTTTTTACCTAAGGACCAACCCATTGGCCCAATAGGTCAACTTTTGACCAAAAAGTCATCTTTGGTCAAAATGGACAATTCTTGACCTAATTACGAACTCATTGACCAAATAGGTCAACTTTTGACCAAAAAGGTAACATCGATTAAAATAATCAATTTCTGACCCAATAACCACTACGTTGATCCAATGGGTTAACTTTTGACTGCAAAATAGTCAATTTTTGACCTAATGACCAAATATTGACCCAATAAGTCAATCTCTGACCAAAAAGTCAACTTTGGTCAAAATGGTGAATCCTTGACCCAACGACAAACTCATTGACCTAATAGGTCAACTTTTGACAAAAAAAGTCAATTTTGGTAAAAATAGTCAATTTTTGACTTAATGACCACCCATTGGCCCAATAGGTCAACTTTGGACAAAAAAGTCAATTTTAGTTGCAAAAATCAATTTTTGACCTAGTGACCAATTATTGACCCACTAAGCTAATCTCTGACCAAAAAGTCAACTTTGGTCAAAATGGTCAATTTTTGACCCAATGACCAACCCATTAACCCAAAAGGTCAACTTTTGTCCAAAAAGTCAACTTTGGTCAAAATGATCAATCCTTGACCCATTGACCAACCCATTGGTCTAAAAGCTCAACTTTTGACCAAAAAGTCAACTTTGGTCAAAATAGTCAGTTTTTGAATTAATTAACAATTATTGACCCAATATGTCAATCACTGACCAAAAAGTCAACTTTAGCCAAAATACTCAATTCTTGACCCAATGACAAATCAATTGACCCAAACTTTTGACCAAAAAGTTAATTTTAGCCAAAATAGTTAATTTTTTATATAATGACCACCCATTGACCTAATAAATCAACTTTTGACCAAAAAGTCAACTTTGGTTAAAATGGTCAATTTTTGACCCAATGACCAACTCATTTACCCAATAGGTGAATATTTGACTAAAAAGTCATCTTTCGTTAAAATGGTCAATCCTTGACCCAATTACCAACTCATTGACCAAATTAGTCAACTTTTGACCAAAAAGTCAACTTTGTTCAAAATGGTCAATTTCTGAGCCAATGACCACCCCGTTCACCAAATGGGTTAACTTTTGACTAAAAGTTTAAATTTGGTCAAAATAGTCAATTTTTGACCTAATGAGCAATTATTGACCCAATAATTGCATTTCTGACCAAAAAAGTCAACTTTAGTAAAAAAAGGTCAATATTTGACCGAATGACCAACCCATTGACCCAATAGGTCAACTTTTGCCACAAAGTCAATTTTGATCAAAATAATCAATTTTTGACCTAATGACAAATTATTGACCCAGTAAGCCAATGTCTGACCAAAAAGTCAACTTTGGTCAAAATAATCAATCCTTAATCCAATCAACAATCGATTGACTCAATAGGTCAACTTTGACCAAAAAATCAACTTTGGTCAAAATGATCAATCTTTTACCCAATGACCAACCCTTTTGCCTCATAGGTCAACTTTTGACCATAAAGTCAATTTTGGTCGAAATAATGAATTTTTGAATTAATGACCTATTATTGACTCAATAAGTTAATCTCTGACCCAAAAGTCAACTTTGGTTAAAATGGTCAATCCTTGACCTAATGACAAACTCATTGATCCAAAGGTTAACTTTTGACCAAAAAGTCATCTTCGTTCAAAATGGTTAACTTTTGACATATTATGTGAAATTTTACGGTTGTCTTTGCTAAGTCACCGGTCTTCATTAGCAGCGTTATTGATCCGAGGGCTCTTTCTCCTTTCTGGTTGAATCCTCTTAATAACATTTTGTCGGCTTCGAGCTCGCGAGCATCAATTTCCAAATATGCTAGTGTTCAAAGACTCATTATGTTGATTGATACTCCTGGATCCACCAATACTCTGGAGAGTGTAAACTTCCCAATTAGTAATCGAAATGTACAACGGTCGGTTGTGGTCTCGCGTCCCGAGTAGTAGATCATTGTCCGTGAAGGTGACGCTCGTCGTTCCTTTAACAAGCGAACCTCATCTAAGGAATCTTCGGCCATTCGAGCCAAGCAAATTTCTCGGATCAAGTAAGGCCTCGATCGAGCTTCTCTCATCTCCTTTCGATAAGATGAGGGCGTCGTAGATGCTCGCCTCGGCTCGTGTAGTTTCCTAAGATGAGCTAGCACGTTGTAGTCCACTTTATTTTCATGTGTTTCAGCCTTCTTCCCGAATGGGTATTTCTTCCGCTCGGGGTTGATTCTTCTTGAACAACCACCTGCTTTCCTTTGTCCTTTGGACCCATTCTCGGAGGTAGAACTCTTCCACTTCTTAAGTTGACTTCTGTAATTTCTTTCAAATCTAGTGTTGAGTTTGCTAGTGTTTCCTCTTGAATCGGAATGACAGGTTCTTCTAGATTAGCCTCAGAGTCTGAAGGCTCTAACTCTATTGTGACTGGAGCTCCTTGAAATTCGCAAATAGATTCATTGCTTGTTGAACTCTCGTAGCCTCCTTAATGGATGTCTTCTTCGTCATTGCGATCATCGAGATTGTGTATGATTTGAGAATTGTCATTTTTATCGAAATCGATGTCCGGATTGTCTCTAGTTACGTAATCGTTAGAAACAATCAAAACGTAGCCAACGCCATAACCCTTATCATTATAAGATCCCACCGGAGTGAGCAGATAATCATACAGAGTCAGAGGTTCGAGGGATTTCTCCCCCGAATCTGAAACAACTATCCTAGGATAAGCAGCCCCTAGCCTAACCTTAGAAGCCTCGGTCTTCTCTTCTTCATCAATTTTCTTCTTCTCTTCAATCGTCTCTTATTGAGGTGGTTCTTCTATCGCAAGTGATAGTGCCGACTTGACAGGTTTCGAACTCTGAATTGAGGCTCGCACCGAAGCGGTTTGGATGCCATCTAAAATCTTCTTCGAAGACCTTGTCCAAGCGGTAGTCCATCCATCATCAGTCGCATAGGGATCTATCGAAACAATGAGATCAGTCGAGACAACATTGACGGAACCTCCTTTCTGGGGTTCCTTCATGTACTCCTTCGGGATTGTTATATTCCCTTTCCGAAGGTTGTCGTTGAGCCAACTTTTGAAGGTAATATAATCTTCTATCTTGTGCCCAAGCATCCGGTGGTAAGGGCAAAATTTGGGATCACCTTTCTTGTTGACTTCTTCTGGTCTCTTAGGCTCTGGCAGTTGGAAATCTAGAGTCTTCATTAGACTGCGGAACATTTTTGGCACTGCCACATTCTTGAACGGATACTCCCTGCTTAGAAGCTCCCTTAACGTACGTTGCAGATGAGACGGTTGTTCATACTGTTGAGATGACTGATAGCTGGGTCGGGGTTGTTGATAATTCTGTTGAGGTTGCTGCGGCCGTTCTGACTATATTTGTATCGGTTGCTTGCCTTTGTCGACTACTGCAACAATCCCGAACTTCTTTTCAAAAGTTTTTACGGGCTTCAGTTTGTCTTTTTTGTCGGCGAAACTTAATTGCTTCGCCTCCTCTTGAAAGCTCCCGGCCTTGCTTAACAACTTCTCGAAAGTCTTAATAGTAAATCCCTTGAGGAGAAGTGCTATCGGGCCGTGAATGCTCTTAAGTAAAATGCCGATCGCATGCCGTTCTTGTAGTTGTGGTTCACACTTCATACTTCAGGTTCCTCCATCAAAGTATGTAATCTACCAAAATTTCGTTCGGCTTCTGCTTTCTCTACCACTAAATCACCTATGCTGATGTGGTGCCGAGCTCCGACAAATCGCTCGATGAAGAGGTTCTCTAGTTCCGAGAATGTCTTCACCGAACCATTCGCACCTCCGCATACCAATCAAAGGCGATCCCCGACAGTGCCGCGACAAATTGTCTGAAGAGTAATGCATCACTTCCGCCGGCATTGCAACAACTGGCATGAAAATGTGCAACATGCTGCCGAGGGTTCCTGGTTCCATCAAAGGTCTTGAACAGAGGTGGTATGAAGCCTTTCGGGTATTGGACGATCGTCGACTTCTTCGAGGTAAGGTCTACCCGTCCGAACGGATGTCCCGCTCTTCGACCGTGCTAAGGCTTCTCGCACTCGTCGTTCCACCAAGCTCTTAATATCCTATTCCGGAATCATGCTTTCGTGTTGTATCTTTCTTTAATCGATCATCCCCGTTGACGGACGTAATCTCCTTTCCTCCGTCTACAATGTGAATGACCTCTGGGGGTGTCTCTCTTGGGGTCGCACTTGACTCTGGAGAGTGGCTAGGGCTACAGCCATCTTTTCCATCCTCTTTGCCATTTGGGCGATTGTATCATCTTTCTCTTGAAGCTTCCTCCTCATTACTTCCGGCTCCTCCCTTTCTGCAGCTGCAGGAGCACCTTGTGAAGCTGACGAAGCTCGTGTTTCGACCATGTTAATTTCTGCATACTCATCATCCATGAACTCCGACGAATCAATCTCATCTCCGAATTTCTCTTCTCTTTCTTTTGCTAATCGTCGAATATCAGTCCTCAACTTTTCCATAGCATCCTCTAGCGGTCCTTTCTGCGCATCCTTGCAGTTGTAGTGTGATAGCTGTCGGGTTCCTTTCTCATGAGTCCCCTTTACCGCAAGTAGCGCTTTTCGGATTCAAGTCTCCCGACGAGACTTTCCTTCTCAGTGCCGTTGTTTCAATCTTAGTTGTCCGGTATAGGACGCCATACCATCCTTCTAGCAGCGAAGGTCTGAGACCGGATGGTCCGTCGCCCAAATGCCTGGAAGGTGGTATCCTCCCTAATCCGTAACCCCGAAATAACGACAGCGCGGACTAGCCTTCATCCTTTTATTCGGCCTTTCCGTAACGATGACGTGTTCTACTCGTGGCCCAAGACGAGATTTGACTGGCACCCGCCCTATCCTTCTTAGAATTTCTGATACAGGGCACTTTTCTTTCTTTGCTAACTTCTCAATCACAGTCTGTAGTCAGGCAAACGGTGTAATCCTAGCCCTTTTCTTTCTACTGTCGCTGTTGTATGCGGGTCGAGGTAATGTAGAAACAATCCTGCGGACATTTTCCTCGCCAGCTGCGGTGGAAAGGGGATGGAATCTACTTCCTTCCAAAAGGGTGTATCTTCAGCAATGAGTATGTATTCGAGTAGTGGTGTGTACTCGTGATTTCTTCTAAGAAAGTGACTTTAGCAGCTCCGGCCTTCCCGGCAATCTTCCTACTTCGTTCCTTCTTCGGGTCCGTGTTAGTGATGGAATTCTCGAGCTGGACCCGATTTCAAAAACGGAAGGTCTAACGGAAGGTCCGTACCCTCCACGGTAACGAGGTTCACCATAGCTCCGGATTTCCTTCCCCTTTAATTTGGCGATGCTTCGGCAGGTGCGGAGACAACTAGACCGGTGGGGGTAGCAACAACGGTCCTTCGTGGACAAGCAGTATTCTCTCGATTGGAATCTTTTGCAGGGAGGAAACTCTCGAGTCGACTTAAGGTCGAAATCGATCAAAGGTCTCTCGCTCAGCATACTTTGTTTGTCAGTGCGAAAAGGGTAACGTCGGTGATCTTGGCATTTGTGTTCTCGAATCGTTGTCCGAACCGGATGATCCCATTGTCGGGCAGCTGTTGACCTCATTTTTGATGAGGTCTTCCCTTCTTCTTTTTAGTGCTTAGGATCTAGCCTTAGGCTTTTCCTTTGACTATCTTAGAGGACTAGAATTGGGACCCGCCTTTTAGAAATTCAAACCACTTCTAAACTCCCTGCAAACTCCACAAACTTGACTATAGACCCCTAATCACCTAGAGGGTTGAAATCAAATATGGAAGTTTAAAGGATGAGTTCCTATAGGACTCTTCGGCCTTAGGATCGCCCAGGTGGTCCGGTCTGGTGAAGGGGCTGACTTACACATACACTTACATACACACAACACTTACACACTACATTTCCACACACTTCCTAAAAAAAACACACCCATACCCAACTTAACCACCTGACTCATGTAGGTGATTCACATGGATGGCCCTTAACCCCTAAACCCTTGCAAGCAGGTTAGGAACAACATAGCTGAATGCCTCAAATGAGTCCTTTCATGGCTCATATGGGCTTGAAATGGTTTCATGGCTCAACCAAAATGACTTCTTTCCACCTAAATTCACCCAATCTTCAATTTCCCAAATTTTCAATTTTTGACCCCTGGACCCTACACCTACTAAACCTACCCAAAACCCTTGAAATTACCCAATTTTTTGCAAAATTTCCAAATTACCCAAAATTTTCCAAAATCAATCCCAAACATCTCCACATCACTCAAATTGATCATCCATACCCAAAAATACCAAAAATTCCAAAAATACCCCCCAATACCCTCCAAATACCCAAAATACCCTTCTTGGCCTAAAAATCCAAAAATTCAGAAAATTCCCAGAAAATTCCAGAAAATCCTAACTATTCCCAATTTCATTTTGTCCAACTACACCATGGGCTAATTTTGTCAATTTACCCTACTTTTGTCAAAACCCCCAAATTGACCCATTTTAACCCAAAGTGAACCCAATGTCAAACCAAACCTACCCAATTGACCCCAATTTTGGTCCAATTCAATTCTAAACTTCAATTCAACATCCCCAATACCAATCTAGACCAAATCCAAGTCCAATTTGGTTGACATTTGGATCCAATTCCACTTTTGGCCTTAAAGCCCAATTTGGACCCATGACCCAAACTTAACCCAAACTCACCCAATTCAACTCCAATTAACCTCAAATCTTTTCTAAATCTTCCTTAACATTCCCACAAACAAAACCCTAACATGATTTTACAAAATTTTGAACCCAAACCCCACTCAAACTCAACCCAAGGTTAAAAGGCCCATTTTTGACCTAAGCCCAAACCTAACACAAATTCAACCCAATTCAAATCCAAATCACCCCCAATTTGTTTCAAATCACTCATGACACATCCATGAGCTACAAACAACAATTATTTGGCCCAACCTCTTTACAAAAAATTCTCATCCATGAACACATTCATAAACTTAAAAGCCCACTTCCCTTAAACCCTCCTAAAAGCCCATTTCCTTCAAAATTCAAAAGCCCAAATCGTCCTAAAGCCCACATGACACTTCCCCTCATCATCCATTTGATCAAAATCACCTCTAAGTTGCAAAATCATCAATTAAACCATTCCAAATCAAGCCACATGTCAAATTACCCCCTAAATGCCAAATATTTCTAAAACCCTTTTTCATGAAATAAGCCAACCTTTTCCCAAGCCAAATGGAGCCATGAACAAGCCATTCTCAAGCCACATGAAGCCATGAGGGCTTTGACTTGTCATTAGTCCATTTATGGCAAGAAGAGGGGATCTTTCTTAAGCCTCCCTTAAGCCTTTTTTACCTTAAGCATGTCACACTCTAAACCATGCTTTGCCACCTAATCCTCGATGGAGACTCCACCACACATGGGAGGTCGACCCACCCGACCTCCTCAGCCCAAAACCAGTGTCTGGGAGGTGCACCCAACCCATTTGCATGGGCTGACCAAAATAAGCTAAAATGGCCCCTTCCCCTTTCTACTTTGATTCAACCACTTTACACATGGCATTTGCCGATTACTTACACTAAACCCCTGCCTCGACCCACCCGACCAAGATGGTGACCATCGCTCGGCCGGCCGGCCACCATGCCGCCGGAAAACACCATGGCCGAGAGCTCACATGTGAGCCAACATTGAAATTCTCACTTGCCGAGCCGCCCCATGCCTAGCGATCACCATGGCTGTTCTTCTCCTCACTGTAGCAGACTGATCCCAAGCCCTAACTCCCCCGGGAGGCCCCCGACCAGCTCTATTTAAACTCCACCCCTCTCGGCCATGAAAAGAAGAGAAGCAAAAACCTTGCCAAAACTCGCCAAAATTGTTCCGGACCCTCTTCCACCCTCGCAGCACTTGATCCCCAGTGAAATCCCCTCGCCATTTCTCCTCCGTAAGCTCGATTTCAGAGTCGAAATTCCACCCAAAACCAGGACACTTCTCCACAGTGAGCCAATTCCCAAATCGATTGGCTCTACACCTTCACTCGTACCAAGAGAAGGTGTCCACCATCAAAAGCCCCATCTCCAGTACCACCCAGGTTGCTCCAGCCTCCAAGCTTTATGATCGGGCTTGGTCGAAATCATATCCATACAATTTACTGTACCAGGAGACTTCATCTGGAGCTTGCTAGGACCCAATCGAAGGTGCAACAACTCTCGCATCGAAGCCACACTTCTCCGAGCCAAGGTACGAGCTAACTCTTCATCCCGAGCTTCCGGAGATTCTCCATTTTAAATGCTTTAGTTTCAATGCATGTTAACCGTATAGATGTGTTCGTCTCTTCAAGACGAATCCATAGAGTATAAGAACGTAAAAATCCATCGAGAATCGAGCGAGATCTTGGGGATTTAGTGTGGACGCGCTCTCGGGCGAGAACGCTCGGGGACGATGAACGGATGCCGTCCATTCAATACACGCACGGACGGACGCGCTCGGATGGCGTCGGACTGTGAGATCGTACGAGAACCGGCGGCCCGGGCCGCCGACTCAGGTGGCGGCGTCGTACGGGAGAGCGCCGCGCGGTCTTTCGGAGGTCGCCGAGGATGTGCCGGCGCCGCGTGGATAAATAGAAAATAGGGTATTTTCCGATTTATTTAATTCCCTAAACTTCAAAAATTCATATCTCCGTGTAGAAAAATCAGAAAAATAAAATAAAATTACCCTCTTGCTCAGTGAAGAGAGGAGAATAATGTGGAAAAGAAATCACTTAATTTCATCAAATATTTTATTTTTTATGATTTATTTACTCTCTGCATTGTTTTAATTCTCAATGCATGCATACAATTCACCATGGCATGAGACCATAGGGCTTTTGAAGCCTCTGAATTTGGGAACATTCCCTGAATTTTCCAAAGTCGAGGCCATCCCTATGAAGAGTTCTTGATTTTTCAAGTTCGTGTCATCGTTTTGAGTATTTTAATTCCAGTAAATAGCATGTTGTGAAATAAATTCTAGGAAAATTTGGTGATGTTCCTTATGACCAGAGAACCCTAGGAAAAATAAGTTTTGACTTAGTTCATTTAAAACAACCCTAATCGGCTTAAACACCCAAAATAGGTCTTTAATTAATTAGAGTTAACCAGGCATCAAATTGACTTGAAATCAATTCTCCACTCGACCTTTAGGATCAGAGGAATCCACCACAAAATTTGAGGTCAATCGGACTCGGTTAGCCCCACTAATTGGGTCGATTAAGTCACTTAGCCATTTTAAACTTTAAAAATTCATAACTTTCAAAATACTTTTCAAAAATTCACCAAATTGGTTTTGGAGCCTCTCTGATATCAGGGGAACCTAAGAAAATTAAAATTTCAATTTTCTAAAAAAGTTGATTTTTAATAATATTTTAATATTTTTAATAATTAAAAAATAATAAAAATCACAAAAATAATAAAATTCACCAAAATGTCACATTTTGAATTTTAATCACTTAGGAATAAATCCCACATTTTTCTTAGGTCTATTTAGTGAGATATTGAATTTTAAAGCCCTAGGGTAATTTTAAAATTAAAAAAATGTATTTTCTAGCATTTTCACTAAAATAATTATAATAAATCATAGAAAAATCAGAAAATTGCAAAATTTTCTTCTCTGGTTTCCTTGATATCAAAGAGATTTTTGAAAAATATAAAACCCATTTTTCAACATTTATTTTATTTTTAAATTAATTAACACTCCAAAACTCAAAATAATTATAATAAAAATAATATAATTCAAAAAATCACCAAAATTGGTCCAAGTGCTTCTCTGGTCATTAGGAATGTCCCCTAATTTTCTTAAGGACAGAAACTTTCCCTTGGTCATGTTATTAAATTTTCCTTGAAAATCTCTATTTTCCACTAAAAATAATTATATAAATAAATTAAATACAGAAAAATCACATTTTCTCCTCTCATGTCTTTATTGACATATGAGTGAAGTCACATAAAAATTTCAAGTTCATTTAAGTTCAATTTAGTGAGTTATGAAATTATTAAGCTTAAGGGGTAAAATGGTAATTAAACTTTTAACCCTTAATTAAAACTTTAGGTTTAATAAAAAATTAACAAGTAAAATATTTGATCTTAATCTGATTTGGATGATTGAAATTTAAATAATCAAAGGGTAGAAACTCATTAAACAATTTTTAAAATGATTAAACTTTAATTAAATAATAGATTAAATTTGGAAGAATAATAAAATTGGAATTATTAAAATAAGGGATATTTATTAGGAAGAGATTTATTCTTTAATTTAAAATCCCTAAATTAATCATCTCATTAATATTCAACTCTTAATTAAAATGATAATTCAAATTCAAAATATTAAAAGACTTAATCATTAAACTAAAATTAAATTATTAAACTCTTTCAAAAATTTCAATTAAAATTAAAGATAAAACTAAATTAAAAATTAAATTAAAATAAGTAAATTAAATTGGATTAAATTAAATTGAATTAAAATTAAATTAAATAATTAAATAAAATTAAATTAAATCAATTAAATTAAATTAAATTAAATTAAATTAAATAATTAATTTAAATTAAATTAAATCAAATTAAAATTAAATTAAATTAAATTAAATTAAATTAAATTGAATAATTAAATTAAATTAAATCAAATCAAATTAATTAAACATCAAATCAAATTAAATTGAACTATATTAAACTAAATTAAAACTCAATTAAATTAAGTTGAATTAAATATAACATCACCTAAAACAGAAAGAATTCAAAATAAATGTAAAGCAACTTGAACACTATTCCAAATTTAAACCCTTTAACTTAAATCAAATCATTTCAATACTAATTTACCCTCGAAAGCTTTGATCAATATAACTCCTAAATGGAACATCAAATGAAGTGTTACCTCACTCATAGGATATTCAAATGTCCTAGTTCAACGAGCAAGTTAACAAGACTTGAAAACCTCGGACGATCGATTCATTTATATAATTAAATTCATTTGGACTTAAAACAATCCTAGAAATATTGAAAAGATGTTTAAGATTCTTCTTAAGCACTTCCTCAATATGATAGGATATTTATAAGAACAATTGGACTTAATCGTCCTTCGATGAAGAAAATCGTCCTCAAACAAAAACACAAAGAACCTAGACGTCATAGAGTCGACTAGCTATAGGATTAGGAATTTGGCAGAAAACCATAACCTTTCCCCAGCTTTACCTAGGAACTTGCTTAAATATTCTAATTGTGTTTTAAGTGCAGCTTGGGATGACTGGAAGACCCTCCAGGTACGCTTTTATTTTATTGCAATTTACTTTCTTGCAATTTACTTTCTTGCAATTTACTTTATCGCAAATGCATTTTACTTTTCTCGTACGATAAAACAACCGTTGCATGAAAACCCACACCTTTAGGATAGTCCCTAAAACCGAAACCAAAACTAAGTTAAAAGTCATTGCAAGATAAAATTCACCGCCACAACATTTCAAAATATAAAACAACTCAAAATTTAATCACAAACAGAACACAAAACTACAATCGCAACTAAATTAAAACGTCCCGTTGGATGATCGGGAATACTTCTGATGATGTAACCTACGTGTTGCTAACGGGATTTCCCACGGTCTAAATGAAAGTGTGGAACTCATTCAGTTGAGTTTAGCAAATTCATCCGACTAAGTGAATCCGATAAAAATAATGATGCCGGAAGGATGGAACCGTGGGATCTTAACCGGTGTCGTTATAATCAACTTTAAGATTTGTTTTAATCAAAATAAAAAAACACTTGGAAATTAAGACTTCTCTAAACCAAAACACTTCTCTCATCCCCCGATTTATGATTTCTAAAACTAAACCTCGCAACAACAAGGAGCTTGGAGCATGGTGGGCAAAGACGGCCATCGTCGTCAGCAAAACTCGAACCTACTTCAAAGAAAATCTTCTTAGAATTAAAACAACAAAGCCACTAGGATTTCGAGGTAGCTCACTAGTGCACCATAAATCCTCAACTCTTCGTTAGGCATTTGCATTGCAAATTAAGCCCTAACCGGTCTTAGATTCCGAGGTAAGTCGTCCGATACGACATAAACCCTCACATCTTCTGATGCTATTTGTTTGATTTTATCATACAAATATAAGCCCTAATTAATTAAAATCGACAAGATCGAAATACTAAATAAACATTAGGACTTTCCTAAATTCAAGCCAAACAATAGGATAGTCGGGAAATTACCGAAGTTCACTTCGAATCAGTGATTTCTCCTACCTTTCTTCCTTTGGATTCACAAAACAAAATGTTCCAAATTTGATCCATTCCCTATTGAAATTCCAAAATTCAATCTTTGAAAACTTTAAACTTTGAAATTCTTGAGAGCGAATTATTGGTTATTATCGAGAGTTTTCTTAGGTGATTCCCGTCACTTAAGATGTAATTAACTATAGTGGCTTGCCCTTATAGGGAATTTTAAAGAACCTGTGTAATATAAACCTCGTTTAATGTTTTCATATTAAGCGTGGAATTTTGTCGCTTATAAAATTGGTTCGCGTACCAAACGGATGTCACAAATCTTCTAGTTTATTTAATCGAGCCCCACCGATCGAGCGGTAGTGTCTATCCTTAGTGGGTAGATACATGGCTTGTGGTGCGGTGCTCGTTTATATAAACTATTTGGGATGTGAGATCGGTTTAATCTCATATCTTAAAACTTTCAAATTTAAAATTATTTTCAAAATCAAATACTACTTTTCAAATTATTTATTTTGATCAAATTAAAATTCGCCGACAACTTAGTTAGGCGACCCTTTTAAAAAAAAAGCATCACACAACCTAAAAAAAATAGTGCGGCGACGGCTCATCCTTGTAAACGAAGTAAGTCCAGATCATTGGTGAAGGAGAAAATCGACTTTGGGGCTTCCATTTCTGCGGGGTATATTCGATTGTCGGTCCCAAGTTATGCTTATTCTCATCGAGACGAAAAGAAAGGAATCGAAAAGAGTCCGAACACATTCTTGTTCATGTATTTATAAGAAGGAGTTATTTCGTTAAAAGAGTCATTCATTAGAGGGTTTGTTTATTTAGAACGGAATGTTCAAAGGTGTAGAGAAGGTAATGAATCCGATTCAGAGTTGGAAAGGAAAAGAAAGTCTTATGCAAGACTTCTCGACTCGAAGGGTCACTCCTAAACTAACACCTATTGGGGGTCCACCCCATCTCAGAAATGAGGTAAAAGGATCTCGGAACCTCTGCGTTTAGGGGTGTCTAAACAGTGGCTCCTAAATCCGAGAGAATGTTGGCTATACTCGTTCAAGGTAGAAATGAACATAATATTCCAACGGAAAGAAGGGTAGCTTGATCCATTAGGGACATGGATGCATTACCGATTTTTGAAAGCAGAATTATCTGATTAAAATGGAGAGAGGAATTATCCCCAGCGGAGTCGCCAGAAGTATGTCGGCATATTTTTAGGTTGTGTGTTTTATTTTGAAAAGAGGTCGCCTACAGGAATTGTCGGCGAATTTTTAATTTAATTTAAATAAATAATTTGAAAAGTAGTATTTATTTTTGAAAATAATTTTAAATTTGAAAATTTTAAGATATGAAATCAAACTGATCTCACATCCCGAATAGTTTATATAACGAGCACCGCACCACAAACCGTGTATCTATCCCTAAGAATAGACACACTGCTTGATAATGGGGCTCGATTAGATAAACTAGAAAGGCTGGTGACATCCGTTTGGTCTGCGAACCAATTTTATAAGCCGACAAATTCCCTGACTTAATATGAAAACATTAAACAGTGTTTATATTACTCGGGTTCTTTAAAATTCCCTATAAGGGCAAGCCCCTATAGTTAATTACATCTTAAGTGACGGGAATCACCTAAGAAAACTCTCGATAATAATCAGTAATTCTGCTCTCAAGAATCTCAAAGTTTAAGTTTTCAAAGGATTGAATTCTAGAATTTCAACAGGGAATGGATTAAGTTTGGAACATTTTGTTTTGGGAATTCAAAGGAAGAAAGGTAGGAGAAATTACGGATTCGAAGCGAACTTCGGTAATTTCCCGACTATCCTATTGTTTGGCTTGAATTTAGGAAAGTCCTAATGTTTATTTAGTATTTCAATCTTGCCATTTTTAATTAATTTGGACTTATATTTGTATGATAAAATCATACAAATAGCCTTGAAGATGTGAGGGTTTATGTCATATCGGACGACTACCTCGGAATCCTAAAACTGGTTAGGGCTTAATTTGCAATGCAAATGCCTAAGAAAAGGTTGAGGATTTATGTTGCACTAGGCAAACTACCTCAAAGTCCTATGGCTTAGTTATTTAGTTCTAAGAAAGTTCTGCTGAAGTAGACTCGAGTTTTGCCGATGACGATGGCCGTCGCTGCCCACCATGCTCCGAGCTCCTTGTTGTTGCGCAGGTTTAGTTATAGAAGTCATAAATCAGGAGATGAGAAAAGTGTTTTGGTATAGAGAAAATCTTAAAGTCCAAGTGTTTTTAATATTTTAATTAAAACAAATCTTAAAGTTGATTATAACAACACCGGTTAAGATCCCACGGTTCCATCCTTCCGACATCGTTATTTTTATCGGATTCACTTAGTCCGAGATGAATTTCGCTAAACTCAACTAAATGAGTTCCACACTTTCATTTAGACCGTGGAAATCTCGTTAGCAACACGTAGGTTACATCATCCGAGGTATTCTCGATCATCCAACAAGACGTTTTAATTTAGTTGTAATTGCAGCTTTTGTGTTCCGTTTGTGATTAAATTTCGAGTTGTTTTATATTTTCGAAATGTCGTGGCGGTGAATTTTATCTCTGTAATGACTTTTAATTTAGTTTTGGTTTCAGTTTTAGGGACTATCCTAAAGGTGTGGGTTTTCATGCAACAGTTGTTTATCATGCAAGAAAAGTAAAGTGCATTTACAATAAAGTAAATTGCAAGAAAAGTAAATTACAATAAAATAAAAGCGTACCTGGAGGGTCTTCCCGTCATCCCAGGATGTACTTAAAACACAATTAGAATATTTAAGCAAGTTCCTAAGTAAAGCTAAGGTAAGGGTTATGGTTTTCTACCAAGTTCCTAATCCTATAGCTAGTCATTTCCTATGACGTCTAGGTTCTTGTGTTTTGGTTTCGAGGACGATTTTCTTCATCAAAGAACAATTAATTTCAATTGTTCTTATAAACATCCTATCATATTGAGAAAGTATTTAAGAAGAATCTTAAACATCTTTTCAATATTGTTAGAATTGTTTTAAGTCCAAATGAATTTAATTATACAAATGAATTAATCCTCCGGGAATTCAAATTTTGTTGTTATCTTACTCAGTGAACTAGGACATTTGAATATCCTATGAGGGAAGTAACATTTCATTTAACGTTCTGTTTAGGAGTTATGACAACAAAAGCTTTCGAGGGCAAATTGATGTTCAAATGGTTTGTGATTTAATTTAATTTCGCTTAATCGGGTTTAAATTTGGAATAGTGTTCAAGTTGTTTCATATTTATTTTTTGAATTTCTTTATGTCTTAGGTGATGTTATTTTTAATTCAATTTAATTTAACTTTAATTTAATTTAATTTGGTTTAGTTTCAATTTTAATTTAATTTAATTTAATTTAATTTAATATGATTTAATTTTAATTTAATTTAATTTAATTTAATTTAATTATTCTTAATTTAATTTTATTTAATTAATTTAATTTTATTTAATTAATTTAATTTTAATTAAATTTAATTCAATTTAATTTAATTTGTTCAATTTAATTTAATTTAATTTATTTGATTTAATTTAATTTAAATTAATTTAATTTGTTTAATTTAATTTAATTTAATCTTTAATTTAATTTTATTTTTTAATTTTAATTTAACTGAAAATTTAAAAAGAGTTTAATAATTTGACTTTTAATTTAATTTTAATGATTAAGTCCTTTAACATTTTAAAACTTAAATTTGAATTATCATTTTAATTAGGGATTGAATATTATTGAGATGATTAATTTAGGGATTTTTAAATTAAAGAACAAATCTCTTCCTAATAGTATCCCTATTTTAATAATTCCAATTTTATTATTCTCCCAAATTTAATCAATTATTTAATTAAGGTTTATTTTAATTATCTTCAAATTGTTTAGTAGGTTTCTACCCTTTAATTATTTAAATTTCAATCATCCAAATCAGATTAAGATCAAATATTTTATTTGTTAATTTTATTAAACCTAAAGTTTTAATTAAGGGTTAAAATTTTAATTACCATTTTGCCCTTCAAGCTTAATAATTTCATAACTCACTAAATTGAGCTTAAATTAACTTGAAATTTTTATGTGACTTCACTCATATGCCAATAAAGACATGAGAGGAGAAAATTTGATTTTTCTGTATTTAATTTATTTATGTAATTATTTTTAGTGGAAATAGAGATTTCCAAAGAAAATTTAATAATATAACCAAGGGAAAGTTTCTGTCCTTAAGAAAATTATGGAACATTCCTAATGACCAGAGGACCACTTGGACCAATTTTGGTGATTTTTTAAATTATATTATTTTTATTATGATTATTTTAAGTTTTGGAGTATTAATTAATTTAAAAATAAAATGAAGGTTGAAAAATGAATTTTATATTTTTCAAAAATCTCTCTGATATCAAGGAAATCAGAGAATCAATTTTTACAATTTTCTAATTTTTCTTTGATTTATTAGAATTATTTTAGTGGAGATGCAAAAAAATACATTTTTTAATTTTAAAATTACCTTAGGGCTTTAAAATTTAATATCTCATTAAAAAGACCTAAGAAAAATATGGGGTTTGTTCCTAAGTGATTAGAATTCAAAATATGACATTTTGGTGAATTTTATTATTTTTGTGATTTTTATTATTTTTTAATTATTAAAATATTAAAATAATGCCAAAAAATCAACTTTTTTAGAAAATTGAAATTTTAATTTTCATAAATTCCCCTGATATCAGAGAGGCTCCAAAACCAATTTGGTGAATTTTTGAAAAGTATTTTGAAAGTTATGAATTTTTAAAGTTTAAATTGGCTAAATGGCTTAATCAACCCATTTAGTAGGGCTAACCAAGTCCAATTGACTTCAAATTTTTATGGTGGGTTCCTCTGATCCTAAAGGTCAGTGGAGAATTGATTTCAAGTCAATTTGATGTATGATTAGCTCTAATTAATTAAAGAGCTATTTTGGGGGTTTAAGCCAATTAGGGTTATTTTAAATGAATTAATTCAAAACCTATTTTTCCTAGGGTCCTCTGGTCATAAGAAACATCACCAAATTTTCCTAGAATTTATTTTACAATATGCTAATTATTGGATTTAAAATACTCAAAACAGTAACATGAATTTGAAAAATCAATAACTTCTCATAGGGATGGCCTCTGACTTTGGAAAATTCAGGGAATGTTCCCAAATTCAGAGGCTTCAAAAGCCCTATGGTCTCATGCCTTGGTGAATTTTCTATATGCATGGAGAATTAAAAGAATGCAGAGGGTAAATAAATCATTAAAAATAAAATAATTGATGAAATTAAATGATTTCTTTTCCACATTATTCTCCTCTATTCACTGAGCAAGAGGGTATTTTTATTTTATTTTTCTGATTTTTCTACACAAAGTTATGGATTTTTGAAGTTTAGGGAATTAAATAAATAAAAAAATACCCTAATTTTCTATTTATCCACGCGGCGCTGCGTCAACCTCGGCAGCTCCGAAACGCTGTGTGGCGCTCTCTGATTCGACGCCGCCATCCGACTCAGCGCTCCAGGGGCCCGCTGTATCGTTCCGTCTCCTCATCCGGCGTGATCCTGGCCGTCCGTCCGCGCGTGTATTAAATGAACGGCATCCGTTCATCGTCCCCAAGCGTCCTCACCCGAGAGACGTCCACACTAAATCCCTAATATCTCACTCAATACTTAACGGATTTTCATGTTCTTGTGCTCTATGGATTCGTCTCTGAAGAGACGAACACATCTATACGGTGATCATGCATTGAAATTAAAGCATTTGAAATGGAGAATCTCCGAAGCTCCGGGATGAAGAATTAGCTCATACCTTTGCTCGCAGAAGTGTGGCTTCAATCCGAGGGTTGTGTCACCTTCGATTGGATCCCAGCAAGCTCCGAGATGAAGTCTCCTGGTCCAGTGAATCGCCTAGTTATGAAAGTGACCACAGCCGATCACAAAGCTTGGAGGCCGGAACAATCTGGGGTGGCTCGGAGATGGGGCTTTCGGTGGGAAACTTCTCCTCTTGGTCCAATGGAAGGTGTAGGACCAATCAATTTGAGGATTGGCTCACTGTGGCAAAGTGTCCTGGTTTTGGGTGAAATTTCAGTTGAGAAATTGGATTCTGTTGGTGGGGATTAGGGCATATTAACACTGGGGATCAACTGCTCTAAGTATGGAGTAGGGTTTGGAACAATTTTGGCAGAGTTTCGGCAAGGTTTGTGCAACTCTCTTCCATGACCGTGAGGGGGTCGAGTTTAAATAGAGGTGGCTGGAGAGCCTCACAGGGATGGCCAAGGGTTGGGATCGCCGCTTGCTCGGGCATGGGAAGAACAACCATGGTGGCCATTGGGCATGGGGCGACTCGACGAAGTGGGAATTCCAAACTTCGGCTCCTCCCGAGGTCTCGGCCATGGTGTTTTCCGGCGACCCAGGCGGCTGGCCGGCAGGCATGGGTCACCCTCAGGTCCAGGTGGGTCAGGGCTGGAGGTTTGTGCAGTCAATTGGCAAATGCCATGTGTAAAAGGCTTGGATTAGAATGGAATGGGAAAGAGCTCATTTTGGCTCAAATTGGTCAACCCATCCCTTTGGGCTAGGTGCACCACCCAAGGCATGGTTTAGGCTGAAGAGAAAGTCACTTGGATCAGCTTGATTAGTGGGGTCAAGTCACAATCCAAGTACAATTAAGCTTAAGCATGGTTTAGTGGAGTCATGGAAGTGGCTAATCACTCTTAAGAGAATATGGAAAGGGCCTCCTCCTCTTGCCATCTTGGGTATGGTGAGGTGGAAAGTAGATTCCATGGCTCTCATGGCTTCCATGTGGCTCATGCATGGCTTCATGGCTCATCTTTGGCTTGGGAAAAGTCAAGTCAATTTCATGGAAATGGATCTAAGAAAATTTTTGTATTTTGATGGGAATTGGCACATGGCTTGATTTGGAATCATTTGATGGTTGATATGAACTTAGGGATGATTTTAATTAAGGGTATGATGAGAAGAACTTGTCATATGGGCTTTAACATAAAATTTGGGCTTTTAGGAAGGTTTAAGAAAGTGGGCTTTTGGTTTAAAAATAAATTTATGGATGGGAATTTTGTGAAGGATTGGGCCAAACAAATGTTGGGTTTAGCTCATGGATGTGTCATGAGTGACTTGAAGCAAATTGGGAGTGATTTGGGTTTGAATTGGGTTGAATTTGGGCTTCTTTGGTGAATGGGCCAATATAGGTCAAATTGGGCTAACTTGGGCCAATGTTGGGCTAGGGTTGAAATTAATGTAAAATAAATGTTGGGAAATGTTTATGGGAGTGTTTCAAAGAGGTTTTGGCTTTGGTTGGGTTTTGATTTTGGGGTTTGGGCTTATTTAGGTTAGGTTTGGGTTTAGGTCAAAATTGGGCCTTTTAGCTTTGGGTTGAATTTGAGTGGGGTTTGGGTCTAAATTTTGGGCAAATCATGTTAAGGTTTTGCTTGTGGTAATGTTAAGGAAGATTTAGAAAAGATTTGGGGTTAATTGGAGTTGAATTGGGTGAGTTTGGGTTAGGTTTGGGTCATGGGTCCAAATTGGGCTTTAAGGCCCAAAGTGAAATTGGATCCAAATGTCAATCAAATTGACTCGGATTTGGTCTAGATTAGTGTTGGGAATGTTGAATTGAAGTTTAGAATTGAATTGGACCAGAATTTGCTTCAATTGGGTAGGTTTGGTTTGACATTGGGTTCACTTAGGGTTAAAATGGGTCAAATTGGGGGTTTTGACGAAAGTAGGGTAAATTGACAAAATTGGCCCATGTTGTAGTTGAAAAAATGAAATTGGGATTTTCTGGAATTTTCTGGAATTTTCTGGGAATTTTCTGAATTTTTGGATTTTTGGGTCAAGAGGGGTATTTTGGGTATTTGGAGGGTATTGGGAGGTATTTTTGGAATTTTTGGTATTTTTGGTTATGAATGATCAATTTGAGTAATGTGGAAATATTTGGGATTGGTTTTGAGGAATTTTGGGTGATTTGGAAATTTTGAAAAATTTGGGTAATTTGAGGCTTTGGGTAGAGCTTAGCGGGTTTAGGGTCCTCGGGGTCAAAAATTGAAAATTTGGGAAATTGAAGATTAGGTGAATGTAAGTGGAATGAAATCATTTTGGTTGAGCCATGAAGCCATATCAAGCCCACATGAGCCATGAAGGGACTCATTTGAGGCATCCACTATGTTGTTCCTAACCCTCTTAGCCAAGGGCTTAGGGGTTAAGGACCATCCATGTGATTTCAAGTTGGGTATAGGTGTGTTTTTCTTAGGAGGTGTGTGAGAGTGTAGTGTATAAGTGTAGTGTGTGTGTAAGTCAACTCTTCACCAGACCAAGCCACCCAGGGCAGTCCTAAGGCCAAAGAGTCCTATAGGAACTCATCCTTTAAACTTCCACATTTGATTTCAACCCTCTAGGTGATTAGGGGTCTACAGTCAAGTTTGTGGAGTTTGCAGGGAGTTAAGAAGTGGTTTGAGTTTCTAAAGGGTGGGTTCCACTTCTAGTCCTCTAAGATAGTCAAAGGAAAAGCCTAAGGCTAGATCGTAAGTACTAAAAAGAGGAAGAGGGAAGACCTCATCAAAAATGAGGTCAACAGTCAACATTGGTCAAAATGGTCTATCTTTGACCCAATGACCAACACATTGACCCAATAGGTCAACTTTTGACAAAAAAAGTCAACTTTGATCAAAATGATCAATCCTTGACCTAATTACCAACCAATTGGTCTAATAAATCAACTTTTGACCAAAAAGTCAAATTTTGTCAAAATAGTCAATTTTTGAAATAATGATCAATTATTGATCCAATAAGTCAATCTCAGACCAAAAAGTCAACTTTAATCAAAATGGTCAATCCTTGATTTAATGATAAACCCATTAACCTAATAGGTCAACTTTCGACCAAATAGTCAATTTTGGTCAAAATAATCAATTTTTGACTTAGTGACCACCCATTGACCCAATATGTCAATTTTTTACCAAATAGTCAATTTTGTCCAAAATGGTCAATTTTTTGACCCAATGACCAACCCATTGACCCAATAGGTCAACTTTTGACCAAAAAGTCATATTTGGTCAAAATGGTCAATTCTTAACCAAATTACCAACTCATTGACCAAATAGGTCAACTTTTAACCAAAAAGTAAACTTTGGTCAAAATGATCAATTTTTGACCCAATGCCCACCCCGTTCACGAAATGAGTTAATTTTTGACCAAAAGTTTAATTTTGGTCAAAATAGTTAATTTTTGACCTAATGAGCAATTATTGACCAAATAATTCAATTTTTGACAAAAAAGTCAACTTAGTCAAAATGGTCAATACTTGACCCAATGACCAACACATTTACCCAATATGTCAACTTTTGACCACAAAGTCAATTTTGGTCAAAATAATCAGTTTTTGACCTAATGACCAATTATTGATCCAGTAAGCCAATCTCTGACCTAAAAGACAACTTTGGTCAAAATGGTCAATCCTTGACCCAATGACCAACCGATTAAACCAATACGTCAACTATTTACCAAAAAGTCAACTTTGGTCAAAATGATCAATCTTTTACCCAATGACCAACCCTTTGGCCTCATAGGTCAACTTTTGACCATAAAGTCAATTTTGGTCGAAATAGTAAATTTTTGAAATAATGACCTATTATTAACCCAATAAGTCAATCTCTGACCAAAAAGTTAACTTTGGTCAAAATGGTCAATCATTGACCAAATGACAAACCCATTGACCCAATAGGTCAACTTTTGACCAAAAAGTCATCTTCATTCAAAATGGTCAATTCTTGACCCATTTACTAACTCTCGACAATATGTCAACTTTGACCAAAAGTCAACTTTGGTCAAAATGGTCAATTTCTGGCCCAATGACCACCCAGTTGACCCAATGGGTTAACTTTTGACAAAAAATTATATTTTTGTCAAAATAGTCAGTTTTTTACTTAATGACCAATTATTGACCCAATAAGTCAATCCATGACCAAAAAGTAAATTTTGGTCAAAATGGTCAATCCTTAACTTAATGACAAACCCATTAACCCAATAGGTCAACTTTTGACCAAATAGTCAATTTTGGTCAAAATAGTCAATTTTTTACTAAATAACCACCAATTAACCCAATAGGTCAACTTTTGACCAAAATGTCAACATCGGTCAAAATGTTCAATTTTTGACTCAATGACCAACCCATTAACACAATAGATCAACTTTTGAAAAAAAAGTCATCTTTGGTCAAAATGTCAATTTTTGACCCAATTACCAACTTATTGACCAAATGGGTCAACTTTTGACCAAAAATTTAATTTTGGTCAAAATATTCAATTTTTGACCTAATGACCAAAGTAGTCAATTTTTAAATTAATGACCAATTTTTGACCTAATAAGTCAATCTCTGACCAAAAGTCAACTTTGGTCAAAATGGTCAATCCTTGACGCAATGACAAACCCATTGACCCAAGAGGTAAACTTTTGACCAAAAAGTCAATTTTGGTCAAAATGGTCAATTTCTTACCCAATGACCACCCTGTTGACCCAATGGGTTAACTTTTGACCAAAAATAAATTTCAATTTTGGTAAAAATAGTCAATTTTTGACCTGATGGACAATTATTGACCCAATAAGTCAATCTCGGACCAAAAAGTCAACTTTGATCAAAATGGTCAATCGTTTAACTAATGACAAACCCATTGACCCAATTGATCAACTTTTGATCAAAAAGTCATCTTCAATCATAATGGTCAATTCTTGACCAAATTACCAACACATTGAACATATAGGTTAACTTTTGAGCAAAAAGTAACTTTCGTCAAAAACGTCAATTTCTGACCCAATGGGTCAACTTTTGACAAAAAATTTAATTTTGGTCAAAATTATCAATTTTAGTCCTAATGACCAATTATTAACCCAAAAAGTCAATCTGTAACCAAAAAGTCAACTTCGTCAAACTGGTCAATCATTCACCCAATGACCAACCTTTTGACCTAATCAGTCAATTTTCGACAAAAAAGTCAATTATGGTTAAATAGTCAATTTTCGACCTTTATGACCAATTATCGACCTAATAAGCCAATCTCTTACCAAAAGTCAACTTTTGTCAAAATGGTCAATCCTTGACCTAATGACCAACCCATTGACCCAATAAGTCAACTTTTCGACCAAAAGGTCAACTTTGTTCAAAATGATCAATCTTTTACCTAATGACAAACCCATCGTCCTAATAGCTCAATTCGACCACAAAGTTAATTTTGGTCAAAATAGTCAATTTTTGAATTAATAACCAATTATTGACCCAATAAGTCAATCACTGACCAAAAAGTCAACTATGGTTGAAAGGGTTAATCCTTGACCCAATGACAAACTCATTTACCCAATAGATCAACTTTGGACCAAAAAGTCATCTTCGTTCAAAATGTCCAATTGTTGACCCAATTACCAACTCATTGACATAGTAGGCCAAATTTTGACAAAAAAGTCAACTTTAGTCAAAATGGTCAATGTATGACCCAATGACCACCCCATTAACCAATAGGGTTAACTTTTGACCAAAAATTTAATTTTTGTCAAAATAGTCAGTTTTTTACCTAATGACCAATTATTGACCCAATAAGTCAATCCATGACAAAAAAAGTCAATTTTGGTCAAAATGGACAATCTTTAACGCAATGACAAACTCATTAACCCAATATGTCAACTTTTGACCAAATAGTCAATTTTGGTCAAAATAGTCAATTTTTGACTAAATGACCACCCATTGACCCAATAGGTCAACTTCTGACAAAAAAGTCAACTTTGGTCAAAATGGTCAATTTTTGACCCATTGACCAACCCATTGACCCAATATATCAACTTTTGACCAAAAAGTCATCTTTGGTCAAAATCGTCAATTCTTGACCCAATTACCAACTCATTGACCAAATAGCTCAACTTTTGAGCAAAAAGTCAACTTTGGTCAAAATGGTCAAATTGACCTAATGACTACCCGTCGACTCAATTGTCAACCTTCGACCGAAAATTTAATTTTGGTCAAAATAATCAATTTTGACCTAATGACCAAAACAATCAATTTTTTAATTAATGACCAATTATCGATTCCAATAAGTGAATCTCCGACCAAAAGTCAACTTAGGTCAAAATTGTTAATCCTCGACCCAATGACAAACCCATTGACGCAAAGGTAAACTTTTGACCAAAAAGTCAATTTTGGTCAATATAGTCAACTTTTGTCCAAAAAGTCAACCTTGGTGAAAATGATCAATTTTTGACCAAATGACCAACCCATTGACCCGAAAGATCAACTTTTGACAAAAAAAAGTCATCTTTGGTTAAAATGGTCAATTCTTCACCCAATTTCCAACTCAATGACATAAAAGGTCAACTTTTGACCAAAAAAGTCAACTTTTGAAGAATAAAGTCAACTTTTGACCAAAACAGTTAACTTTTGACCAAAAAAGTTAACTTTTGACCAAAAAGTCAACATTGGTTAAAATGGTCAATTTCGATCTAAAGACAACCACGTTTACCCAATGGGTCGAAATCGACCTAATGACCAATTATTGACTCTAATGACCAATTATTAACCAAATAAGTCAATACTCGACTAAAAGTCCACTTCGGTCAAAATGTTCAATCATCGACCTAATGATAAACCCATGACTAATAGCAAATCTCGACCAAAAAGTCAAATTTGGTCAAAATAGTCATATTTTGACCTATTGACCACCCATTGACCCAATATGTCAATTTTTGATTAAAAAGTCAACTTTGGTCAAAATGGTCAATTTTTAACCTAATGACCAACCCATTGACCCAATAGGTCAACTTTTGACAAAAAAGTTATCTTTGGTCAAAATGATCAATTCTTGACCAATTTCCAACTCAATGACCAACTAGGTCAACTTTGGCTCAAATGGTCAATTTCTGACCCAATGACCACCTGCATTGACTCTAATGGGTTAACTTTCGACAAAAAAATTCAATTTTGGTTAAAATAATCAATTTTGATCTAATGACCAAATATCGACCCGAAGAAGTCAAAATGGTTAATCCTTGACCTAAGTCCTAATCAATCAATTTTCGACAAAAAGTTAATTTGGTAAAAATAGTCAATTTTTGACTTAATGACCACCCATCAGCCTAATAGTCAACTTCGGACAAAAAAGTCAATTTTAATCGAAAAAGTCAATTTTCGACCTAGTGACCAATTATCGACCCAATAAGCTAATCTCCGATAAAAAAGTCAACTTTGGTCAAAATGAGTCAACTTCAACCCAATGACTAACCCATCGACCCAATAAGTCTTTTCGACCAAAAAGTAAACTTTAGTCAAATGATCAATCATCGACCTAATGACCAACCCATTACCAATAGGTCAACTTTTCACCGAAAAGTAAATTTTGGTCAAAATAATCAATTTTCAATTCATGACTAATTATTGACCCAATATGTTAATCTCTGACCAAAAAGTCAACTTTGGTCAAAATGGTCAATCATTGAACCAAAGACTCCCAACTTTTGACCTAAAAGTCAATTTTGGTCAAAAAAGTCAATTTTTGACCTAATGACCAATTATTGACCCAATAAGCCATTCTCTGACCAAAAAGTAAACTTTGGACAGAATGGTCAATCCTTGACCAAATGACCAACCCATTAACCTAATAGGTCAACTTTTGACCAAAAAGTCAACTTTGGTCAAAATGGTCATTTTTTGACCCAATGACCAAACTAACAGATCGACTTTTGACCAAAAAGTCATATTCGGTTAGAATGGTCAATTCTTGACCCAAATACCAACTCATTGACTAAATAAGTCAACATTTGAAAAAAAGTCAACTTTGGGGAAAATGGTTAATTTCTGAAACAATGACTACCCCATTAACCAAATGGGTCAACTTTTGACCAAAAATTTAATTTTGGTTAAAATAATCAATTTTTGAACTAATGACCAATTATTGACTCAATAAGTCAATCTCTAACCAAAAAATCAACTTTAATCAAAATGGTCAATCCATGACTCAATGAACAACACATTGACTCAATATGATTAACTTTTAACCAAAAAATCAATTTTGTTCGAAAATATCAATCTTTTACGCAATGTCCAACCTATTGAACCAATAGGACAACTTTTGACCAAAAAGTCAACTTTGGTCAAAATGGTCAATCCTTGACCCAATGACCAACCCATTGACCTAATTTTGACCAAAAAAGTTAACTTTTGACCAAAAAAGTCATCTTTTGACCAACTTTTTGACCTAATGACCAAAACAGTCAATTTTTAAATTAATGACCAATTTTTGACCTAATAAGTCAATCTTTGACCAAAAAGTCAACTTTGGTCAAAATATTCAATCCTTGACGCAATGACAAACCCATTGACCCAAGAGGTAAACTTTTGACCAAAAAGTCAATTTTGGTCAAAATGGTCAATTTCTTACCTAATGACCACCCTGTTGACCCAATGGGTTAACTTTTGACCAAAAACAAATTTCAATTTTGGTAAAAATAATCAATTTTTTACCTGATGGACAATTATTGACCCAATAAGTCAATCTCTGACCAAAAAGTCAACTTTGATCAAAATGGTCAATCGTTTACCCAATGACAAACCCATTGACCCAATTGATCAACTTTTGATCAAAAAGTCATCTTCAATCATAATGGTCAATTCTCGACCTAATTACCAACTCATCGACCATATAGTCAACTTTCGACCAAAAAGTAACTTTCGTCAAAAAGGTCAATTTCTGACCCAATGGGTAAACTTTTGACAAAAAATTTAATTTTGGTCAAAATAATCAAATTTAGTCCTAATGACCAATTATTGACCCAATAAGTCAATCTGTAACCAAAAAGTCAACTTCGTCAAAATGGTAAATCCTTTACCCAATGACCAACCTTTGGACCTAATAGGTTAACTTTTGACAAAAAAGTCAATTATGGTAAAATAGCCAATTTTTGACCTTATGACCAATTATTGACCCAGTATGTCAATCTCTGACAAAAAGTCAACTTTTGTCAAAATGGTCAATCCTTGACCCAATGACCAACCCATTGACCCAATAGGTCAACTTTTGACAAAGAGGTCAACTTTGGTCAAAATGATCAATCTTTTACCCAATGACAAACCCATCGATCTCATAAGCTAATCGACCATAAAGTTAATTTTGGTAGAAATAGTCAATTTCTGAATTAATGACCAATTATTAACCCAATAAGTCAATCATCGACCAAAAAGTCAACTCGTAGTCGAAAGGGTTAATCTCGACCCAATGACAAACCCATTTACCCAATAGATCAACTTTGGACCAAAAAGTCATCTTCGTTCAAAATGGTCAATTCTTGACCCAAGTACCAACTCATTGACACAGTAGGCCAAATTTTGACAAAAAAGTCAACTTTAGTCAAAATGGTCAATGTATGACCCAATGACCACTCCATTGACCCAATGGGTTAACTTTTGACCAAAAATTTAATTTTGGTCAAAATAGTCAGTTTTTTACCTAATGACCAATTATTGACCCAATAAGTCAATCCATGACCAAAAAGTCAACTTTGGTCAAAAAGGTCAATCCTTAACGCAATGACAAACCCATTAACCCAGTAGGTCAACTTTTGACCAAATAGTTAATTTTGGTCAAAATAGTCAATTTTTGACTAAATGACCACCCATTGACCCAATAGGTCAACTAATGACAAAAAAGTCAACTTTGGTCAAAATGGTCAATTTTTAACCCATTGACCAACCCATTAACCCAATAGATCAACTTTTGACCAAAAGTCATCTTTGGTCAAAAATGTCAATTATTGACCCAATTACCTGCTCATTGACCAAATAGCTCACTTTTGAGCAAAAAGTCAACTTTGGTCAAAATGGTCAAATTCTGACCTAATGACTACCCCGTTAACCCAATGGGTCAACTTTTGACCAAAAATTTAATCTTGGTCAAAATAGTCAATTTTTGACCTAATGACCAAAATAATCAATTTTTTAATTAATGACCAATTATTGACCCAATAAGTGAATCTCTGACCAAAAAGTCAACTTAGGTCAAAATGGTCAATCCTTGACCCAATGACAAACCCATTGACCAAAGAGGTAAACTTTTGACAAAAAAGTCAATTTTGGTCAAAATAGTCAACTTTTGTCCAAAAAGTCAACCTTGGTGAAAATGATCAATTTTGGAACAAATGACCAACCCATTGACCCAAAAGATCAACTTTTGACAAAAAAAAGTCATCTTCGGTCAAAATGGTCAATTCTTCACCCAATTTCCAACTCATTGACAGAAAAGGTCAACTTTTGACCAAAAAAGTCAACTTTTGACCAAAAAGTCAACTTTGGTTAAAATGGTCAATTTCTGACCCAATGACAACCCCGTTATCTCAATGGGTCGAAATCAACCTAATGACCAACTATCGACCTAATGACCAATTATTAACCCAATAAGTCAATACCCGACCAAAAAGTCCATTTTGGTCAAAATGTTCAATCATCGACCCAATGATAAACCCATCGATCCAATAAGTAAACTTTTGACCAAAAAGTCAATTTTGGTCAAAATAGTCAATTTTTGACCTAATGACCACCCATTGACCTAATAGGTCAACTTTTGATCAAAAAGTCAACTTTGGTCAAAATGGTCAATTTTTTACCTAATGACCAACCCATTGACCCAATAGGTCAACTTTTGACCAAAAAGTCATCTTTGGTCAAAATGGTCAATTCTTTACCAATTTCCAACACAATGATGAAATAGGTCAACTTTTGACCAAAAAGTTAACTTTGGTTCAAATGGTCAATTTCTGACCCAATGACCACCTCGTTGACCTAATGGGTTAACTTTTGAAAAAAAAATTCAATTTTGGTTAAAATAGTCAATTTTTGACCTAATGACCAAATATTGACCCAGTAAGTCAAAATGGTTAATCCTTGACCCAACGACAAACCCATTGACCCAATAGGAAAATTTTTGACAAAAAAGTCAATTTTGCAAAAATAACTAATTTCGACTTAATGACCACCCATCGTCCAATAGTCAACTTCTGACAAAAAGTCAATTTTAGTCGAAAAGTCAATTTTCGACTTAGTGACCAATTATTGACCCAGTAAGCTAATCTCTGATAAAAAAGTCAACTTTCAGTCAAAATGGTCAATCCTCGACCTAAATGACCAACCCATCGAATCTAAAGAGTCTTTCGACCAAAAAGTAAACTTCGTCAAATGATCAATCATCGATCCAATGACCAACCCATTAGCCAATAGTGAACTTTCGACCAAAAAGTAAATTTTGGTCAAAATAGTCAATTTTTGAATTCATGACCAATTATTGACCCAATATGTCAATCTCTGACCGAAAAGTCAACTTTGGTTAAAATGGTCAATCCTTGAAACAAAGACACACCCATTGATCCAATTGGTCAACTTTTGATGAAAATGTCAATTTTGGTCAGAATAGTCAATTTTTGACAAAATGACAACCCATTGACCCAATAAGTCAACTTTTGACCTAAAAGTCAATTTTGGTCAAAATAATCAATTTTCGACCTAATGACCAATTATCAATCTAATAAGGCAATCTCTGACCAAAAAGTAAACTTTGGTCAAAATGGTCAATCCTTGACCAAATGACCAACCCATTGATCTAATAGGTCAACTTTTGACCAAAAAGTCAACTTTGGTCAAAATGGTCATTTTTTGACCCAATGACCAAACTAACAGATCAACTTTTGACCAAAAAGTCATCTTTCGATCGTAATGGTCAATTCTCGACCTAACTACCAACTCATCGACTAAATAAGTCAACTTTTCGACCAAGAAGTCAACTTCTGGTGAAATTGGTTAATTTCTGGAACAATGACCACCCCGTTAAGCAAATGGGTCAGCTTTTGACCAAAAATTTAATTCTGATTAAAATAATCAATTTTTGACCTAATAACCAATTATTGACCCAATAAGTCAATCTCTGACAAAAAAATCAACTTTAATCAAAATGGTCAATCCATGACTCAATGAACAACACATTGACCCAATAGGTCAACTTTGAACGAAAAAATTAATTTTGTTCGAAATTATCAATCTTTTACGCAATGTCCAACCCATCGACCCAACAGTCAACTTTCGACCAAAAAGTCAACTTTGGTCAAAATGGTCAATCCTTGACCCAATGACTAACCCATTGACCAAATTAGTCAACTTTTGGCTAAAAAATCAACTTTAGTCAAAATGGTCAATCCTTCACCCAAAGACTAATCCAATGACCCAATTGATCAACTTTTGACCAAAAAAATCAATTTTGGTCAAAATAGTCAATTTTCGACTTAATTACCAATTATTGACCCAATAAGCCAATCTATGACCAAAAAGTCAACTTTGGTCAAAATGCTCAATCCTTGACCCAATGACCAACCCATTGACACAATACAGTCAACTTTCGACCAAAAAATCAACTTTGGTCAAAATGATAAATCCTCGATCCAATGACCAACCTATCGGCTTAATAGTCAACTTTTGATCAAAAAGCAAATTTTGGTCAAAACATTAAAATTTTCGAATTAATGGCCAATTATCGACCTAATAAGTCAATCTCCGACCAAAAAGTCAACTTTCGGTCAAAATGGTCAATCCTCGACCCAATTATAAGCCAATTGACCCAATAGGTCAACTTTTGACCAAATAGTCAATTTTGGTTAAAATAATCAGTTTTTGACTTAGTGACCTCCCATTGACCCAATAGGTCAACTTTTGACCAAACATCAACTTTGGTTAAAATGGTCAATTTTTGACCCAATGACCAAAAGTCATCTTTGGTCAAAATTGTCAATTCTTAACCAAATTACCAACTTATCGACCAAATAAGTCAACTTTTAGCAAAAAAATAAACTTTGGTTAAAATGGTCAATTTCTGACCCAATGACCAACCCAGTGACACATGGGGTAAACTTTTAACCAAGATTTCAATTTTGGTCAAAATAATTAATTTTTGACCTAATGGCCAATTATTGACCCAATAAGTCAATCTCTGACAAAAAGTCAACTTTGATTAAAATGTTCAATCATTGACCAAATGAGAAACCCATTGACCCAATAGGTCAACTTTGATCAAATAACTAATTTTGGTCAAAATAATCAATTTTTAACTTAATGACCACCCATTGACCTAATAGGTCAACTTTTGATCAAAAAGTCAACTTTGGCTAAAATGGTCAATTTTGGACCAAATAACCAACCCATAAACCCAATTTTTCAACTTTTGACCAAAATGTTATCTTTGGTAAAAATGGTCAATTCTTGACCAAATTACCAACTCAATAACCAAACAGGTCAACTTTTGACAAAAAAGTAAACTTTAGTCAAAATGGCCAATTTCTGACCCAATGACCACTCCGTTGACCCAATGGACTTTTGATCTAAAATTTAATTTTGGCCAAAATAGTCAATTTTTGACCTAATGACCAATTATTAACCAATAAGTCAATCTCTAACCAAAAAGTTAACTTTGGTCAAAATGATCAATCCTTGACCTAATGACAAGCCTATTGACCCAATAGATCAACTTTTGATCAAAACATCAATTTTGGTCAAAATAACCAATTTTTTACCGAATGACCACCCACTGACCCAATATGTCAACTTTTAACCAAAAAGTTAACTTTGGTCACAATGGTCAATTTTTGACCCAATGACCAACCCATTTACCCAATAAATCAACTTTTGACCAAAAAGTCATTTACGGTCAAAATGGTTAATTCTTGACCTAATTACCAACTCATTGACCAAATAGGTCAACTTTTGACCAAAAAGTCGGCTTTAGTCAAAATGGCCAATTTCTGACACAATGACCACCTTGTTGACCCAAAAATTTAATTTTTGTCAAAATAATCAATTTTTGAGCAAATGACCAATTTGACCTTGAAAGTCACTCTCAGACCAAAAAGTCAACATTGGTCAAAATGATCAATCCTTAAACCAATGACCAACCCATTGACCTAATATGTCAATTTTTGACCAAAAAAGTCAACTTTGGTCAAACAAGTCAATTTTTAACCTAATAACCAATTAATGACCCAGTAAGTCAATCTCTGACCAAAAAGTCAACTTTGGTCAAAATGGTCAATTTTTGACACAATGACCAACCCATTGATCCAATAGGTCAACTTTTGACCAAAAAGTCAACTTTGGTCAAAATGATCAATCCTCGACCCAATGACCAACCCATCGGACTAAAAGCTCACTTGACCAAAAAGTCAATTTTGGTCAAAACAGTCAGTTTTTGAATTAATCAATAATTATTGACCCAATATGTCAATCTCTGTTGAAAAAGTCAACTTTAGTCAAAATAGTCAATCATTGACCCAATGACAAACCCATTGACCCAAACTTTTAACGAAAAAGTTAATTTTGGCCAAAATAGTTAACTTTTAATATAATGACCACCCATTGACCTAATAAATCAACTTTTGACAAAAAAGTCAACTTTGGTTAAAATGGTCAATTTTTGACCCAATGAACAACTCATTGACCCAATAGGTCAACATTTGACCAAAAAGTCATCTTTAGTTTAAATGGTCAATCCTTGACCCAATTACCAACTCATTGACCAAATTGGTCAACTTTGTTCAAAATGGTCAATTTCTGAGCCAATGACCACCCCGTACACCAAATGGGTTAACTTTTGACAAAAAATTTAATTTTGTCAAAATAGTCAATTTTTGACCTAATGAGCAATTATTGACCCAATAATTTAATTTCTACTAAAAAGTCAACTTTAGTCAAAAGGTCAATACTCGACCTAATGACCAACCCATCGACCTAATAGTCAACTTTTGACCGCAAAGTCAATTTTGGTCAAAATAAACAATTTTTGACCTAATGACAAATTATTGACCCAATAACCCAATCTCTGACCAAAAAGTCAACTTTGGTCAAAATAATCAATCCTTAATCCAATGAGCAATCAATTGACCCAATAGGTCAACTTTGACCAAAAAATCAAATTTGGTCAAAATGATCAATCTTTTACCCAATGACCAACCCTTTGGCCACATAGGTCAACTTTTGATCATAAAGTCAATTTTGGTCGAAATAGTAAATTTTTGAATTAATGACCTATTATTGACCCAATAAGTTAATATTTGACCAAAAAGTCAATTTTGGTTAAATTGGTTAATCCTTGACCTAATGACAAACCTATTGACCCAAAGGTCAACTTTTGACCAAAAAGTCATCTTCGTTCAAAATGGTCAATTTTTGACCCAATTACCAACTCTTTGACCAAATAGGTCAACTTTTGACCAAAAAGTCAACTTTGGTCAAAATGGTCAACTACTGACCCAATCACCACCTCGTTGACCCTATGGGTTAACTTTCGACCAAAAATTTTATTTTGGTCAAAATAGTCAGTTTTTTTACTTAATGACCAATTGTTGACCTAATAAGCCAATCCAAGACCAAAAAGTCAATTTTGGTCAAAATGGTCAATCCTTAACCCAAAGACAAACCCATTAACCCAATAGGTCAACTTTTGACCAAATAGTCAATTTTTGACTAAATGACCACCCATTGACCTAATAGGTCAACTTTTGACCAAAATGTCAACTTTGGTCAAAATGTTCAATTTTTGACCCAATGACTAACCCATTAACCCAATAGATCAACATTGACCAAAAAATCATCCTTGTTCAAAATGTCAATTCTTGACCCAATTACCAACTCATTAACCAAATGGGTCAACTTTCGACCAAAAATTTAATTTTGGTCAAAATATTCAATTTTTGACATAATGACCAAAATAGTCAATTTTTAAATGAATGACCAATTTTTGACCCAATAAGTTAATCTCTGACCAAAAAGTCAACTTTGGTCAAAATGGTCAATCCTTGACCCAATGACACACCCATTGACCCAAGAGGTAAACTTTTGACGAAAAAGTCAATTTTGGTCAAAATAGTCAATTTCTTACCCAATGACCACCCTGTTGACCCAATGGGTTAACTTTTCACCAAAAATAAAATTCAATTTTAGTAAAAAAGTCAACTTTGACTTGATGAACAATTATTCACCCAATAAGTAAATCTCTGACCAAAAAGAAAACTTTGATCAAAATGGTCAATCCTTGACCTAATGACAAACCCATTGACCCACTAAATCAACTTTTGACCAAAAAGTCATCTTCAATCAAAATGGTCAATACTTGACCTTATTACCAACTCATTGACCAAATATGTCAACTTTTGACCAAAAAAGTAACTTTTGTCAAAATAGTCAATTTCTGAACGAATGGGTCAACTTTTGAAAAAAAATTTAATTTCGGTCAAAATAATCAATTTTTGTCATAATGACCAATTATTGACCCAATAAGTTGATCGGTAACCAAAATGTCAAGTTTCGTCAAAATGGTCAATCATTCACCCAATGACCAACCTTTTGACCCAATAGGTCAACTTTTGACAAAAAAGTCAATTCGGCCAAATAACCAATTTTCGACCTTATGACCAATTATCAATCTTAAAGCCAATCTCCGATGCAAAGTTAACTTTGGTCAAAATGGTCAATCCTTGACCCAATGACTAACCCATCAATCTAATCAGTCAACTTTCGACCAAAAGGTCAACTTTCGACCAAAAGGTCAACTTCGACCAAAGGTCAACTTTGTCAAATGATCAATCTTTTAACCAATGACCAACCCATCGCCTCATAGACTTCAACTTCGACCATAAAGTTAATTTTGATCGAAATAGTCAATTTTTGAATTAATGACCAATTATTGACCTAATAAGTCAATCACTGACCAAAAATTTAACTGTGGTTAAAAGGGTTAATCCTTGACCCAATGACAAACCCATTTACCCAATAAATTAACTTTAGACTCAAAATGACATCTTCATTCAAAATGATCAATTCTCGACCCAATTACCAACTCATTAACACAAGAGCCAACTTTTGACGAAAAAGTCAACTTTAATCAAAATGGTGAATTTATGACCCAATGACCACCTCGTTGACCCAATGGGTTAACTTTTGACCAAAAATTTAATTTTGGTCAAAAAAGTCAGTTTTTTACCCGATGACCAATTATTGGCCCAATAAGTCAATCCATGACCAAAAAGTCAACTTTTGTCAAAAAGGTCAACTTTCGACCCAATGAAAAACCCATTAACCCAATAGTCAACTTTCGACCAACAATAATTTTGGTCAAAATAGTCAATTTTCGACTAAATGAACACCCATCGACCTAATCAGTCAACTTCGACACAAAAGACAATTTTGGTCAAAATGGTCAATTTTTGACACAATGACCAACAAATTGACCCAATAGATCAACTTTTGACCAAAAAGTCATATTTGGTCAAAATGGTCAATTCTTGACCCAATTAACAACTCATTCGCCAAATAGGTCAACTTTTGAGCAAAAAGTCAACTTTGGTCAAAATGTTCAATTTCTGACCTAATGACCACCCATTGACCCAATCGGTCAACTTTTGTCCAAGAAGTCAACCTTGGTCCAAATTGTCAATTTTTGACCAAATGACCAAGCGATTGACCCAAAAGATCAACTTTTAACAAAAAAGTCTTGTTCGGTCAAAATGGTCAATTATTCACCCAATTTCCAACTCATTGACCAAAAAGGTTAACTTTTAACTAAAAAGTCAACTTTGGTTAAAATGGTCAATTTCTGACCTAATGACTACCCGTTTACTCAATGGGTCATAAAATCGACCTATCGATCAATTATCGACCTAATGACCAATTATTAACCCAATAAGTTAATATGCGACCAAAAAGTCCACTTTGGTCAAAATGTTCAAAAATTGACCCAATGACAAACTGATTGACCCAATAGGTAGACTTTTGACCAAAAAGTTAATTTTGGTTAAAATAATCAAATTTTGACCTAATGACCACCCATTTACCCAATTGGTAAACTTTTTGACCAAAAAGTCAACTTTGGCCAAAATGGTCAATTTTTTACCTAAGGACCAACCCATTGGCCAACAGTCAACTTCGACCAAAAAGTCATCTTGGTCAAAATGGACAATTCTTGACCTAATTACGAACTCATCGACCAAATAAGTCAACTTTCGACCAAAAAGTTAACTTCTGCTAAAATAACTAATTTCGACTCAATGACTCATCGCGTCGAATCCAATGGGTTAACTTTTGACAAAATTCAATTTTCGTCAAAATAGTCAATTTTTGACCTAATGACCAAATATTGACCCAATAAGTCAATCTCTGACCAAAAAGTCAACTTTGGTCAAAATGGTGAATCCTTGGCCCAATGACAAACTCATTGACCCAATAGGTCAACTTTTGACAAAAAAAAGTCAATTTTCTTAAAAATAGTCAATTTTTTACTTAATGACCACCCATTGGCCTAATAGGTCAACTTTGGACGAAAAAGTCAATTTTAGTTGCAAAAAGTCAATTTTTGACCTAGTGACCAATTATTGACCCACTAAGCTAATCTCTGACCAAAAAATCAACTTTGGTCAAAATGGTCAATTTTTGACCCAATGACCAACCCATTAACCCAATAGGTCAACTTTTGACCAAAAAGTCAACTTTGGTCAAAATGATCAATCCTTGACCCAATGACCAACCCATTGGTCTAAAAGCTCAACTTTTGACCGAAAAGTCAATTTTGGTCAAAATAGTCAGTTTTTGAATTAATTAACAATTATTGACCCAATATGTCAATCACTGACCAAAAAGTCAACTTTAGTCAAAATACTTAATCCTTGACCCAATGACAAATCCATTGACCCAAACTTTTGACCAAAAAGTTAATTTTGGCCAAAATAGTTAAATTTTTATATAATGACCACCCATTGACCTAATAAATCAACTTTTGACCAAAAAGTCAACTTTGGTTAAAATGGTCAATTTTTGACCCAATGACCAACTCATTTACCCAATAGGTGAACATTTGACTAAAAAGTCATCTTTTGTTAAAATGGTCAATCCTTGATCCAATTACCAACTCATTGACCAAATTGGTCAACTTTTGACAAAAAAGTCAACTTTGTTCAAAATGGTCAATTTCTGAGCCAATGACCACCCTGTTCACCAAATGTGTTAACTTTTGACTAAAAGTTTAAATTTGGTCAAAATAGTCAATTTTTGACCTAATGAGCAATTAATGACCCAATAATTCAATTTCTGACCAAAAAAGTCAACTTTAGTCAAAAAGGTCAATTTTGACTCAATGACCAACCCATTGACTCAATAGGTCAACTTTTGACCACAAAGTCAATTTTGGTCAAAATAATCAATTTTTGACCTAATGACAAATTATCAATCTCAAGATAGCTCAATGTCCGACCAAAAAGTCAACTTTGGTCAAAATAATCAATCCTTAATCCAATGAACAATCGATTGACTCAATAGGTCAACTTTGACCAAAAAATCAACTTTGGTCAAAATGATCAATCTTTTACCCAATGACCAACCCTTTGGCCTCATAGGTCAACTTTTGACCATAAAGTCAATTTTGGTCGAAATAGTGAATTTTTGAATTAATGACCTATTATTGACCCAATAAGTTAATCTCTGACCCAAAAGTCAACTTTGGTTAAAATGGTCAATCCTTGACCTAATGACAAACCCATTGATCCAAAGGTTAACTTTTGACCAAAAAGTCATCTTCGTTTAAAATGGTCAATTTTTTACCCAATTACCAACTCTTTGACCAAATAGGTCAAATTTTAACCAAAAAGTCAACTTTGGTCAAAATGGTCAACTACTAACCCAATGACCACCTCGTTGACCCAATGGGTTAACTTTTGACAAAAAATTTTATTTTGGTCAAAATAGTCAGTTTTTTACTTAATGACCAATTATTAACCCAATAAGCCAATCCAAGACCAAAAAGTCAATTTTGGTCAAAATGGTTAATCCTTAACCCAAAGGCAAACCCATTAACCCAATAGGTCAACTTTCGACCAAATAGTCAATTTTTGACTAAATGACCACCCATTGACCTAATAGGTCAACTTTTGACTAAAAAGTCAACTTTGGTCAAAATGTTCAATTGTTGACCGAAAGACTCCCAATAGATCAACTTTTGACAAAAAATTCATCTTTGGTGAAAATGTCAATTCTTGATCCAATTACCAACTCATTGACCAAATGGGTCAACCTTTGACCAAAAATTTAATTTTGGTCAAAATATTCAATTTTTGACCTAATGACCAAAATAGTCAATTTTTAAATTAATGACTAATTATCGACCCAATAATTCAATCTCTCGACTAATAAGTCACTTTGGTCGAATGGTCAATCTCGACCCAATGACAAACCCATCAATCTAACAGTCAACTTTTCACCAAAAATTTTATTTTAGTTAAAATAGTCAATTTTCGACCTAATGACCACCCATTGACCCATAAGGTCAGCTTTTGACCAAAAAGTCAACATTGGTCAAAATGATTAATTTTTGACCAACGACCAACGACCAACGACCAACCCATTAACCCAATAGATCAACTTTTGACCAAAAAGTCATCTTCGGTCAAAATGGTCAATTCTTGACCCAAATACCAAATCATTGACCAAATAAGTCAACTTTTGACTAAAAAGGTAATTTTGATCAAAATGGTCAATTTCCGACCCAATGGGTCAACTTTTGACAAAAAAATTAATTTTGGTAAAAATAATCAATTTTTATTCGAATGACCAAATATTGACCCAATAAGTCAATCTCTGACTAGAAAAGTCAACTTTGGTCAAAATGGTCAATCCTTCACCCAATGACCAACTATTGGACCCAATAGGTCAACTTTTGACCAAAATATCAACTTTGGTCAAAATGGTCAATCCATGACAAAATGACCAACACATTGATCCATAGGTCAACTTTAGACTAAAAAGTTAATTCTGGTCAAAATAGTCAATTTTTTACCTAATGACCAATTATTGACCCAGTAAGTCAATCTATGACCAAAAAGTCAACATTGGTCAAAATGGTCAATCTTTGACCCAATGTCCAACACATTAACCCTCTAGGTCAACTTTTGACAAAAAAGTCAACTTTGATCAAAATGATCAGTCCTTGACCTAATTACCAACCAATTGGTCTAATAAGTCAACTTTTGACCAAAAAAGTCAAATTTTGTCAAAATAGTCAATATTTTTGAAATAATGATCAATTATTGAACCAATAAGTCAATCTCTGACCAAAAGTCAACTTGAGCCAAAATGGTCAATCCTTGACTTAATGATTTCCCATTGGCCCAATAGGTCAACTTTTGACTAAATAGTCAATTTTGGTCAAAATAATCAATTTTTGACTTAATATGTCAATTTTTTACCAAATAGTAACTTTGTCCAAAATGGTAAATTTTTTGACCCAATGACCAACCCATTGACCCCAATAGGTCAACTTTTGACCAAAAAGTCATATTTGGTCAAAATGGTCAATTCTTAACCAAATTACCAACTCATTGACCAAATAGGTCAACTTTTAACCAAAAAGTCAACTTTGGTCAAAATGATCAATTTCTGACCCAATGCCCACCCCGCTCACTCAAATCAAGTTAACTTTAACCAAAATTTAATTTTGGTCAAAATAGTTAATTTTTGACCTAATGAGCAAATATTGACCAAATAACTCAATTTTTGACCAAAAAGTCAACTTAGTCAAAATGGTCAATACTTGACCCAATGACCAACTCATTTACCCAACAGGTCAACTTTTGACCACGAAATCAATTTTGGTCAAATAATCAGTTTTTGACCTAATGAACCAGTAAGCCAATCTCTGACAAAAAGTCATCTTTGGTCAAAATGGTCAATCCTTGACCCAACGACCAACCGATTAAACCAATACCTCATCTTTTTACCAAAAAGTCAACTTTGGTCAAAATGATCAATCTTTTACCCAATGACCAACCCTTTGACCTCATAGGTCAACTTTTGACCATAAAGTCAATTTTGGTCGAAGTAGTAAATTTTTTGAATTAACGACCTATTATTAACCCAAAAAGTCAATCTCTGACCAAAAAGTTAACTTTGGTCAAAATGGTCAATCATTGACCTAATGACAAACTCATTGACCCAATAGGTCAACTTTTGACCAAAAAGTCATCTTCATTGAAAATGGTCAATTGTTGACCCAATTACCAACTCTTTGACCAAATATGTCAACTTTTGACCAAAAAGTCAACTTTGGTCAGAATGGTCAATTTCTGACCCAATGAGTACCCAAATAATCTAATGAGTTAACTTTGACAAAAAATTTTATTTTTGTCAAAATAGTCAGTTTTTTACTTAATGACCAATTATTGACCCAATAAGTCAATCCATGACCAAAAAGTAAATTTTGGTCAAAATGATCAATCCTTAACCTAATGACAAACCCATTAACCCAATAGGTCAACTTTTGACCAAATAATCAATTTTGGTCAAAATAGTCAATTTTTGACTAAATAACCACCCATCGAATCTAATAGGTCTACTTTTGACCAAAATGTCAACTTTGGTCAAAATTTTCAATTTTTGACGCAATGACCAACCCATTAACCCAATAGATCAACTTTTGACAAAAAAGTCATCTTTGGTCAAAATGTCAATTTTTGACCCAATTACCAACTTATTGACCAAATGGGTCAACTTTTGACCAAAAATTTAATTTTGGTCAAAATATTCAATTTTTGACCTAATGACCAAAATAGTCAAATATTAAATTAATGACCAATTTTTGACCTAATAAGTCAATCTCTGACCAAAAAGTCAACTTTGGTCAAAATGGTCAATTCTTGACGCAAAGACAAACCCATTGACCCAAGAGGTAAACTTTTGACCAAAAAGTCAATTTTGGTCAAAATGGTCAATTTCTTACCCAATGACCACCCTGTTGACCCAATGGGTTAACTTTTGACCAAAAATAAATTTTAATTTTTGTAAAAATAGTCAATTTTTGACCTGATGGACAATTATTGATCCAATAAGTCAATCTCTGACCAAAAAGTCAACTTTGATCAAAATGGTCAATCGTTTAACCAATGACAAACCCATTGACCCAATTAATCAACTTTTGATCAAAAAGTCATCTTCAATCTCTTGACCAAATTACCAACTCATTGACCATATAGGTCAACTTTTGACCAAAAAGTAACTTTCATCAAAAAGGTCAATATAAGTCAATCTATAACCAAAAAGTCAACTTCGTCAAAATGGTCAATCCTTCACCCAATGACCAACCTTTTGACCCAATAGGTCAATTTTTGACAAAAAAGTCAATTATGGTTAAATAGCCAATTTTTGACCTTTTGACCAATTATTGACCAAGTTAGCCAATCTCTTACAAAAATTTAACTTTTGTCAAAATGGTCAATCCTCGATCTAACGACCAACCCATCGATCCAATAGTCAACTTTTGACCAAAAGGTCAACTTTGTTCAAAATGATCAATCTTGCACCTAATGACAAACCCATCGCCTCATAACATCAATCGACCATAAAGTTAATTTTAGTCGAAATAGTCAATTTTCGAATTAATGACCAATTATCAATCCAACAGTCAATCACTGACCAAAAAGTCAACTGTGGTTGCAAGGGTTAATCCTTGACCCAATGACAAACCCATTTACCCAATAGATCAACTTTGGACCAAAAAGTCATCTTCGTTCAAAATGGTCAATTCTTGACCCAACTACCAACTCATCATTGACAAGAGTCAAATTTCGACAAAAAAGTCAACTTTAGTCAAAATGATCAATGTTGACCCAATGACCACCCCACTGACCAATTGGGTTAACTTTTGACCAAAAATCTAATTTTGGTCAAAATAATCAGTTTTTTACCTAATGACCAATTATTGACACAATAAGTTAATCCATGACAAAAAAGTAAATTTTGGTCAAAATGGTCAATCCTTAACGCAATGACAAACCCATTAACCCAACAGTCAACTTTCGACCAAATAGTCAATTTTGGTCAAAATAACAATTTTGACTAAATGACCACCCATCAATCTAATAGGTCAACTTCGACAAAAAGTCACTGTTGGTCAAAATGGTCAATTTTCGACCCATCGAATTCAATGGATCAACTTTTGACCAAAAAGTCATCTTTGGTCAAAATGGTCAATTCGACCCAATTACCAACTCATTGACCAAATAGCTCAACTTTTGAGCAAAAAGTCAACTTTGGTCAAAATGGTTAAATTCTGACCTAATGACTACCCCGTTGACCCAATTGGTCAACCTTTGACCAAAAATTTAATTTTGGTCAAAATAATCAATTTTTGACCTAATGACCAAAACAATCAAATTTTTAATTAATGACCAATTATTGACCCAATAAGTGAATCTCTAACCAAAAAGTCAACTTAGGTCAAAATTGTTAATCCTTGACCCCATGACAAACCCATTGACCAAAGGGGTAAACTTTTGACCAAAAAGTCAATTTTGGTCAATATAGTCAACTTTTATCCAAAAAGTCAACCTTGGTGAAAATGATCAATTTTTGTCCAAATGACCAACCCATTGACCTAAAAGATCAATTTTTGACAAAAAAAGTCATCTTTGGTTAAAATGGTCAATTCTTCACCCAATTTCCAACTCATTTATAGAAAATGTCAACTTTTGACCAAAAAAGTTAACTTTTGACCAAAAAAGTCAGCTTTTGACCAAAAAGTCAACATTGGTTAAAATGGTCAATTTCTGACCCAAAGACCACCACGTTTACCCAATGGGTCAGAAATTGACCTAATGACCAATTATTGACCTAATGATCAATTATTAACCAAATAAGTCAATACCTGACCAAAAAGTCCACTTTGGTCAAAATGTTCAATCATTGACCCAATGATAAACCCATTGACCCAATAGGCAAACTTTTGACCAAAAAGTCAATTTTGGTCAAAATAGTCATATTTTGACCTATTGACCACCCATTGACCCAATATGTCAACTTTTGATTAAAAAGTCAACTTTGGTCAAAATGGTCAATTTTTGACCTAATGACCAACCCATTGACCCAATAGGTCAACTTTTGACCAAAAAGTCATCTTTGGTCAAAATGGTCAATTCTTGACCAATTTCCAACTCAATGACCAAATAGGTCAACTTTGGTTCAAATGGTCAATTTCTGACCCAATGACCACCGCGTTGACCTAATGGGTTAACTTTTGACAAAAAAATTCAATTTTGGTTAAAATAGTTAATTTTTGACCTAATGACCAAATATTGACCCAGTAAGTCAAAATGGTTAATCCTTGACCTAAGTTCCGATTGGTCAATTTTTGACAAAAAAGTTAATTTTGGTAAAAATAGTCAGTTTTTGACTTAATGACCACCCATTGGCCCAATAGGTCATCTTTGGACAAAAATGTCAATTTTAGTTGAAAAAGTCAATTTTTGACCTAGTGACCAAATATTGACCCAATAAGCTAATCTCTGATAAAAAAGTCAACTTTGGTCAAAATGGTCAATCCTTGACCCAGTGACCAACCCATTAACCCAATAGGTCTTTTGACCAAAAAGTAAACTTTTGTCAAAAGATCAATCATTGACCCAATGACCAACCCATTAGCCAAATAGGTCAACTTTTGACCAAAAAGTAAATTTTGGTCAAAATAGTTAATTTTTGAATTCATGACTAATTATTGACCTAATATGTTAATCACTGACCAAAAAGTCAACTTTGGTCAAAATGGTCAATCCTTGATTCAAAGACACACCCATTGATCCTAATTGGTCAACTTTTGGTCAAAAAATCAACTTTAGTAAAAATGGTCAATCCTTGACACAAAGACTAATCCAATGACCCAATAGGTCAACTTTTGACCAAAAAAATCAATTTTGGTCAACATAGTCAATTTTTGACCTAATGACCAATTATTGACCCAATAAGCCTATCTGTGAACAAAAAGTCAACTTTGGTCAAAATGGTCAAAACTAAATTACCAACCCATTGACACAATAGGTCAACTTTTGACCAAAAAAATCAACTTAGGTCAAAATGATAAATCCTTGACCCAATGACCAACCCATTGGCTTAATAGGTGAACTTTTGATCAAAAAGTCAATTTTGGCCAAAACATTCAATTTTTGAATTAATAGCCAATTATTGACCCAATAAGTCAATCTCTGACCAAAAAGTCAACTTTGGTCAAAATGGTCAATCCTTGACCCAATGACAAACCAATAGACCCAATAGGTTAACTTTTAACCAAATAGTCAATTTTGGTTAAAATAATCAATTTTTGACTTAGTGACCTCCCATTGACCTAATAGGTCAACTTTTGACCAAACATCAACTTTGGTCAAAATGGTCAATTTTCGAATCTACATGACCAAAAGTCATCTTTGTTCGAAATTGTCAATTCTTAACCAAATTACCAACTTATTGACCAAATAAGTCAACTTTTAGCAAAAAAATAAACATTCGTCAAAATGGTCAATTTCTGACCCAATGACCACCCCAGTGACACATGGTTAACTTTTGATCAAGATTTTAATTTTGGACAAAATAATTAATTTTTGACCTAATGACCAATTATTGACCCAATAAGTCAATCTCTGACAAAAAGTCAACTTTGGTTAAAATGGTCAATCACTGACTAAATGAGAAACACATTGACCCAATAGGTCAACTTTTGACCAAATAGACAAATTTGGTCAGAATGGTCAATTTTTGACTTAATGACCACCCATTGACCCAATAGGTCAACTTTTGATCAAAAAGTCAACTTTGGCTAAAATGATCAATTTTGGACTCCAATAACCAACCCATTAACCCAAATTTTCAACTTTTAAGCAAAATGTAATCTTTGGTAAAAATGGTCATTTCTTGACCAAATTACCAACTCAATAACCAAACAGGTCAAATTTTGACAAAAAAGTCAACTTTTGTCAAAATGGCCAATTTCTGACCCAATGACCACTCTGTTTACCCAATAGAATTTTGAACAAAAATTTAATTTTGGTCAAAATAGTCAATTTTGACATAATGACCAATTATTAACCAATAAGTAAATCTCTGACCAAAAAGTTAACTTTGGTCAAAATGGTAAATCCTTGACCTAATGACAAGGCCATTAACCCAATAGATCAACTTTTGATCAAAACATCAATTTTGGTCAAAATAACCAATTTTTTACCTAATGACCACCCATTGACCCAATATGTCAACTTTTGACCAAAAAGTTAATCTTGGTCACAAGGGCCAATTTTTGACCCAATGACTAACCCATTTACCCAATAGATCAACTTTTGACCAAAAAGTAACTTACAGTCAAAATGGTCAATTCTTGACCAAATTACAAACTCATTGACCAAATAGGTCAACTTTTGACCAAAAAGTCGGCTTTGGTCAAAATAGCTAATTTCTGACGCAATGACCACCTTGTTGACCAAATGAGTCAACTTTTGACAAAAAATTTAATTTTTTGTCAAAATAATCAATTTTTGACCAAATGACCAATTTGACTCAGAAAGTCAAACTCTTACCAAAAAGTCAACATTGGTTAAAATAGTCAATCCTTAAACCAATGACCAACCCATTGACCTAATATGTCAACTTTGGTGAAAAAAGTCAATTTTTGACCTAATAACCAATCAATGACCCAGTAAGTCAATCTCTGACCAAAAAGTCAACTTAGGTCAAAATGGTCAATTTCACCCAATGACCAACCCTTCGACTCCAAGTAAGTCAAATTTTCGACCAAAAAGTCAACTTTGGTCAAAATGATCAATCCTTGAGCCAATGACCAACCCATTGGTCCAAAAGCTCAACTTTTGACCAAAAAGTCAATTTTGATCAAAATAGTTAGTTTTTGAATTAATCAATAAGTATTGACCTATATGTCAATCTCTGACCAAAAAGTCAACTTTAGTCAAAATAGTCAATCCTTGAACCAATGACAAACCCATTGACCTAAACTTTTGACTAAAATGTTAATTTTGGCCAAAATAGCTTAATTTTCGATATAATGACTAACCTGTCAATCTAATAAATCAACTTTCGACCAAAAAGTCAACTTTGGTTAAAATGGTAAATTTTTGACCCAATGACCAACTCATCGACCTAATAGATCAACATTTGACCAAAAGTCATCTTTAGTTAAAATGGTCAATCTTCGACCTAATTACCAACTCATTGACCAAATCGGTCAACTTTTGACCAAAAAGTTAACTTTGTTCAAAATGGTCAATTTCACGAGCTAATGACTACCCCGCTTCACCAAATGGGTTAACTTTCGACCAAAAGTTTAATTCTGGTCAAAAATAGCTTAATTTTCGACCTAATGAGCAATTATCGACCCAATAATTTAATTTCTCACCAAAAAGTCAACTTTAGTCAAAAAGGTCAATGCTCGATCCAATAACGAACCCATCGACCTAATAGGTCAACTTTGACCGCAAAGTCAATTTTGGTCAAAAAATTAATTTTTGACCTAATGACAAATTATCGACCTAATAAGTCAATCTCCGACCAAAATGTCAACTTTGGTCAAAATAATCAATCCTTAATCCAATTACTCAATCGATCGACCCAATAAAGTCAACTTCGACCAAAAAATCAACTTCGTCAAAAATGATCAATCTTTTACCCAATGACCAACCTTTCGTCTCATGAGTCAACTTTTGACCATAAAATCAATTTTGGTCGAAATAGTTAATTTTTGAATTAATGACCTATTATTGACCCAAAAAGTTAATCTCTGACCAAAAAGTCAACTTTGGTTAAAATGGTTAATACTTGACCTAATGACAAACCCATTGACCCAAAGGTCAGCTTTTGACCAAAAACTCATCTTCGTTCAAAATGGTCAATTTTTGACCCAATTACCAACTCTTTGACCAAATAGGTCAAATTTTGACAAAAAAGTCTACTTTAGTAAAAATGGCCAATTTCTGACCCAATGACCACTCCGTTTACCCAATGGAATTTTGAACAAAAATTTAATTTTGGCCAAAATAGTCAATTTTTTACCTAATGACCAATTATTAACCAATAAGTAAATCTCTGGCCAAAAAGTTAACTTTGGTCAAAATGGTAAATCCTTGACCTAATGACAAGCCCATTGACCCAATAGATCAACTTTTTATCAAAACATCAATTTTGGTCAAAATAACCAATTTTTTACCTAATAACCACCCATTGACCCAGTATGTCAACTTTTGACCAAAAAGTTAACTTTGGTCACAATGGTCAATTTTTGACCCAATGACTAACCCATTTACCCAATAGATCAACTTTTGACCAAAAAGTAATTTACTGTCAAAATGGTTAATTCTTGACCAAATTACCAACTCATTGACCAAATAGGTCAACTTTTGACCAAAAAGTCGGCTTTGGTCAAAATAGCCAATTTCTGACGCAATGACCACCTTGTTGACCAAATGGGTCAACTTTTGACAAAAAATTTATTTTTTGTCAAAACAATCAATTTTTGACCAAATGACCAATTTGACCCAGAAAGTCAAACTCTGACCAAAAAGTCAACATTGGTCAAAATGGTCAATCCTTAAACCAATGACCAACCCATTGACCTAATATGTCAACTTTTGACCAAGAAGTCAACTTTGGTCAAAAAAGTCAATTTTTGACCTAATAACCAATCAATGACCCAGTAAGTCAATCTCTGACCAAAAAGTCAACTTAGGTCAAAATGGTCAATTTTTGACCCAATGACCAACCCTTTGACCCAATAAGTCAACTTTTGACCAAAAAGTCAACTTTGGTCAAAATCATCAATCCTTGAGCCAATGACCAACCCATTGGTCCAAAAGCTCAACTTTTGACAAAAATTTTATTTTGATCAAAATAGTTAGTTTTTGAATTAATCAATAAGTATTGACCTATATGTCAATCTCTGACCAAAAAGTCAACTTTAGTCAAAATAGTCAATCCTTGAACCAATGACAAACCCATTGACCCAAACTTTTGACCAAAATGTTAATTTTGGCCAAAATAGTTAATTTTTGATATAATGACCACCCGTTGACCTAATAAATCAACTTTTGACCAAAAAGTCAACTTTGGTTAAAATGGTCAATTTTTGACCCAATGACCAACTCATTGACCCAATAGGTCAACATTTGACCAAAAAGTCATCTTTAGCTAAAATGGTCAATCCTTGACCCAATTACCAACTCATTAACCAAATTAGTCAACTTTTGACCAAAAAGTTAACTTTGTTCAAAATGGTCAATTTCTGAGCCAATGACCACCCCGTTCACCAAATGGGTTAACTTTTGATCAAAAGTTTAATTTTGGTCAAAATAGTTAATTTTTGACCTAATGAGCAATTACTGAACAAATAATTTAATTTCTCACCAAAAAGTCAACTTTAGTAAAAAAGGTCAATACTTGACCCAATGACCAACCCATTGACCCAATAGGTCAACTTTTGACCGCAAAGTCAATTTTGGTCAAAATAATCAATTTTTGACCTAATGACAAATTATTGACCCAGTAAGCCAATCTCTGACCAAAAAGTCAACTTTGGTCAAAATAATCAATCCTTAATCCAATGACGAATCGATTGACCCAATAGGTCAACTTCGACTAAAAATCAACTTTGGTCAAAAAGATAAATCTTTTACCCAATGACCAACCCTTTGGCCTCATAGGTCAACTTTTGACCATAAAGTCAATTTTGGTCGAAATAGTGAATTTTTGAATTAATGACCTATTATTGACCCAAAAAGTTAATCTCTGACCAAAAAGTCAACTCTGATTAAAATGGTTAATTCTTGACCTAATGACAAACCCATTAACCCAAAGGTCAGCTTTTGACCAAAAACTCATATTCGTTCAAAATGGTCAATTTTTGACCCAATTACCAACTCTTTGACCAAATAGGTCAACTTTGGACTAAAAAGTCAACTTTGGTCAAAATGGTCAACTACTGACCCAATTACCACCTCGTTGACCCAAAGTGTTAACTTTTGACCAAAAATTTTATTTTGGTCAAAATAGTCAGTTTTTTTGCTTAATGACCAATTATTGACCTAATAAGCTAATCCAAAACCAAAAAGTCAATTTTGGTCAAAATGGTCAATCCTTAACCCAAACACAAACCCATTAACCCAATAGGTCAACTTTTGACCAAATAGTCAATTTTTGACTAAATGACCACCCATTGACCTAATAGGTCAACTTTTGAATAAAATGTCAACTTTGGTCAATATGTTCAATTTTTGACCCATTGACCAACACATTAACCCAATAGATCAACTTTGACCAAAAAGTCATCTTTGTTCAAAATGTCAATTCTTGACCAAATTACCAACTGATTGACTAAATAGGTCAACTTTTGACCAAAAATTTTATTTTGGTCAAAATATTCAATTTTTGACATAATGACCAAAATAGTCAATTTTTAAATTAATGACCAATTATTGACCCAATAAGTCAATCTCTGACCAAAAAGTCAACTTTGGTTAAAATGGAGAATCCTTGACCCAATGACACACCCATTGACCCAAGAGGTAAACTTTTGACCATAAAGTCAATTTTGATCAAAATGGTCAATTTCTTACCCAATGACCACTCTCTTGACCCAATGTTTTAACTTTTGACCAAAAATAAAATTCAATTTTGGTAAAAAAAGTTAATTTTTTACCTGATGAACAATTATTGACCCAATAATTTAATCTCTGACCAAAAAGAAAACTTTGATCAAAATGGTCAATCCTTAACCCAATGAAAAACCCATTGACCCAATAAATCAACTTTTGTCCAATAAGACTTCTTCAATCAAAATGGTCAATACTTGACCTTATTACCAACTCATTGACCAAATAAGTGAACTTTTGACCAAAAAAGTAACTTTTGTCAAAATAATTAATTTTTGACCGAATGGGTCAACTTTTGACAAAAATTTAATTTTGGTCAAAATAATCAATTTTTGTCCTAATGACCAATTATTGACCCAATAAGTCAATCGGTAACCAAAAAGTCAACTTTCGACAAAATGGTCAATCCTTCACCCAATGTCCAACCTTTTGACCCAATAGGTCAACATTTGACAAAAAAATCAATTCCGGTCAAATAGCTAATTTTTGACCTTATGACCAATTATTGACCCAGAAAGCCAATCTCTCAGAAAAAGTCAACTTTGGTCAAAATGGTCAATCCTTGACCCAATGACCAACCCATTGGCCTCATAGCTCAACTTTTGACCATAAAGTTAATTTTGGTTGAAATAGTCAATTTTTGAATTAATGACCAATTATTGACCCAATAAGTCAATCACTGACCAAAAAGTCAACTATGGTTAAATGGGTTAATCCTTGACCCAATGACAAACCCATTTACCTAATAGATTAACTTTAGACCAAAAAGACATCTTCGTTCAAAATGGTCAATTCTTGACCCAATTACCAACTCATTGACACAGTAGGCCAACTTTTGACGAAAAAGTCAACTTTAGTCAAAATGGTCAATTTATGACCCAATGACCACCCAGTTGACCCAATGGGTTAACTTTTGACCCTAAATTTAATTTTGGTCAAAATAGTTAGTTTTTTACTTGATGACCAATTATTGACCCAATGAGTCAATACATGACCAAAAAGTCAACTTTGGTCAAAAAGGTCAATCCTTGACCCAATGACAAACTCATTAACCCAATAGGTCAACTTTTGACCAAATAGTTAATTTTGGTCAAAATAGTCAATTTTGGTCAAAATAGTCAATTTTTGACTAAATGACCACCCGTTGACCTACTAGGTCAACTTCTGACAGAAAAGACAATTTTGGTCAAAATGATCAATTTTTGACCCAATGACCAACCAATTGACCCAATAGATCAACTTTTGACCAAAAATTCATATTTGGTGAAAATGGTCAATTCTTGACCCAATTACCAACTCATTAGCCAAATATGTCAAATTTTGAGCAAAAAGTCAACTTTGGTCAAAACGGTCAATTTCTGACCTAATGACCACCCATTGACTCAATAAGTCAACTTTTGTCCAAAAAGTTGACCTTGGTCAAAATGGTCAATTTTTGACCAAATGACCAACCCATTGACCCCAAATATCAACTTTTGACAAAAAAGTCATCTTTGGTTAAAATGGTCAATTCTTCACCTAATTTCCAACTCATTGACCAAAAAGTCAACTTTGGTTAAAATGGCCAATTTCTGACCCAATGACTACCCCGTTTACCCAATGGGTCAGAAATTAACCTATTGACCAATTATTGACCTAATGACCAATTATTAACCCAATAAGTCAATATCTGACCAAAAAGTCCACTTTGGTCAAAATGTTCAATCATTGACCCAATGACAAACCCATTGACCCAATCGGTAAACTTTTGACCAAAAAGTCAATTTTGGTCAAAATAATTAATTTTTGACCTAAGGACCAACCCATTGACCCAATAGGTCAACTTTTGAACAAAAAGTCATCTTTGTTCAAAATGGTCAATTCTTGACCAAATTACGAACTCATTGACCAAATAGGTCAACTTTTGGCCAAAAAATTAACTTTGGTTAAAGTGTTCAATTTCTGACCCAATGACCACCAGGTTGACCCAATGGGTTAACTTTTGAAAAAAAATTCATTTTTGATCAAAATAGTCAATTTCTGACCTAATGAGCAAATATTGACCCAATAAGTCAATCTCTGACAAAAAAGTCAACTTTGGTCAAAATGGTGAATCCTTGGCCCAACGACAAATCCATTAACCCAATAGGTTAACTTTTGACAAAAAAAGTCCATTTTGGTAAAAATAGTCAATTTTTGACTTAATGACCACCCATTGGCCCATAGGTCAACTTTGGACAAAAAGTCAATTTTGTTGAAAAAATCAATTTTTGACCTATTGACCAATTATTGACCCAGTAAGCTAATCTCTGATAAAAAAGCCAACTTTGGTCAAAATGGTCAATCCTTAACCAAATTACCAACTTATTGACCAAATAAGTCAACTTTTAACAAAATAATAAACTTTTAACAAAATAGCAATTTCTGACCCAACGACCACCCCATTGACCCATGGGTTAACTTTTGACCAAGATTTCAATTTTGGTCAAAATAATTAATTTTTGACCTAATGAACAATTATTGACCCATAAAGTCAATCTCTGACAAGAAGTCAACTTTGGTTAAAATGTTCAATCCTTGACCAAATGAGAAACCCATTGACCCAATAGGTCAACTTTTGACAAAATAGTCAATTTTGGTCAAAATAATCAATTTTTGACTTAATGACCACCCATTGACCCAATAGGTCAATTTTTGATCAAAAAGTCAACTTTGGCCAAAATGGTCAATTTTGGATCCAAAAATGAAGCCATTAACCAAAATTTTCAACTTTTGACCAAAATGTAATATTTGGTCAAAATGGTCAATTCTTTACCAAATTACCAACTCAATAACCAAACATGTCAACTTTTGACAAAAAGTCAACTTTAGTCAAAATGGCCAATTTCTGACCCAATGACCACTCCGTTGACCCAATGGGTTAACTTTTGACCAAAAATTTAATTTTTGTCAAAATAGTCAATTTTTGAGATAATGACCAATTATTGACAAATAAGTCAATCTCTGACCAAAAAATTAACTTTGGTCAAAATGGTCAATCCTTGACCTAATGACAAACCAATTGACCCAATAGATAAACTTTTGACCAAAACATAAATTTTGGTCAAAATAATTAATTTTTTGCCTAATGAACACCCATTGACCCAATATGTCAACTTTTGACCAAAAAGTTAACTTTGGTCACAATGGTCAATTTTTGACCCAATGACCAACCCATTGACCCAATAGATCAACTTTTGACCAAAAAGTCATTTTCGGTCGAAATGGTCAATTCTTGACCTAATTACCAACTCATTGACCAAATAGGTCAACTTTTGACCAAAAAGTCAGCTTTGGTCAAAATGACCAATTTCTGACGCAATGACCACCTCGTTGACCCATTGGGTCAACTTTTGAACAAAAATTTAATTTTTGTCAAAATAATCAATTTTTTACCTAATGACCAATTTTGACCAAGAAAATCAATCTCTGACCAAAAAAGTCAACATTGGTCAAAATGGTCAATATTTAAACCAATGACCAACCCATTGACCTAATATGTCAACTTTTGACCAAAAAGTCAACTTTGGTCAAAATGATCAATCCTTGACCCAATAACAAACCCATTGGTCTAAAAGCTCAACTTTTGACCAAAAAGTCAATTTTGGTGAAAATAATAAGTTTTTAAATTAATCAACAATTATTGACCCAATATGTCAATCTCTGACAAAAAAGTAAACTTTGGTCAAAATAGTCAATCCTTCACCCAATGACAAACCCATTGACCCAAACTTTTGACCAAAAAGTTAATTTTGGCCAAAATAGTTATTTTTTGATATAATGACCACCCATTGACTAATAAATCAACTTTTGACCAAAATGTCAACTTTGGTTAAAATGGTCAATTTTTGACCCAATGACCAACCCATTGAACTAATAGGTCAACATTTGACCAAAAAGTCATCTTTGGTTAAAATCGTCAATCCTTGACCCAATTACCAACTCATTGACAAAATTGGTTAACTTTTGACCAAAAAGTCAACCCCGTTCACCAAATGGGTTAACTTTTGACCAAAAGTTTAATTTTGGTCAAAATAGTATATTTTTGACCTAATGAGCAATTATTGACCCAATAATTCAATTTCTGACCAAAAAGTTAACTTTAGTAAAAAAGGTCAATACTTGACCCAAACACCAACCAATTGACCTAATATGTCAACTTTTGACCACAGTCAATTTTGGTCAAAATAATAAATTTTTGACCTAAAGACCAATTATTGACCAACCGATTGACCCAATAGGTCAACTTTGACCAAAAAATCAACTTTGGCCAAAATGATCAATCTTTTACCCAACGACCAACCTTTTGGCCTCATAGGTCAACTTTTGACCATAAAGTCAATTTTGGTCGAAATAGTGAATTTTTGAATTAATGACCTATTGTTGACCCAATAAGTTAATCTCTAACAAAAAAGTCAACTTTGGTCAAAATGGTCAATCCTTGACCTAATGACAAACCCATTGACCCAAAGGTCAACATTTGACCAAAAAGTCATCTTCATTCAAAATGGTCAATTTTTGACCCAATTACCTACTCTTTGACCAAATAGGTCAACTTTTGACCAAAAAGTCAACTTTGGTCAAAATGGTCAATTTCTGACCTAATGACCACCTCGTTAACCCAATGGGTTAACTTTTGACCAAAAAAATTATTTTGGTCAAAATAGTCAGTTTTTTACTTAATGACCAATTATTGACTCAATAAGCCAATCCAATACCAAAAAGTCAATTTTGGTCAAAATGGTCAATCCTTAACCCAAAGACAAATCCATTAATCCAATAGGTCAACTTTTAACCAAATAGTCAATTTTTGACTAAATGACCACCCATTGACCTAATAGGTCAACTTTCGACCAAAATGTCAACTTTGGTCAAAATGTTTAATTATTGACCCAATGACCAACCCATTAACCTAATAGCTCAACTTTTGACCAAAAAGTCATGTTTGGTCAAAATGTAAATTCTTGACCCATTTACCAACTCATTGACCAAATGGGTCAACTTTTGACCAAAAAATTAATTTGTTCAAAATATTTAATTTTTGACCTAATGTCTAAAATAGCCAATTTTTAAATTAATGACCAATTATTGACCCAATAAGTCAATCTCTGACCAAAAAGTCAACTTTGGTCAAAATGGTCAATCCTTGACCAATTGACAAACCCATTGACCCAAGAGGTTAACTTTTGACCAAAAAGTCAATTTTAGTCAAAATGGTCAATTTCTTACCCAATGACCACCCAGTTGACCCAATGGATTAACTTTTAACCAAAAATAAAATTTAATTTCGGTAAAAATATGATGAACAATTTATTGACCCAATAAGTCAATTTCTGACCAAAAAGAAAACTTTGATCAAAATGGTCAATCCTTGACCCAATGATAAACCCATTGACCTAGTAAATCAACTTTTGACCAAAAAGTTATCTTCAATCAAAATGGTCAATTCTTGACCTAATTACCAACTCAATGACCAAATAGGTTAACTTTTGTCCAAAAAATAACTTTTTTTTAAAATGGTCAATTTTTGACCCAATGGGTCAACTTTTGACAAAAAAATATAATTTTGGTCAAGATAATAAATTTTTGTCCTAATAACCAATTATTGACCCAATAAGTTAATCTGTAACAAAAAAGTCAACTTTCGTCAAAATGGTCAATCCTTCACCCAATGACCAACCTTTTGACCTAATAAGTCAACTTTTGACAAAAAGTCAATTCTGGTCAAATAGCCAATTTTTGACCTTATGACCAATTATTGACCCAGTAAGCCAATCTCTGAAAAAAAGTCAACTTTGGTCAAAATGGTGAATCCTTGACCCAATGACCAACCCATTGGCCCAATAGGCCAACTTTTGACCAAAAGGCCAACTTTTGTCAAAATGATCAATCTTTTACCCAATGACCAACCCATTGGCCTCATAGCTCAACTTTGACCATAAAGTTAATTTTGGTCGAAATAGTCAATTTTTGAATTAATGACCAATTATTGACCCAATAAGTCAATCACTGACCAAAAATTTAACTGTGGTTAAAAGGATTAATCCTTGACCCAATGACAAACCCATTTACCCAATAGAATAACTTTAGACCAAAAAGCCATCTTCATTCAAAATGGTCAATTCTTGACCCAATTACCAACTCATTGACACAGTAGGCCAACTTTTGACGAAAAAGTCAACGTTAATCAAATTGGTCAATTTATGATCCAATGACCACCACGTTGCCCAAATGGGTTAACTTTTGTCAAAAAAATTATTTTTGGTCAAAATAGTCAGTTTTTTACCTAATGACCAATTATTGACCCGATAAGTCAATTCATGACCAAAAAGTCAATTTTGGTCAAAACGGTCAATCATTGACCCTATGACACACCCATTAACCCAATAGGTCAACTTTTGACCAAATAGTCGATTTTGGTGAAAATAGTTAATTTTTGACTAAATGACCACCCATTGACCTACTAGGTCAACTTCTGACAAAAAAGTCAATTTTGGTCAAAATGGTCAATTTTTGTTCCAATGACCAACCAAATGACCCAATTGATCAACTTTTGACCAAAAAGTTATCTTTGGTCAAAATGGTTAATTCTTGACCCAATTACCAACTCAATGACCAAATAGGTCAACTTTTGAGCAAAAAGTAAACTTTCGTCAAAATGGTCAATTTCTGACCTAATGACAACCCCGTTGACCCAATGGGTCCACCTTTGACCAAAAATTTAATTTTGGTCAAAATAATTAATTTTTGACCTAATGACCAAAATAATCAATTTTTAATTAATGACTAATTATTGACCCAATAAGTGAATCTCTGACCAAAAAGTCAACTTAGGTCAAAATTGTCAATCCTTGACCCAATGATAAACCCATTAACCAAAGAGGTAAACTTTTGACCAAAAAGTAAATTTTGGTCAAAATAATCAAATTTTAACCTAATGACCACCTATTGACCCAATAGGTCAACATTTGTCCAAAAAGTCAACCTTGGTTAAAATGGTCAATTTTTGACCAAATGACCAACCCATTGATCCAAAAGATCAACTTTTGACAAAAAAGTCATCTTCGGTCAAAATGGTCAACTCTTCCAACTCATTGACCAAAAAGGTCAACTTTTGACAAAAAAGTCAACTTTGGTTAAAATGGTCAATTTCTGACCCAATGACTACCCTGTTTACCCAATGGGTCAGAAATTGATCTAATGACCAACTATTGACCTAATGACTAATTATTAACCCAATAAGTCAATATCTGACCAAAAAGTCTACGTTGGTCAAATTGTTCAATCATTGACCCAATGACAAACCCATTGACCGAATAGGTCAACTTTTGACCAAAAAATCAACTTTGGTTAAAATGGCAAATTTTTGACCTAATGACCAACCCATTGACCCAATAAGTCAATGTCTGTCCAAAAAGTCAACTTTGGTCAAAATAGTCAATCTATGACCCAATGACAAATCCATTGACCCAAACTTTTGACCAAAAAGTCAATTTTGGTCAAAATGGTCAATTTTTGAGCCAATGACCACCATGTTGACCCAATGGGTTAACTTTTGACCTAAACTTCAATTTTGGTCAAAATAAGCAATTTTTGACCTAATGACCAATATTGACCCAAGAAGTCAATCTCTGACCAAAAAGTTAACTTTGCATACAATGATTCATCCTTGACCCAATGACAAACCCATTGTCCCAATAGTTCAACTTTTGATCAAAAAGTCTATTTTGGTCGAAATTCTCAATCTTTTACGCAATGGCCAAACCATTGACCCAATAGATCAACTTTTGACCAAAAAGTCAACTTTAGTAAAAAATGGTCAATCCTTGACTCAATGACCACCCATTGACTAAATTGGTCAACTTTTGGCCAAAAAGTCAACTTTGGTCAAAATGGTCAATCCTTGACTTAATGACTAACTCATTGACCCAATAGGTCAACTTTTGACCAAAAAAATCAATTTAGGTCAAAATAGTCAATTTTTGACCTAATGATAAATTATTGACCTAGTAAGCAAATCTGTGACCAAAAAGTCAACTTCGGTCAAAATGGTCAATCCTTGACCCAATTACCAACCCATTGACACAATAGGTCAACTTTCGACCAAAAAAATCAACTTTGGTCAAAATTATAAATCCTTGACCCAATGACAAAACCCTTTGGCTTAATAGTTCAACTTTTCACCAAAAAGTCAATTTTGGACAAAATAGTTAATTTTTTAATTAATATCCAACTATTGACCCAATAAGTCAATCTCTGACCAAAATGTCAACTTTGGTTAAAATGGTCAATCCTTGACCCAATGACAAACCCATTGATCCAATGGGTTAATTTTTGAAAAAATAGTCAATTTTGGTCAAAATAATCAATTTTTGACTTAGTGACAACCCATTGACCCAATAAGTCAACTTTTGACGAAACATCAACTTTGGACAAAATGGTCAATTTTTTACCCAATGACCATCCCATTGACCCAATAGGTTAACCTTTGACCAAAATGTCATCTTTGGTCAAAATTGTCATTTCTTGACCAAATTACCAACTTATTGACCAAAATAAGTCAACTTTTAACAAAAAAATAAACTATGGTCAAAATGGTCAATTTCTGACCCAATGACCACCCCATAGACCCATGGGTTAACTTTTGACCAAGATTTCAGTTTTGGTCAAGATAGTCAATTTTTTATCGAATGACCAACTATTGACCTAAAAGTTAAACACTGACCAAAAAGTCAACTTTGGTTAAAATGGTCAATCCTTGAACCAATGACATACCCATTAACCCAATAGGTCAACTTTTGACCAAATAGTCAATTTTGGTCAAAATAATCAATTTTTGACATAATGACCACCCATTGACCCAATAGGTCAACTTTGACCAAAAAGTCAACTTTGGTCAAAAGGGTCAATTCTTGACCCAATGACTAACCATTAACCCAATTTGTTAACTTTTGACCAAAAAAGTAATCTTTGGTTAAAATGGTCAATTCTTGACCAAATTACCAACTCAATAACCAAACAGATCAACCTTTGACTAAAAAGTCAACTTTGGTCAAAATTGTTAATTTCTAACCTAATGACCACTCCGTTGACCCAATGGGTTAACTTTTGACAAAAAATTCAATTTTGGTTAAAATAGTAAATTTTTGACCTAATGACCAATTATTGACCAATAAGTCAATCTCTGATCAAAAAGTTAACTTTGGTCAAAATGGTCAATCCTTGACCCAATGACAAACCCATTGACCCAATAGGTCAACTCTTGACCAAAACTTCAATTTTGGTCAAAATAGTCACTTTTTGAAATAATCACCACCCATTAACCCAATATGTCAATTTTTGACCAAAAAGTTAACTTTGGTCAAAATGGTCAACTTTTGACCCATTGACAAACCCATTGACCCAATAGTTCAACTTTTGACCAAATAGTCATCTTCGATCAAAAAGGTCAATTCTTGACCTAATTACCAACTATTTGACCAAATAGGCCAACTTTTGACCAAAAAGTCAGCTTTAGTCAAAATGGCCAATTTCTGTCCCAATGACCACCCCGTTGACCAAATTTTAATTTTTGTCAAAATAATCAATTTTTGACCTAGTAAGCCAATCTCTGACAAAAAAGTAAACGTTGGTCAAAATTGTCAATCCTTAACCCAATACCAACCCATTGTCCCAATATGACAACTTATGACCAAAAAGACAACTTTGGTCAAAATAGTCAATTTTTGACCTAATGACCAATTATTGATCCAGTAAGTCAATCTCTGACCAAAAAGTCAACTTTGGTCAAAATGTTCAATTTTTGACCTGATGACCAACCAATTGACCCAATAGGTCAACTTTTGACCAAATAGTCAACTTTGGTAGAAATGATCAATCCTTGACCCAATGACTAACCCATTGGTCTAAAAGGTCAACTTTTAACCAAAAAGTCAATTTAGGTCAAAATAGTCAATTTTTGAATTAATAACCAATTATTGACCCAATAAGTCAATGTCTGACCAAAAAGTCAACTTTGGTCAAAATAGTCAATCTATGACCCAATGACAAACCCATTGACCCAAAGTTTTGACCAAAAAGTCAATTTTGGTCAAAATGGTCAATTTCTGAGCCAATGACCACCCCGTTCACCCAATGGATTAACTTTTGACCTATTCTTCAATTTTGGTCAAAATAAGCAATTTTTGACCAAATGACCATTATTGACCCAAGAAGTCAATCTCTGATCAAAAAGCTAACTTTGGTCAAAATCGTCAATCCTTGACCCAATGATAAACCGTTGACCCAATAGGTCAACTTGTGACCGAAAAGTTAATTTTGGTTAAAATAGTCAATTTATAACCTAATGACCACCCAATGACCCAATAGGTCAACTTTTGACCAAAAAGTCAACTTTGGTCAAAATTGTCAATTTTTGACCCAATGACCAACTCATTAACCGAATAGATCAACTTTTGACTAAAAAGTCATCTTCAATCAAAATGGTCAATTCTTGACCTAATTACCAACACATTGACCAAATAGGTCAACTTTTGACTAAAAAGTAACTTTGTCAAAATGGTTAATTTCTAACACAATGGGTCAACTTTTGACAAAAAATTTAATTTGGGTCAAAATAATCAATTTTTGTCCTAATGACCAATTATTGACCCAATAAGTCATTCTCTAACCAAAAAGTCAACTTTTGTCAAAATGGTCAATCTTTCACCCAATGACCAACTTTTTGACCCAATAGGTACTTTTGATTAAAAAGTCAATTCTAGTCAAATAGTCAATTTTTGACATTATGACTAATTATTGACCCAGTAAGCCAATCTCTAACTAAAAAGGCAACTTTGGCCAAAATGGTCAATCCTTGAACCAATGACCAACTTATTGACCCAATAGGTCAACTTTGGTTAAAATGATCAATCTTTGACCCAATGACCAGCCCATTGGCCTCATAGGCCAACTTTTGACCACAAAGTCAATTTTGGCCGAAATAGTCAATTTTTGAATTAATGACTAATTTTATACCCACTAAGTTAATCTCTGACCAAAAAGTCCACTGTGGTCAAAATGGTTAATCCTTGACCCAATGACAAACCCATTGACCCAATAGGTCAACTTTGGACCAAAAAGTTATCTTCGTTCAAAATGGTCAATTCTCGACCCAATTACCAACTCATTGACATAATGGGTCAACTTTTGACCAAAAAGTCAACTTTAGTTAAAATGGTCAATTTATGACCCATTGACCAACCCGTTGACCCATTGGGTTAACTTTTGACCAAAAATTCAATTTTGGTCAAAATAGTCATTTTTTACCTAATGCCCAATTATTGACCCAATAAGTTAATCCATGACCAAAAAGTCAATTTTGGTTAAAATGGTCAATCCTTGACCCAATGACAAACCCATTAACCCAAAAGGTTAACTTTTGACCAAATATTCAATTTTGGTCAAAATAGTCAATTTTTGACTAAATGACCACCCATTGACCTAAAAGGTCAACTTTGCACAAAAAAGTCAACTTTGGTCAAAATGGTCAATTATGTACACAATGACAAACCCATTGACCCAATAGATCAACTTTTGACCAAAAAGTCATCTTTGGTCAAAATGGTCAATTCTTGACCCAATTACCAACTCAGTGACCAAATAGGTTAACTTTTAAGCAAAAAGTCAACTTTGGCCAAAATGGTCAATTTTTTACCTAATGACCACCCCGTTGACGCAATGGGTCAACCATTGACAAAAAATTTAATTGTGGTCAAAATAGTCAATTTTTGACCTAATGACCAAGATAATCAATTTTTGAATTAATGATCAATTATTGACCCAATAAGTTAATCTCTGACCAAAAAGTCCACTTAGGTTAAAATGGTCAATCCTTGACCCAATGACAAACCCTTTGACCAAAGAGGTAAAATTTTGACCAAAAAGTCAATTTTTGTCAAAATAGTCAATTTTTAACCTAATGACCACCCATTGACCCTAGAGGTCAACGTTTGTCCAAAAATTCAACCTTGGGCAAAATAGTCAATTTTTGACCAAATGACCAACCCATTGACCCAAAAGATCAACTTTTGACAAAAAAATTCATCTTTGGTCAAAATGGTCAATTCTTGACCCAAATTCCAACTCATTGACCAAATAGGTCAAATTTTCTCCGAAAAGTCAACTTTGACTAAAATGGTCAAATTTTGACCCAACGACCACCCCGTTTACCCAATGGGTCAGCTTTTGATCAAAAATTTAATTTTTGTCAAAATAAATAATTATTGACCTATTGACAAATTATTGACCCAATATGTCAATTTCTGACCAAAAAGTTAACTTTGGTCAAAATGGTCAGTCCTTAACCCAATGGCCAACCCATTGACTCAATAGGTCAACTTTTGAACAAGAAGTCAACTTTGCTCAAAATGTTCAATCCTTGACACAATGACCAACCCATTCACTCAATAGGTCAACTTTTCACAAAAGAGTAAATTTTGGTCAATATAGTCTAATTTTGATCCAAAATAGTCTAATTTTGAATTAATGACCAATTATTAACCCAATAAGTCAAGAGCAGACTAAAAAGTCCACTTTGGCCAAAATGGTCAATCATTAACCCAATGACAAACCCATTGACCCAATAAGTAAATTTTTAACAAAAAGTCAATTTTGGTCAAAATAGTCAATTTTTGACCAAATGACCACCCATTGACCCAACAGGTCAACTTTTGACCAAAAAGTCAACTTTGGTCAAAATGGTCAATTTTTGACCTAATTACCAACTCATCGACCAAAAAGGTCAACTTTTGACCAAAAAGTTAATTTTGGTTAAAATGGTCAATTTCAGACCCAATGACCACCGCGTTGACCCAATATGTTAACTTTTAACCAAAAATTTAATTTTGGTCAAAATAGTCAATTTTTTATCAAATAACCAAATATTGACCCAATAAGTCAATCTCTAACCAAAAAGTCAACTTTGGCCAAGATGGTTAATCCTTGACCAAAAACAAACCCATTAACCCAATAGGTCAATTTTGACCAAAAAATCAATTTTGCTCAAAATAGTCAATTTTTGACTTAATGTCCACTCAATGACCCAATAGGTCAACGTTGGACCAAAAAGTCAATTTTAGTCGAAATAGTCAATTTTTAACCTAATGACAAATTATTGACCCAAGAAGTTATTCCGTGATAAAAGTTAACTTTAGTCAAAATTGTCAATCCTCGACCCAACTGACCAACCCATCGAATCCAATACGCCTTTTCGCTAAAAACTAAACTTTTGTCAAATGATCAATCATTAACCATATGACCAACCCATTAGCCTTAATAAGTCAACTTTCGACCAAAAAGTCAATTTTGGTCATAATAGCTAATTTTCAAGTAATGATCAATTATCGACCCAATAAGTCAATCTCTCGACCAAAAAGTCAACTTGGATCAAAATGATCAATCATCGACTCCATAGACAAACCCATCAATCTAATTGGTCAACTTTTGACCAAAAAGTCAATTTTGATCAAAATAGTCAATTTTTGACATAATGACCACCCATTGACCCAATAAGTCAACCTTTGACCTAAAAGTCAATTTGGGTCAAAATAGTCAATTTTTGACTTAATGACCAATTATTAACCGAATAAGCCAATCTCTGACCAAAAAGTCAACTATGGTCAAATGGTCAAATCTTGACCTAATGACTAACCCTTTTACCCAATAGGTCAATTGTTGACCAAAATGTCAACTTTGGCAAAATGGTCGATTTTTGACCTAATGACCAAACCAATAGATCAACTTTTGACCAAAAGTCATCTTCGGTCAGAATGGTCAATTCTTGACCCAATTACTAAGTCATCAACCAAATAAGTCAACTTTTGACCAAAAAGTCAACTTTGGTGAAAATGGATAATTTCTGAATCAATGACCACCCCGTTAACTAAATGGCTCAACTTTTGACAAAAAATTTTTTTTTGGTCAAACTAATCAAATTTTGATTTAATGACCAATTATTGACCCAATAAGTCAATCTCTGACCAAAAAATCAACTTTAATCAAAATGGTCAATCCTTGACCGAATGACCACCCATTGACCCAATAGGTCAACTTTTGACTAAAAAGTCAATTTTGGTCGATATTATCAATCTTTTATGCAATGGCCAACTCATTGACCTAATAGGTCAACTTTTGACCAAAAAGTCAACTTTGGTCAAAAGGGTCAATCCTTGACCCAATGACCAACCCATTGACCCAATAGCTCAACTTTTGACCAAATAGTCAATTTTGGTCAAAATAGTCAATTTTTGACTAAATGAACACCCATTGACCCAATAGGTCAACTTCTGACACAAAAGACAATTTTGGTCAAAATGGTCAATTTTTGACACAATGACCAACCAATTGACCCAATAGATCAACTTTTGACCAAAAAGTCATATTTGGTCAAAAAGGTCAATCCTTGACCCAATTAACAACTTATTAGCCAAATAGGTCAACTTTTGAGCAAAAAGTCAACTTTGGTCAAAATGATCAATTTCTGACCTAATGACCACCCATTGACCCAATCGGTCAACTTTTGTCCAAAAAGTCAACCTTGGTCAAAATGGTCAATTTTTGACCAAATGACCAAGCCATTGACCCAAAAGATCAACTTTTAACAAAAAAGTCATCTTCGGTCAAAATGGTCAATTCTTCACCTAATTTCCAACTCATTGACTAAAAACGTTAACTTTTAACCAAAAAGTCAACTTTGGTTAAAATGGTCAATTTCTAACCCGATGACTAACCCGTTTACCCAGTGGGTCAGAAATTAACCTATTGACCAATTATTGACCTAATGACCAATTATTAACCCAATAAGTCAATATCTGACCAAAAAGTCCACTTTGGTCAAAATGTTCAATCATCGACCCAATGACAAACCCATCGACCCAATCAGTCAGACTTTTGACCAAAAAGTCAATTTTGGTCAAAATAATCAATTTTTGACCTAATGACCACCCATTGACCCAATAGGTAAACTTTTTGACCAAAAAGTCAACTTTGGCCAAAATGGTCAATTTTTTACCTAAGGACCAACCCATTGGCCCAATAGGTCAACTTTTGACCAAAAAGTCATCTTTGGTCAAAATGGACAATTCTTGACCTAATTACGAACTCATTGACCAAATAGGTCAACTTTTGACCAAAAAGTTAACTTCGATTAAAATAGTCAATTTCTGACCCAATGACCACTACGTTGACCCAATGGGTTAACTTTTGACAAAAATTCAATTTTTGTCAAAATAGTCAATTTTTTACCTAATGACCAAATATTGACCCAATAAGTCAATCTCTGACCAAAAAGTCAACTTTGGTCAAAATGGTGAATCCTTGGCCCAACGACAAACTCATTGACCCAATAGGTCAACTTTTGACAAAAAAAGTCAATTTTGGTAAAAATAGTCAATTTTTTACTTAATGACCACCCATTGGCCTAATAGGTCAACTTTGGACAAAAAAGTCAATTTTATTTGCAAAAATCAATTTTTGACCTAGTGACCAATTATTGACCCACTAAGCTAATCTCCGACCAAAAGTCAACTTTGGTCAAAATGGTCAATTTTTGACCCAATGACCAACCCATTAACCCAATAGGTCAACTTTTGGCCAAAAAGTCAACTTTGGTCAAAATGATCAATCCTTGACTCAATGACCAACCCATTGGTCTAAAAGCTCAACTTTTGACCAAAAAGTCAATTTTGGTCAAAATAGTCGGTTTTTGAATTAATTAACAATTATTGACCCAATATGTCAATCACTGACCAAAAAGTCAACTTTAGTCAAAATACTCAATCCTTGACCCAATGACAAATCCATTGACCCAAACTTTTGACCAAAAAGTTAATTTTGGCCAAAATAGTTAATTTTTTATATAATGACCACCCATTGACCTAATAAATCAACTTTTAACCAAAAAGTCAACTTTGGTTAAAATGGTCAATTTTTGACCCAATGACCAACTCATTTACCCAATAGGTAAACATTTGACTAAAAAGTCATCTTTCGTTAAAATGGTCAATCCTTGACCCAATTACCAACTCATTGACCAAATTAGTCAACTTTTGACTAAAAAGTCAACTTTGTTCAAAATGGTCAATTTCTGAGCCAATGACCACCCCGTTCACCAAATGGGTTAACTTTTGACTAAAAGTTTAAAGGTCAAAATAGTCAATTTTTGACCTAATGAGCAATTATCAATCTAATAATCGAATCTCTCGACCAAAAAGTCAACTTTAAGAAAATGTCAATATTTGATCGAATGACCAACCCATCGATCTAATAGTCAACTTTTGCCACAAAGTCAATTTTGGTCAAAATAATCAATTTTCGACCTAATGACAAATTATCGACCCAATAAGTCAACTGTCTGACCAAAAAGTCAACTTTGGTCAAAATAATCAATCCTTAATCCATAACAATCGATCAATTCAATAGGTCAACTTCGACCAAAAATCAACTTTGGTCAAAATGATCAATCTTTTACCCAATGACCAACCCTTTTGCCTCATAGGTCAACTTTTGACCATAAAGTCAATTTTGGTCGAAATAATGAATTTTTGAATTAATGACCTATTATTGACTAAATAAGCTAATCTCTGACCCAAAAGTCAACTTTGGTTAAAATGGTCAATCCTTGACCTAATGACAAACTCATTTATCCAAAGGTTAACTTTTGACCAAAAAGTCATCTTCGTTCAAAATGGTAAATTTTTTACCCAATTACCAACTCTTTGACCAAATAGGTCAAATTTTGACCAAAAAGTCAACTTTGGTCAAAATGGTCAACTACTGACGCAATGACCACCTCGTTGACCCAATGGGTTAACTTTTAACAAAAAATTTTATTTTGGTCAAAATAGTCAGTTTTTTACTTAATGACCAATTATTAACCCAATAAGCTAATCCAAGACCAAAAAGTCAATTTTTGTCAAAATGGTTAATCCTTGAACCAAAGACAAACCCATTAACCCAATAGGTCAACTTTCGACCAAATAGTCAATTTTTGACTAAATGACCACCCATTGACCTAATAGGTCAACTTTTGACTAAAATGTCAACTTTGGTCAAAATGTTCAATTTTTGACCCAAAGACGCCCAATAGATCAACTTTTGACAAAAAAGTCATCTTTGGTGAAAATGTCAATTCTTGACCCAATTACCAACTCATTGACCAAATGGGTCAACTTTTGACCAAAAATTTAATTTTGGTAAAAATATTCAATTTTTGACCTAATGACCAAAATAGTCAATTTTTAAATTAATGACTAATTATTGACCCAATAATTCAATCTCTGACCAAAAAGTCAGCTTTGATCAGAATGGTCAATCCTTGACCCAATGACAAACCCATTGACTCAATAGGTCAACTTTTCACCAAAAATTCTATTTTGGTTAAAATAGTCAATTTTCGACCTAATGACCACCCATTGACCCATAAGGTCAGCTTTTGACCAAAAAGTCAACATTGGTCAAAATGATTAATTTTCGACCAACGACCAACCCATTAACCCAATAGATCAACTTTTGACCAAAAAGTCATCTTCGGTCAAAATGGTCAATTCTTGACCCAAATACCAAATCATTGACCAAATAAGTCAACTTTTGACTAAAAAGGTAATTTTGATCAAAATGGTCAATTTCCGACCCAATGGGTCAACTTTTGACATAAAAAATTACTTTTGGTAAAAATAATCAATTCTTATCCGAATGACCAAATATTGACCCAATAAGTCAATCTCTGACTAAAAAAGTCAACTTTGGTCAAAATGGTCAATCCTTCACCCAATGACCAACTATTGGACTCAGTAGGTCAACTTTTGACCAAAAAGTCAACTTTGGTCAAAATGGTCAATCCATGACCCAATGACCAACACATTGACCCATAAGTCAACTTTAGACTAAAAAGTCAATTCTGGTCAAAATAGTCAATTTTTTACCTAATGACCAATTATTGACCCAGTAAGTCAATCTCTGACCAAAAAGTCAACATTGGTCAAAATGGTCAATCTTTAACCCAATGACCAACACATCGAATCTAATAAGTTAACTTTTCGACAAAAAGTCAACTTTGATCAAAATGATCAACTTGACCTAATTACCAACCAATTGGTCTAATAAATCAACTTTTGACCAAAAAGTCAAATTTTGTCAAAATAGTTAATTTTTGAAATAATGGTCAATTATTGATCCAAAAAGTCAATCTCTGACCAAAAAGTCAACTTTAGCCAAAATGGTCAATCCTTGACTTAATGATAAACCCATTGACCCAATAGGTCAACTTTTGACCAAATAGTCAATTTTGGTCAAAATAATCAATTTTTGACTTTGTGACCACCCATTGACCCAATATGTCAATTTTTTACCAAATAGTCAATTTTGTCCAAAATGGTCAATTTTTTGACCCAATGACCAACCCATCAACCAATAAGTAACTTCCGACCAAAAAGTCATATTTCGGTCAAAATGGTCAATTCTTAACCAAATTACCAACTCATCGACCAACAGTCAACTTTTAACCAAAAACTAAACTTTAGTCAAAATGATCAATTTTCTGGCCCAATGCCCACCTCGTTCAACCAAATGAGTTAATTTTTGACCAAAAGTTTAATTTTGGTCAAAATAGTTAATTTTTGACCTAATGAGCAATTATTGACCAAATAATTCAATTTTTGACAAAAAAGTCAACTTAGTCAAAATGGTCAATACTTGACACAATGACAACCTCATTTACCCAATAGGTCAACTTTTGGCCACAAAGTCAATTTTGGTCAAAATAATCAGTTTTTGACCTAATGACCAATTATTGATCCAGTAAGCCAATCTCTGACCTAAAGACAACTTTCGTCAAAATGGTCAATCCTCGACCTAATGACCAACCGATTAAACCAATACGTCAACTATTTACCAAAAAGTCAACTTCGTCAAAATGATCAATCTTTACCCAATGACCAACCCATCGTCTCATAGTCAACTTTCGACCATAAAGTCAATTTCGGTCGAAATAGTAAATTTTTGAAATAATGACCTATTATTAACCCAATAAGTCAATCTCTGACCAAAAAGTTAACTTTGGTCAAAATGGTCAATCATTGACCAAATGACAAACCCATTGACCCAATAAGTCAACTATTGACCAAAAAGTCATCTTCATTCAAAATGGTCAATTCTTGACCCATTTACTAACTCTTTGACCAAATATGTCAACTTTTGACCAAAAAGTCAACTTTGGTCAAAATGGTCAATTTCTTACCCAATGACCACCCAGTTGACCCAATGGGTTAACTTTTGACAAAAAATTATATTTTTGTCAAAATAGTCAATTTTTTACTTAATGACCAATTATCAATCTAATAAGTCAATCCATGACCAAAAAGTAAAGTTCGTCAAAATGGTCAATCCTTAACTTAATGACAAACCCATTAACCCAATAAGTCAACTTTGACCAAATACTCAATTTTGGTCAAAATAGTCAATTTTTTACTAAATAACCACCAATTGACCCAATAGGTCAACTTTTGACCAAAATGTCAACATCGGTCAAAATGTTCAATTTTTGACTCAATGACTAACCCATTAACACAATAGATCAACTTTTGACAAAGAAGTCATCTTCGGTCAAAATGTCAATTTTTGACCCAATTACCAACTTATTGACCAAATGGGTCAACTTTTGACCAAAAATTTAATTTTGGTCAAAATATTCAATTTTTGACCTAATGACCAAAATAGTCAATTTTTAAATTAATCACCAATTTTTGACCTAATAAGTCAATCTCTGACCAAAAGTCAACTTTGGTCAAAATGATCAATCCTTGACGCAATGACAAATCCATTGACCCAAGAGGTAAACTTTTGACCAAAAAGTCAATTTTGGTCAAAATGGTCAATTTCTTACCCAATGACTACCCGTCGACCCAATGGGTCAACCTTCGACCAAAAATTTAATTTTGGTCAAAATAGTCAATTTTTGACCTAATGACCAAAACAATCAATTTTTTAATTAATGACCAATTATTAACCCAATAAGTGAATCTCTGACCAAAAAGTCAACTTAGGTCAAAATTGTTAATCCTTGAAACAATGACAAACCCATCGACCAAAGGTAACTCGACCAAAAAGTCAATTTTCGTCAATATAGTCAACTTTTCGTCCAAAAAGTCAACGTTGGTGAAAATAATCAATTTCGACCAAATGACCAACCCATCAATCTAAAAGATCAACTTTCGACAAAAAAGTCATCTTTGGTTAAAATGGTCAATTCTTCACCCAATTTCCAACTCATTGACAAAAAGGTCAACTTTTGACCAAAAAAGTCAACTTTTGACCAAAAAAGTCAACTTTTGACCAATAAAGTCAACTTTTAACCAAAAAAGTTAACTTTTGACCAAAAAGTCAACCTTGGTTAAAATGGTCAATTTCAGACCCAAAGACCACCACGTTTACCCAATGGGTCAAATCGACTCTAATGACCAATTATTAACCTAATGACCAATTATTAACCAAATAAGTCAATACCTGACCAAAAAGTCCACTTTGGTCAAAATGTTCAATCATTGACCCAATGATAAACCCATTGACCCAATAGGTAAATTTTGACCAAAAAGTCAATTTTGGTCAAAATAGTCATATTTTGACCTATTGACCACCCATTGACCCAATATGTCAACTTTTGATTAAAAAGTCAACTTTGGTCAAAATGGTCAATTTTTAACCTAATGACCAACCCATCAATCTAATAGGTCAACTTTTGACAAATAAGTCATCTTGGTCAAAATGGTCAATTTCGACCAATTTCCAACTCAATGACCAAACAGTCAACTTTGGCTCAAATGGTCAATTTCAATCTAATGACCAACCGCATTGATTTCACCGGTTAACTTTCGACAAAAAATCTAATTTTGTTAAAATAATCAATTCTTGACATAATGACCAAATATCGACCGAGTAAGTCAAAATGGTTAACCTTGACCTAAGTCCTAATCGTCAATTTTCACAAAAAAGTTAATTTTGGTAAAATTAGTCAATTTTTCGACTTAATGACTCACCCATCGCCTAACAGTCAACTTCGCCAAAAAAGTCAATTTTAGTCAAAAAGTCAATTTTCGATCTAGTGACCAATTATCGACCCAAAGAACTAATCTCTGATAAAAAGTCAACTTTGTCAAAATGGTCAATCCTCGACCTAATGACCAACTCATCGACCCAACAGTACTTTTCGACCAAAAGTAAACTTTAGTCAAATGATCAATCATCAATCTAATGACCAACCCATTAGACAAATAAGTCAACTTTTCGACCAAAAAGTAAATTTCGGTCAAAATAAGTAATTTTTGGATTCAACTCATCGACCATATAGTCAACTTTTCACCAAAAAGTAAATTTCATCAAAAAGGTCAATATAAGTCAATCAGAATAAAAAGTCAACTTCGCCAAAATGGTCAATCCTTCACCTAAATGACCAGCCTTTGACCTAATAAGTCAATTTTCGACAAAAAAGTCAATTACTATTAAATAACCAATTTTTGACCTTTTGACCAATTATTGACCTAGTAAACCAATCTCTTACAAAAAGTCAACTTTTGTCAAAATGGTCAATCCTTGACCCAACGACCAACCCATTGACCCAATAGGTCAACTTTTGACCAAAAGGTCAACTTTGTTCAAAATGATCAATCTTCCACCCAATGACAAACCCATTGTCCTCATAACTCAATTGACCATAAAGTTAATTTTAGTCGAAATAGTCAATTTTTGAATTAATGACCAATTATTGACCCAATAGGTCAATCACTGACCAGAAAGTCAACTATGGTTGAAAGGGTTAATCCTTGACGCAATGACAAACCATTTACCCAATAGATCAACTTTAGACCAAAAACTCATCTTCGTTCAAAATGGTCAATTCTTGACCCAATTACCAACTCATTGACACAGTACGCCAAATTTTGACAAAAAAGTCAACTTTAGTCAAAATGGTCAATGTTGACCCAATGACCACCCCACTGACCAATTGGGTTAACTTTTGACCAAAAATCTAATTTTGGTCAAAATAATCAGTTTTTTACCTAATGACCAATTATAGACCCAATAAGTCAATCCATGACAAAAAAGTAAATTTTGGTCAAAATGGTCAATCCTTAACGCAATGACAAACCCATTAACCCAATAGGTCAACTTTTGACCAAATAGTCAATTTTGGTCAAAATAGTCAATTTTGGTCAAAATACTAATTATTTGACTAAATGACCACCCATCAACCTAATAGGTCAACTTCTAACAAAAAGTCAACGTTGGTCAAATGATCAATTTTCAATCCATCGAATCTACATCGGATCAACTTTCGACCAAAAGTCATCTTTGGTCAAAATGGTCAATTCTCGACCTAATTACCAACTCATCGACTAAATAAGTTCAACTTTCGAGCAAAAAGTCAACTTTGGTCAAAATGGTCAAATTCGACCTAATGACTACCCCGTCAATCTAATCGTCAACCTTCGACCAAAAATTTAATTTTGGTCAAAATAACAACTTCGACCTAATGACCAAAACAATAAATTTTTTAATTAATGACCAATTATCGACCCAATAAGTGAATCTCTCGACCAAAAGTCAACTTAGGTCAAAATTGTTAATCCTCGACTCCTATGACAAACCCATCGACCAAAGGGTAAACTTTCGACCAAAAAGTTAATTTTGATCAATATACATAACTTTTATCCAAAAAGTCAACCTTGGTGAAAATGATTAATTTTTGACCAAATGACCAACCCATTGACCTAAAAGATCAATTTTTGACAAAAAAAAGTCATCTTTCGTTAAAATGGTCAATTCTTCACCCAATTTCCAACTCATTGATAGAAAATGTCAATTTTCGACCAAAAAGTTAACTTTCGACCAAAAGTCACTACCAAAAAGTCAACATTTGTTAAAATGGTCAATTTTCGACCCAAAGACCACCACGCTTACCTAATGGGTCGAAATCGATCTAATGACCAATTATCGACCTAATGATCAATTATTAACCAAATAAGTCAATACCTGACCAAAAAGTCCACTTTGGTCAAAATGTTCAATCATTGACCCAATGATAAACCCATCGATCCAATAAAAACTTTCGACCAAAAAGTCAATTTTGGTCAAAATAATCATATTTCGACCTATCGATCCACCCATCAATCTAATATGTCAACTTTCGATTAAAAAGTTAACTTTGTTCAAAATTGTCAATTTTCGACCTAATGACCAACCCATCGATCTAATAGGTCAACTTTTGACCAAAAAGTCATCTATGGTCAAAATGGTCAATTCTCGACCAATTTCCAACTCAATGACTAAATAGGTCAACTTTGGTTCAAAATGGTCAACTTTCGACCCAATGACTAACCGCTTGATCTAATGGGTTAACTTTCGACAAAAAAATTCAATTTTGTTAAAATAGTTAATTTTCGACCTAACGACCAAATATCGACTCAAGAAGTCAATAATGGTTAATCCTTGACCATCCAATCGGTCAATTTTCGACAAAAAAGTTAATTTCGGTAAAAATAGTCAATTTTGATCTTAATGACCACCCATCGACTCCAATAGTCAACTTTGACAAAAAGTCAATTTTAATAAAAGTCGATTTTCAACTAGTCACCAATTATTGACCCAATAAGCTAATCTCTCGATAAAAAAGTCAACTTTGGTCAAAATGGTCAATCCTCGACCTAATGGACCAACCCATCGATCTAATAGTCTTTTCGACCAAAAAGTAAACTTTTGTCAAAAGATCAATCATCAATCTAATGACTAACCCATTCGCTAAATAGTCAACTTTTGACCAAAAAGTAAATTTTGGTCAAAATAGTCAATTTTTGAATTCATGACTAATTATTGACCTAATATGTTAATCTCTGACCAAAAAGTCAACTTTGGTCAAAATGGTCAATCCTTGAACCTAAGACACACCCATTGATCCAATTGGTCAACTTTTGATGAAAAAGTCAATTTCGGTCGACAATAATTTTTAACATAATGACAACCCATTGACCCAATAAGTCAACTTTTGACCTAAAAGTCAATTTTGGTCAAAATAGTCAATTTTTAACCTAATGATCAATTATTGAACCAATAAGCCAACCTCTAACCAAAAAGTAAACTTTGACAAAATGTTACAACTCTCGACTAAATGACTCAACCCATCGACCTAATAGGTCAACTTTCGACCAAAAGGTCAACTTTGGTCAAAATGGTCATTTTTCGATCCAACGACTAAACTAACAGATCGACTTTTGACCAAAAAGTCATCTTCGGTTAGAATGGTCAATTCTTGACCCAAATACCAACTCATTGACTAAATAAGTCAACATTTGACAAAAAAGTCAACTTTGGGGAAAATGGTTAATTTCTGAAATAATGACTACACCATTAACAAAATGGGTCAACTTTTGACAAAAAATTTAATTTTGGTTAAAATAATCAAATTTTGACCTAATGACCAATTATTGACCCAATAAGTCAATCTCTAACCAAAAAATCAACTTTTATCAAAATGGTCAATCAATGACTCAATGAATAACACATTGACTCAATAGGTTTAACTTTTAACACAAAAATCAATTTTTTTCGAAAATATCAATCTTTTACGCAATGTCCAACCCATTGACCCAATAGGTCAACTTTTGACCAAAAAGTCAACTTTGGTTAAAATGGTCAATCCTTGACCCAATGACCAACCCATTGACCTAATTGGTCAACTTTTGGCAAAAAGATCAACTTTAGTAAAAATGGTCAATCCTTGACCCAAAGACTAATCCAATGACCCAATAGATCAACTTTTGACCAAAAAAATCAATTTTGGTCAACATAGTCAATTTTTAACCTAATGACCAATTATTGACCCAATAAGCCTATCTGTGAACAAAAAGTCAACTTTAGTCAAAATGGTCAAAATTAAATTACCAACCCATTGACACAATAGGTCAACTTTTGACGAAAAAAATCAACTTAGGTCAAAATGATAAATCCTTGACCCAATGACCAACCCATTTGCTTAATACGTCAACTTTTAATCAAAAAGTCAATTTTGGTCAAAACATTCAATTTTTGAATTAATAGCCAATTATTGACCCAATAAGTCAATTTCTGACCAAAAAGTCAACTTTGGTCAAAATGGTCAATCCTTGACCCAATGACAAACCAATTGACCCAATAGGTCAACTTTTAACCAAATAGTCAATTTTGGTTAAAATAATCAATTTTTGACTAAGTGACCTCCCATTGACCTAATAGGTCAACTTTTGACCAAACATCAACTTTGGTCAAAATGGTCAATTTTTGACCCAATGACCAAAAGTCATCTTTGTTCAAAATTGTCAATTCTTAACCAAATTACCAACTTATTGACCAAATAAGTCAACTTTTAGCAAAAAAATAAACTTTCGTCAAAATGGTCAATTTCTGACCCAATGACCACCCCAACGACACATGGGTTAACTTTTGATAAAGATTTTAATTTTGGTCAAAATAATTAATTTTTGACCTAATGACCAATTATTGACCCAATAAGTCAATCTCTGAAAAAAAGTCAACTTTGGTTAAAATGGTCAATCACTGATCAAAAGAGAAACCCATTGACCCAATAGGTCAACTTTTGATCAAATAGACAAATTTGGTCAGAATAATTAATTTTTGACTTCATGACAACCCATTGACCCAATAGGTCAACTTTTGATCAAAAAGTCAACTTTGGCTAAAATGATCAATTTTGGACCCAATAACCAACCCATTAACCCAATTTTTCAACTTTTGAGCAAAATGTAATCTTTGGTAAAAATGGTCATTTCTTGACCAAATTACCAACTCAATAACCAAACAGGTCAAATTTTGACAAAAAAAGTAACCTTTTGTCAAAATGGCCAATTTATGACCCAATGACCACTCCGTTTACCCAATAGAATTTTGAACAAAAATTTAATTTTGGCCAAAATAGTCAATTTCTGACCTAATGACCAATTATTAACCAACAAGTAAATCTCTGACCAAAAAGTTAACTTTAGTCAAAATGGTAAATCCTTGACCTAATGACAAGCCCATTGACCCAATAGATCAACTTTTGATCAAAACATCAATTTTGGTCAAAATAACCAATTTTTTACCTAATGACCACCCATTGACCCAATATGTCAACTTTTAACTAAAAAGTTAACTTGGTCACAATGGTCAATTTTTGACCCAATGACTAACCCATTTACCCAATAGATCAACTTTTGACCAAAAAGTAATTTACAGTTAAAATGGTCAATTCTTGACAAAATTACCAACTCATTGACCAAATAGGTCAACTTTCGACCAAAAAGTCTGCTTTGGTCAAAATAAACACTTCTCGACGCAATGACCACCTTGTTGACCAAATGGGTCAACTTTTGACAAAAAATTTAATTTTTATCAAAATAATCAATTTTTGACCAAATGACCAATTTGACCCAGAAAGTCAAACTCTGACCAAAAAGTCAAGATTGGTCAAAATGGTCAATCCTTAAACCAATGACCAACCCATTGACCTAATATGTCAACTTTTGACCAAGAAGTGAACTTTGGTAAAAAAAAGTCAATTTTTGACCTAATAACCAATCAATGACCCAGTAAGTCAATCTCTGACCAAAAAGTCAACTTAGGTCAAAATGATCAATTTTTGACCCAATGACCAACCCATTGACCCAATAAGTCAACTTTTGACCAAAAAGTCAACTTTGGTCAAAATGATCAATCTTTGAGCCAATGACCAACCCATTGGTCCAAAAGCTCAACTTTTGACCAAAAAGTCAATTTTGATCAAAATAGTTAGTTTTTGAATTAATCAATAAGTATTGACCTATATGTCAATCCCTGACCAAAAGGCAACTTTAGTCAAAATAGTCAATCCTTAACCAATGACAAACCCATTGACCCAAACTTTTGACCAAAATGTTAATTTTGGCCAAAATAGTTAATTTTTGATATAATGACCAACCGTTGACCTAATAAATCAACTTTTGACCAAAAAGTCAACTTTGGTTAAAATGGTCAATTTTTGACCCAATGACCAACTCGTTGACCCAATATGTCAACATTTGACCAAAAAGTCATCTTTAGTTAAAATGATCAATCCTTGACCCAATTACCAACTCATTGACCAAATTGGTCAACTTTTGACCAAAAAGTTAACTTTGTTCAAAATGGTCAATTTCCGAGCCAATGACCACCCCGTTCACCAATTGGCTTAACTTTTGACCAAAAGTTTAATTTTGGTCAAAATAGTTAATTTTTGACCTAATGAGCAATTAGTGACCCAATAATTTAATTTCTCACCAAAAAGTCAACTTTAGTCAAAAAGGTCAATACTTGACCCAATAACCAACCCATTGACCCAATAGGTCAACTTTTGACCGCAAAGTCAATTTTGGTCAAAATAATCAATTTTTGACCTAATGACAAATTATTGACCCAGTAAGCCAATCTCTGACCAAAATGTCAACTTTGGTCAAAATAATCAATCCTTAATCCAATGACCAATCGATTGACCCAATAGGTCAACTTTGACCAAAAAATCAACTTTGGTCAAAAAGATCAATCTTTTACCCAATGACCAACCCTTTGGCCTCATAGGTCAACTTTTGACCATAAAGTCAATTTTGGTCGAAATAGTGAATTTTTGAATTAATGACCTATTATTGACCCAAAAAGTTTATCTCTGACCAAAAAGTCAACTTTGGTTAATGACAAACCCATTGACCCAAAGGTCAGCTTTTGACCAAAAACTCATCTTCGTTCAAAATGGTCAATTTTTTACCCAATTACCAACTCTTTGACCAAATAGGTCAAATTTTGACAAAAAAGTCAACTTTAGTCAAAATGGCCAATTTCTGACCCAATGACCACTCCGTTTACCCAATGGAATTTTGAACAAAAATTTAATTTCGCCAAAATAAGCATTTTCGACCTAATGACCAATTATTAACCAATAAGTAAATCTCTGACCAAAAAGTTAGCTTTGTTCAAAATGGTAAATCCTTGACCTAATCACAAGCCCATTGACCCAATAGATCAACTTTTGATCAAAACATCAATTTTGGTCAAAATAACCAATTTTTTACCTAATGACCACCCATTGACCCAATATGTCAACTTTTGACCAAAAAGTTAACTTTGGTCACAATGGTCAATTTTTGACCCAATGACTAACCCATTTACCCAATAGATCAACTTTTGACCAAAAAGTAATTTACGGTCAAAATGGTCAATTCTTGATAAAATTACTAACTCATTGACCAAATAGGTCAACTTTTGACCAAAAAGACGGCTTTGGTCAAAATAGCCAATTTCTGACGCAATGACCACCTTGTTGACCAAATGGGTCAACTTTTGACAAAAAATTTATTTTTTGTCAAAATAATCAATTTTGACCTAATGACCAATTTGACCTGTAAAGTCAAACTCCGAACAAAAAGTCAACATTGGTCAAAATGGTCAATCCTTAAACCAATGACCAACCCATTGACCTAATATGCCAACTTTTGACCAAGAAGTCAACTTTGGTCAAAAAAGTCAATTTTTGACTTAATAACCAATCAATGACCTAGTAAGTCAATCTCTGACCAAAAAGTCAACTTAGGTTAAAATGGTCAATTTTTGACCCAATGACAACCCTTTGACCCAATAAGTCAACTTTTGACCAAAAAGTCAACTTTGGTCAAAATGATCAATCCTTGAGCCAATGACCAACCCATTGGTCCAAAAGCTTAACTTTTGACCAAAAAGTCAATTTTGATCAAAATAGTTAGTTTTTGAATTAATCAATAAGTATTGACCTATATGTCAATCTTTGACCAAAAAGTCAACTTTAGTCAAAATAGTGAATCCTTGAACCAATGACAACCCATTGACCCAAACTTTTGACCAAAATGTTAATTTTGGCCAAAATAGTTAATTTTTGATATAATGACCACCAGTTGACCTAATAAATCAATTTTTGACCAAAAAGTCAACTTTGGTTAAAATGGTCAATTTTTGACCCAATGACCAACTCATCAATCTAACAGTCAACATTTGACCAAAAAGTCATCTTTAGTTAAAATGGTCAATCCTTGACCCAATTACCAACTCATTGACCAAATTGGTCAACTTTTGACCAAAAAGTTAACTTTGTTCAAAATGATCAATTTCTGAGACAATGAACACCCCGTTCACCAAATGGGTTAACTTTTGACCAAAAGTTTAATTTTGGTCAAAATAGTTAATTTTTGACCTAATGAGCAATTATCGACCCAATAATTTAATTTCTCACCAAAAAGTCAACTTTAGTCAAAAAGGTCAATACTTGACCCAATGACCAACCCAATGACCCAATAGGTCAACTTTCGACCGCAAAGTCAATTTTGGTCAAAATAATCAATTTTCGACCTAATGACAAATTATCGACCCGTAAGTAAGTCAATCTCCGACCAAAATGTCAACTTTGGTCAAAATAATCAATCCTTAATCCAATGACCAATCGATCGACCTAATAGATCAACTTCGACTAAAAAATCAACTTTGGTCAAAAAGATCAATCTTTTACCCAATGACCAACCCTTTGGCCTCATAGGTCAACTTTTGACCATAAAGTCAATTTTGGTCGAAATAGTGAATTTTTGAATTAATGACATATTATTGACCCAAAAAGATAATCTCTGACCAAAAAGTCAACTTTGGTTAAAATAGTTAATACTTGACCTAATGACAAACCCATTGACCCAAATGTCAGCTTTTGACCAAAAACTCATCTTCGTTCAAAATGGTCAATTTTTGACCCAATTACCAACTCTTTGACCAAATAGGTCAAATTTTGACAAAAAAGTCAACTTTAGTCAAAATGGCCAATTTCTGACCCAATGAACACTCCGTTTACCCAATGGAATTTTGAACAAAAATTTAATTTTTGCCAAAATAGTCAATTTTTGACCTAATGACCAATTATTAACCAATAAGTAAATCTCTGACCAAAAAGTTAACTTTGGTCAAAATGGTAAATCCTTGACCTAATGACAAGCCCATTGACCCAATAGATCAACTTTTGATCAAAACATCAATTTTGGTCAAAATAATCAATTTTTTACCTAATGACCACCCATTGACCCAATATGTCAACTTTTGACCAAAAAGTTAACTTTGGTCACAATGGTCAATTTTTTACCCAATGACTAACCCATTTACCCAATAGATCAACTTTTGACCAAAAAGTAATTTACTGTCAAAATAGTTAATTCTTGACCAAATTACCAACTCATTGACCAAATAGTCAACTTTCGACCAAAAAGTTGGCTTTGGTCAAAATAGCCAATTTCCGACGCAATGACCACCTTGTTGACCAAATGGGTCAACTTTTGAAAAAATTTATTTTTCGTCAAAACAATCAATTTTCGACTAAATGACCAATTCGACCCGTAAAGTCAAACTCTGACCAAAAAGTCAACATTGGTCAAAATGGTCAATCCTTAAACCAATGACCAACCCATTGACCTAATATGCCAACTTTTGACCAAGAAGTCAACTTTGGTCAAAAAAGTCAATTTTTGACCTAATAACCAATCAATGACCCAGTAAGTCAATCTCTCGACCAAAAAGTCAACTTAGGTCAAAATGGTCAATTTTCGACCCAATGACCAACCCTTTCGACCCAATAAGTCAACTTTTGACCAAAAAGTCAACTTTGGTCAAAATGATCAATCCTTGAGCCAATGACCAACCCATTGGTCCAAAAGCTCAACTTTGACCAAAAAGTCAATTTTGATCAAAATAGTTAGTTTTTGAATTAATCAATAAGTATTGACATATATGTCAATCTCTGACAAAAAAGTCAACTTTGGTCAAAATAGTCAATCCTTCAACCAATGACAACCCATTGACCCAAACTTTTGACCAAAATGTTAATTTTGGCCAAAATAGTTAATTTTTGATATAATGACCACCCGTTGACCTAATAAATCAACTTTTGACCAAAAAGTCAACTTTGGTTAAAATGGTCAATTTTTGACCCAATGACCAACTCGTTGACCCAATATGTCAACATTTGACCAAAAAGTCATCTTTAGTTAAAATGGTCAACTTCTCGACCAAATTACCAACTCATTGACCAAATTGGTCAACTTTTGACCAAAAAGTTATCTTTGTTCAAAATGGTTAATTTCTGAGCCAATGACCACCCCGTTCACCAAATGGGTTAACTTTTGACCAAAAGTTTAATTTTGGTCAAAATAGTTAATTTTTGACCTAATGAGCAATTACTGACCCAATAATTTAATTTCTCACCAAAAAGTCAACTTTAGTCAAAAAGGTCAATACTTGACCCAATGACCAACCCATTGACCCAATAGGTCAACTTTTGACCGCAAAGACAATTTTGGTCAAAATAATGAATTTTTGACCTAATGACAAATTATTGACCCAGTAAGCCAATCTCTGGCCAAAAAGTCAACTTTGGTCAAAATAATCAATCCTTAATCCAATGACCAATCGATTGACCCAATAGGTCAACTTTGGTCAAAAAGATCAATCTTTTACCCAAAGACCAACCCTTTGGCCTCATAGGTCAACTTTTGACCATAAAGTCAATTTTGGTCGAAATAGTGAATTTTTGAATTAATGGCCTATTATTGACCCAAAAAGTTAATCTCTGACCAAAAAGTCAACTTTGGTTAAAATGGTTAATACTTGACCTAATGACAAACCCATTGACATAAAGGTCAGCTTTTGACCAAAAACTCATCTTCGTTCAAAATGGTCAATTTTTGACCCAACTACCAAATCTTTGACCAAATAGGTCAACTTTTGACTAAAAAGTCAACTTTGGTCAAAATGGTCAACTACTGACCCCATTATCACCTCGTTGACCCAAAGGGTTAACTTTTAACCAAAAATTTTATTTTGGTCAAAATAGTCAGTTTTTTACTTAATGACCAATTATTGACCTAATAAGCTAATCCAAAACCAAAAAATCAATTTTGGTCAAAATGGTCAATCCTTAACCCAAACACAAACCCATTAACCCAATAGGTCAACTTTTGACCAAATAGTCAATTTTTGATTAAATGACCACCCATTGACCTAATAGGTCAACTTTTGAACAAAATGTCAACTTTGGTCAATATGTTCAATTTTTGACCCATTGACCAACCCATTAACCCAATAGATCAACTTTGACCAAAAAGTCATCTTTGTTCAAAATGTCACTTCTTGACCCAATTACCAACTCATTGACTAAATAGGTCAACTTTTGACCAAAAATTTAATTTTGGTCAAAATATTCAATTTTTGACATAATGACCAAAATAGTCAATTTTTAAATTAATGCCCAATTATTGACCCAATAAGTCAATCTCTGACCAAAAAGTCAACTTTGGTCAAAATGGACAATCCTTGACCCAATGACACGCCCATTGACCCAAGAGGTAAACTTTTGACCATAAAGTCAATTTTGGTCAAAATGGTCAATTTCTTACCCAATGAACACTCTGTTGACCCAATGGTTTAACTTTTGACCAAAAATAAAATTCAATTTTGGTAAAAAAGTCAATTTTTTACCTGATGAACAATTATTGACCCAATAAGTTAATCTCTGACCAAAAAGAAAACTTTGATCAAAATGGTCAATCCTTGACCCAATGAAAAACCATTGACCCAATAAATCAACTTTTGTCCAAAAAGGTTTCTTCAATCAAAATGGTCAATACTTGACCTTATTACCAACTCATTGACCAAATAGGTGAACTTTTGACCAAAAAAGTAACTTTTGTCAAAATAGTTAATTTTTGACCGAATGGGTCAACCTTTGACAAAAATTTAATTTTGGTCAAAATAATCAATTTTTGTCCTAATGACCAATTATTGACCCAATAAGTCAATCGGTAGCCAAAAAGTCAACTTTCGACAAAATGGTCAATCCTTCACCCAATGTCCAACCTTTTGACCCAATAGGTCAACATTTGACAAAAAAATCAATTCCGGTCAAATAGCTAATTTTTGACCTTATGACCAATTATTGACCCAGAAAGCCAATCTCTCAGAAAAAGTCAACTTTGGTCAAAATGGTCAATCCTTGACCCAATGACCAACCCATTGGCCTCATAGCTCAACTTTTGACCATAAAGTTAATTTTGGTTGAAATAGTCAATTTTTGAATTAATGACCAATTATTGACCCAATAAGTCAATCACTGACCAAAAAGTCAACTGTGGTTAAATGGGTTAATCCTTGACCCAAAGGCACACCCATTTACCTAAAAGATTAACTATAGACCAAAAAGTCATCTTCGTTCAAAATGGTCAATTCTTGACCCAATTACCAACTCATTGACAAAGTCAGCCAACTTTTGACGAAAAAGTCAACTTTAGTCAAAATGGTCAATTTATGACCCAATGACCACCCAGTTGACCCAATGGGTTAACTTTTGACCATAAATTTAATTTTGGTCAAAATAGTTAGTTTTTTACCTGATGACCAATTATTGACCCAATGAGTCAATACATGACCAAAAAGTCAACTTTGGTCAAAAAGGTCAATCCTTGACCCAATGACAAACCCATTAACCCAATAGGTCAACTTTTGACCAAATAGTCAATTTTGGTCAAAATAGTCAATTTTTGACTAAATGACCACCCATTGACCTACTAGGTCAACTTGTGACAGAAAAGACAATTTTGGTCAAAATGGTCAATTTTTGACCCAATGACCAACCAATTGACCCAATAGATCAACTTTTGACCAAAAATTCATATTTGGTGAAAATGGTCAATTCTTGACCCAATTACCAACTCATTAGCCAAATATGTTAAATTTTGAGCAAAAAGTCAACTTTGGTCAAAACGGTCAATTTCTGACCTAATGACCACCCATTGACTCAATAAGTCAACTTTTGTCCAAAAAGTTGACCATGGTCAAAATGGTCAATTTTTGACCAAATGACCAACCCATTGACCCAAAATATCAACTTTTGACAAAAAAAGTCATCGTTGGTTAAAATGGTCAATTCTTCACCTAATTTCCAACTCATTGACCAAAAAGGTTAACTTTTAACCAAAAAGTCAACTTTTGTTAAAATGGCCAATTTCTGACCCAATGACTACCCCGTTTACCCAATGGGTCAGAAATTAACCTATTGACCAATTATTGACCTAATGACCAATTATTAACCCAATAAGTCAATATCTGACCAAAAAGTCCACTTTGGTCAAAATGTTCAATCATTGACCCAATGACAAACCCATCGAATCTAATCAGTAAACTTTTGACCAAAAAGTCAATTTTGGTCAAAATAATTAATTTTTGACCTAATGACCAACCCATTGACCCAATAGGTCAACTTTTGACCAAAAAGTCATCTTTGGTCAAAATGGTCAATTCTTGACCTAATTACAAACTCATTGACCAAATAGGTCAACTTTTGGCCAACAAATTAACTTTGGTTAAAATGTTCAATTTCTGACCCAATGACCACCACGTTGACCTAATAAGTCAACTTTGGTCAAAATGGTGAATCCTTGGCCCAACGACAAATCCATTAACCCAATAGGTTAACTTTTGACAAAAAAAGTCAATTTTGGTAAAAATAGTCAATTTTTGACTTAATAACCACCCATTGGCCCAATAGGTCAACTTCGACAAAAAGACAATTTTGTCAAAAATCAATTTTTCGACCTATCGACCAATTATCGACCCAAATAAGCTAATCTCTGATCAAAAAGTCAACTTTGGTCAAAATGGTCAATCCTTAAACAAATTACCAACTTATTGACCAACTAAGTCAACTTTTAACAAAAAAGTAAACTTTAGTCAAAATGGCAATTTCTGACCCAACGACCACCCCATTGACCCATGGGTTAACTTTTGACCAAGATTTCAGTTTTGGTCAAAATAATTAATTTTTGACCTAATGAAAAATTATTGACCCATAAAGTCAATCTCTGACAAGAAGTCAACTTTGGTTAAAATGTTCAATCCTTGACCAAATGAGAGACCCATCGAATCTAATAGGTCAACTTTTGACAAAATAGTCAATTTTGGTCAAAATAATCAATTTTTGACTTAATGACCACCCATTGACCCAATAGGTCAATTTTTGATCAAAAAGTCAACTTTGGCCAAAATGGTCAATTTTGGACCCAATAATGAAGCCATTAACCAAAATTTTCAACTTTTGACCAAAATGTAATATTTGGTCAAAATGGTCAATTCTTTACCAAATTACCAACTCAATAACCAAACATGTCAATTTTAGTCAAAATGGCCAATTTCTGACCCAATGACCACTCCGTTGACCCAATGGGTTAACTTTTGACCAAAAATTTATTTTTTTTCAAAATAGTCAATTTTTGAGATAATGACCAATTATTGACAAATAAGTCAATCTCTGACCAAAAAGTTAACTTTGGTCAAAATGGTCAATCCTTGACCTAATGACAAACCAATTGACCCAATAGATAAACTTTTGACCAAAACATAAATTTTGGTCAAAATAATTAATTTTTTACCTAATGAACACCCATTGACCCAATATGTCAACTTTTGACCAAAAAGTTAACTTTGGTCACAATGGTCAATTTTTGACCCAATGACCAACCCATTGACCCAATATATCAACTTTTGACCAAAAAGTCATTTTCGGTCGAAATGGTCAATTCTTGACCTAATTACCAACTCATTGACCAAATAGGTCAACTTTTTACCAAAAAGTCAGCTTTGGTCAAAATGGCCAATTTCTGACGCAATGACCACCTCGTTGACCCATTGAGTCAACTTTTGACCAAAAATTTAATTTTTGTCAAAATAATCAATTCTTTACCTAATCACCAATTTTGACCCAGAAAGTCAATCTCTGACCAAAAAAGTCAACATTGGTCAAAATGGTCAATATTTAAACCAATGACCAACCCATTGACCTAATATGTCAACTTTTGACCAAAAAGTCAACTTTGGTCAAAATGATCAATCCTTGACCCAATAACAAACCCATTGGTCTAAAAGCTCAACTTTTGACCAAAAAGTCAATTTTGGTGAAAATAATCAGTTTTTAAATTAATCAACAATTATTGACCCAATATGTCAATCTGTGACCAAAAAGTAAACTTTGGTCAAAATAGTCAATCCTTCACCCAATGACAAAGCCATTGACCTAAACTTTTGACCAAAAAGTAAATTTTGGCCAAAATAGTTTTTTTTTGATATAATGACCACCCATTGACTAATAAATAAACTTTTGACCAAAAAGTCAACTTTGGTTAAAATGGTCAATTTTCGACCCAATGACCAACCCATCAACTAATAGGTCAACATTTGACCAAAAAGTCATCTTTGGTTAAAATGGTCTATCCTTGACCCAATTACCAACTCATTGACCAAATTGGTTAACTTTTGACCAAAAAGTCAACTTTGTTCAAAATGGTCAATTTCTGAGCCAATGACCACCCCGTTCACCAAATGGGTTAACTTTTGACCAAAAGTTTAATTTTGGTCAAAATAGTCTATTTTTGACCTAATGAGTAATTATTGACCCAATAATTCAATTTCTGACCAAAAAGTTAACTTTAGTAAAAAAGGTCAATACTTGACCCAAACACCAACCAATTGACCTAATATGTCAACTTTTGACCACAGTCAATTTTGGTCAAAATAATAAATTTTCGACCTAAAGACCAATTATCGACCAACCGATCAATCTAACAGTCAACTTCGACCAAAATTAACTTTGGCCAAAATGATCAATCTTTTACCCAACGACCAACCTTTCGCCTCATAGTCAACTTTCGACCATAAAGTCAATTTTGGTCGAAAGAGTGAATTTTTGAATTAATGGCCTATTGTTGACCCAATAAGTTAATCTCTAACAAAAAAGTCAACTTTGGTCAAAATGGTCAATCCTTGACCTAATGACAAACCCATTGACCCAAAGGTCAACATTTGACCAAAAAGTCATCTTCATTCAAAATAGTCAATTTTTGACCCAATTACCTAGTCTTTCACCAAATAGGTCAACTTTTGACCAAAAAGTCAACTTTGGTCAAAATGGTCAATTTCTGACCTAATGACCACCTCGTTAACCCAATGGGTTAACTTTTGACCAAAAAAATTATTTTGGTCAAAATAGTGAGTTTTTTACTTAATGACCAATTATTGACTCAATAAGCCAATCCAATACCAAAAAGTCAATTTTGGTCAAAATGGTCAATCCTTAACCCAAAGACAAATCCATTAATCCAATAGGTCAACTTTTGACCAAATAATCAATTTCGACTAAATGACCACCCATCGACCTAATAGGTCAACTTTTGACCAAAATGTCAACTTTGGTCAAAATGTTCAATTATTGACCCAATGACCAACCCATTAACCTAATAGCTCAACTTTTGACTAAAAAGTCATGTTTGGTCAAAATGTAAATTCTTGACCCATTTACCAACTTATTGACCAAATGGGTCAACTTTTGACCAAAAAATTAATTTGGTCAAAATATTTAATTTTTGACCTAATGTCTAAAATAGCTAATTTTTAAATTAATGACCAATTATTGACCCAATAAGTCAATCTCTGACCAAAAAGTCAACTTTGGTCAAAATGGTCAATCCTTGACCCAATGACAAACCCATTGACCCAAGAGGTAAACTTTTGACCAAAAAGTCAATTTTAGTCAAAATGGTCAATTTCTTACCCAATGACCACCAAGTCGACCCAATGGATTAACTTTTAACCAAAAATAAAATTTAATTTCGGTAAAAATAAGATGAACAATTTATTGACCTAATAAGTCAATTTCTGACCAAAAAGAAAACTTTGATCAAAATGGTCAATCCTTGATCTAATGATAAACCCATCGACCAAGTAAATCAACTTTCGACCAAAAAGTTATCTTCAATCAAAATGGTCAATTCTTGACCTAATTACCAACTCACTGACCAAATAGGTTAACTTTTGTCCAAAAATAACTTTTTTTAAAATGGTCAATTTTCAATCTAACTAGTCAACTTTCGACAAAAAATATAATTTTAGTCAAGATAATAAATTTTTGTCCTAATAACCAATTATTGACCCAATAAGTTAATCTGTAACAAAAAAGTCAACTTTCATCAAAATGGTCAATCCTTCACCCAATGACCAACCTTTTGACCTAATAAGTCAACTTTTGACAAAAAGTCAATTCTGGTCAAATAGCTAATTTTCGATCTTATGACCAATTATTGACCCAGTAAGCCAATCTCTGAAAAAAAGTCAACTTTAGTCAAAATGGTGAATCCTTGACCCAATGACCAACCCACTGGCCCAATAGGCCAACTTTTGACCAAAAGGCTAACTTTTGTCAAAATGATCAATCTTTTACCCAATGACCAACCCATTGGCCTCATAGCTCAACTTTTGACCATAAAGTTAATTTTGGTCGAAATAGTCAATTTTTGAATTAATGACCAATTATTGACCCAATAAGTCAATCACTGACCAAAAATTTAACTGTGGTTAAAAGGATTAATCCTTGACCCAATGACAAACCCATTTACCCAATAGAATAACTTTAGACCAAAAAGCCATCTTCGCTCAAAATGGTCAATTCTTGACCCAATTACCAACTCATTGACAGAGTAGGCCAACTTTTGACGAAAAAGTCAACGTTAATCAAAATGGTCAATTTATGACCCAATGACCACCCCGTTGATCCAATGGGTTAACTTTTGACAAAAAATTTAATTTTGGTCAAAATAGTCAGTTTTTTACCTAATGACCAATTATTGACCCAATAAGTCAATTCATGACCAAAAAGTGAATTTTGGTCAAAACGGTCAATCATTAACCCTATGACACACCCATTAACCCAATAGGTCAACTTTTGACCAAATAGTCAATTTTGGTCAAAATAGTTAATTTTTGACTAAATGACCACCCATTGACCCAATAGGTCAACTTCTGACACAAAAGTCAATTTTGGTCAAAATGGTCAATTTTTGATCCAATGACCAACTAAATGACCCAATAGATCAACTTTTGACCAAAAAGTTATCTTTGGTCAAAATGGTTAATTCTTGACCCAATTACCAACTCATTGACCAAATAGGTCAACTTTTGAGCAAAAATAAACTTTCGTCAAAATGGTCAATTTCTGACCTAATGACAACCCCGTTGACCCAATGAGTCCACCTTTGACCAAAAATTTAATTTTGGTTAAAATAATTAATTTTTGACCTAATGACCAAAATAATCAATTTTTAATTAATGACTAATTATTGATCCAATAAGTGAATCTCTGACCAAAAAGTCAACTTAGGTCAAAATTGTCAATCCTTGACCCAATGATAAACCCATTAACCAAAGAGGTAAACTTTTAACCAAAAAGTAAATTTTTGTCAAAATAAACAAATTTTAACCTAATGACCACCTATTGACCCAATAGGTCAACTTTTGTCCAAAAGTCAACCTTGGTTAAAATGGTCAATTTTTGACTAAATGACCAACCCATTGACCTAAAAGATCAACTTTTGACAAAAAAGTCATCTTCGGTCAAAATGGTTAATTCTTCCAACTCATTGACCAAAAAGGTCAACTATTGACAAAAAAGTCAACTTTGGTTAAAATGGTCAATTTCTGACCCAATGACAACCCTGTTTACCCAATGGGTCAGAAATTGACCTAATGACCAACTATTGACCTAATGACTAATTATTAACCCAATAAGTCAATATCGTACCAAAAAGTCTGCGTTGGTCAAATTGTTCAATCATTGACCCAATGACAAACCCATTGACCGAATAGGTCAACTTTTGACCAAAAAATCAACTTTGGTCAAAATGGCCAATTTTTGACCTAATGACCAACCCATTGACCCAATAAGTCAATGTTTGTCCAAAAAGTCAAGTTTGGTCAAAATAATCAATCTAAGACCCAATGACAAATCCATTGACCCAAACTTTTGACCAAAAAGTCAATTTTGGTCAAAATGGTCAATTTCTGAGCCAATGACCACCATGTTGACCCAATGGGTTAACTTTTAACCTAAACTTCAATTTTGGTCAAAATAAGCAATTTTTGACCTAATGACCAATATTGACCCAAGAAGTCAATCTCTGACCAAAAAGTTAACTTTGCTCAAAATGGTCAATCCTTGACCCAATGACAAACCCATTGTCCCAATAGTTCAACTTTTGACCAAAAAGTCTATTTTGGTCGAAATTCTCAATCTTTTACGCAATGGCCAAACCATTGACCCAAAAAATCAACTTTTGACTAAAAAGTCAACTTTAGTAAAAAATGGTCAATCCTTCGACTCAATGACTACCCATTGACTAAATTAGTCAACTTTTGGCCAAAAAGTCAACTTTGGTCAAAATGGTCAATCCTCGACCTAATGACTAACTCATCGACCTAACAGTCAACTTTTGACCAAAAAAATCAATTTAAGTCAAAATAGTCAATTTTTAACCTAATGATAAATTATTGACCTAGTAAGTAAATCTGTGACCAAAAAGTCAATTTTGGTCAAAATTGTCAATTTTTTATCAAATGACCACCTCAGTGACCTAAATAGGTCAATTTTTGACCAAAAAGTCAATTTTGGTCAATATAGTCAATCTCTGACCCAATGACCACCTCGTTGACAAAAAATTCAACATTGGTCAAAATAGTAAATGTTTGACTTAATGACCAATTATTGACCTAATGACCAATTATTTACCTAATAACTCCATCTGTGAGCAAAAAGTCAACTTTGGTAAAAATGGTCAATCATTGACCCAATGACAAACCCATTGACCCAATAAGTTAACATTTCACCAAAAAGTCAATTTTGATCAAAATAGATAATTTTTTACCTAATGAACACCCATTGACGCATGAGAGGTCAACTTTGACCAAAAAGTTAACTTTTGTAATAATGGTCAATTTTTGACCCATTCACCCAACAGATCAACTTTTGACCAAAAAGTTATCTTCGGTCAAAATGGTCAATTCTTGCCCCAATTACCAACTCATTGACCAAATATTTCAGATTTTGACCAAAAAGTCAACTTTGGTCAAAATGGTCAATTTTTTACCGAGTTACCACCCCGTTGACCCAATGGGTCAACTTTTGACCAAAAATTTAATTTTGGTCAAAATAATTAATTTTTGACTTAATAACAATTTATTGACCTAATAAGTCAATCTCTGACCAAAATGTCAAATTTGGTCAAAATTGTCAATCTTTAATCCAATGAAAAACCCATTGACCCAATAGGTCAACTTTTGACCGAAAAGACAACTTTGGTCCAAATGCTCAATCCTTGACCCAATGACTTTTGACCAAAAAGCAAATTTTGGTCAAAATAGTCAATATTTGACCAAATGACCAAAATTGACCTAGTAAGCCAATCTCTGACCAAAAAGTCAACTTGAGTCAAAATGGTCAATCCTTAACTCAGTGACTAACACATTCACCCAATAGGTCAACATTTGACCAAAAAGTCAGCTTTAGTCAAAATGGTCAATCCTTGACCCAATGACCAACTCTTTGACCTAAAAGGATAACTTTTGACCAAAAAGTTAATTTTGGTTAAAATTGTCAATTTTTTACCTAATGACCACCTCATTGACCCAAAAGGTCAACTTTTGTCCAAAAAGACAAATTTGGTCAAAATGGTCAATTTTCTGACACAATAATTTTATTGTCAACTTTGGTGAAAATGGCCAATCATTGATCCGATGACCAATCCATTAACCTAATTTGTCAAATTTTGACAAAAAAGTTAACTTTAGCAAAAATGGTAAATCCATGACCCAATGACCAACCCATTGACCCAATAGGTCAACTTTTGACCAAAATGTCAATTTTACTTAAAATTATCAATTTTTTACCTAAAAACCACCTCATTGACCCAAATAGGTCAAATTTTGACCAAAAAGTCAATTTTGGTCAATATAGTCAATCTCTGACCCAATGACCACCCCGTTGACCCAATGGGTTAAATTTTGACAAAAAATTCAATTTTGGTCAAATTAGTAAATGTTTGACCTAATGACCAATTATTGACCCAATAACTCCATTTGTGACTAAAAAGTCAACTTTGGTAAAAATGGTCAATCCTTGATCTAATGACAAACCCATTGACCCAATAGGTTAACATTTGACCAAAAAGTAAATTTTGATCAAAATTGTCAATTTTTTACCTAATTAACACCCATTAAAGCAGTAGGTCAACTTTTGACCAAAAAGTTAGCTTTGGTAAAAATGGTCAATTTTTGATCCATTCACCCAATAGATCAACTTTTGACCAAAAAGTTATCTTCTGTCAAAATGGTCAATTCTTGACCTAATTACCAACTAATTGACCAAAAATTTCAACTTTTGACCAAAAAGTCAACTTTGGTCAAAATGATCAATTTTTGACCCAATTACCACCCCGTTGACCCAATGGGTCAACTTTTGACAAAAAAATTAATTTGGGTCAAAATAATTAATTTTTGACCGAATGACTAATTATTGACCTAATAAGTCAATCTCTAACCAAAATGTCAATTTTGGTGAAAGTTGTCAATTCTTAACCCAATCAAAAACTCATTGACCCAATAGGTCAACTTTTGATCAAAAAGACAACTTTGGTCCAAATGCTCAATCTTTGACCCAATGACTAACCCATTGACCTAATAGGTCAATTTTTGACCAAAAAGCCAATTTTGGTCAAAATAGTCAATTTTTAACCAAATGACCAATTATTGACCTAGTAAGCCAATCTCTGAACAAAAAGTTAACTTTAGTCAAAATGTCAATCCTTTACCAATAGGTCAACTTTTGACAAAAAATTCAACTTTGGTCAAATTGATCAATCCTTGACCCAATGACCAACCCATTGGCCTAATAAGTCAACTTTTGACCAAAAAGTCAATTTTGGTCAAAATAGTTAAATTTTGAATTAATGACCAATTATTGACCCAATGAGTCAATATCTGACCAAAAAAGTCAACTTTGGTCAAAATTATTACTCCTGATCCAATGACAACCCCATTGACCTCAATAGGTAAACTTTTGACTAAAAAGTCACCTTAGTCGAATGTAGTCGATTTTTGAACCGATGACCAGCCCATCGATCCGATAAAGTTAACTTTTGACCAAAAAAGGTCAATTTTTGACCAAATGAACAACTCATTGACCTAATAGATCAAATTTTGACCAAAAAGTCATCTTCGGTTAAAATTTTTAATTCTTAACACAATTACCAACTATTGACCAAGAAGGTCAAATTTTGACCAAAAAGTCAACTTTAGTCAAAATGGTCTATTTATATCCCAATGACCTCCCCGTTGACCAAACAAGTTAAATTTTAAAAAAATTCAATTTTGGTCAAAAGAGTAAATTTTTAACCATATGACCAATCATTAACCCAATAAGTCAATCTCTGACCAACCCATTGACCCAAAGACCAACCCCTTGACCCAATAGTTCAACTTTGGTCAAAATGGTCAATCTTTGACCCAATGATAAACCCATTGACCCAATAGGTCAACTTTTGACCAAAAAGTCAATTTTGGTCAAAATAGTCAATTTTGGTCAAAATAGTCAATTTTTGACCAACCCATTGACACAAAATTTAAACTTTGGTCAAAATGGTCAATCCTTGACCCAATGACAAACCCATTGACCCAATAGATCAACTCTTGACCAAAAAGTCAATTTTGGTCAAAATAGTCAATTTTTAACTTAATGACCACCCATTGACCTTATAGGTCAACTTTGACCAAAAAGATAATTTTGGTCAAAATAGTTAATTTTTGACCTAATAAATAATTATTGACCCAGCAAGCCAATCTCGGACAAAAAAGTCAACTTTTGTCATAATGGTCAATCCTTGATCCAATGACAAACACATTAACCCTATAGGTCAACTTTTGACCAAAAAGTAAACTTTGGTCGAAATGGTAAATCTTTGACCCAATGACCAACCCACTGACCCAATAGATCGAATTTTGACCAAAAAGTCCATTTTGGTAAAAATAATAAATTTTTGAATTAATGAGCAATTATTAACCCAATAGGTCAAGGTTTAACCAAAAAGTCAACTTGGTGAAATGATCAATCCTTAACCCGATGACAAACCCATTGACCCAATAGGTCAACTTTTGACCAAAAAGTCAATTTTAGTCAAAATAGTCAGTTTTTGACTTAATGACCACCCATTGACCCAAAAGGTCAACTTTGACAAAAAAGTCAACTTTGGTCAGGATTGTCAATTTTTGACCCAATGACAAACCCATTAACCCAATAGATCAACTTTTGACCAAAAAGTCATCTTCAGTCAAAATGGTCAATTTTTGACAAAATTACCAACTCATTGACCAAAAAGTCAACTATAGTCACAATGGTTAATTTCTAACCCAATGACCTCCCCGTTGACCCAACAAGTTAAATTTTGACCAAAAACTCAATTTTGGTAAAAATAGTAAATTTTTAACCATATGACCAATTATTGACCCAACAAGTCTATCTCTGACTAAAAAGTTAACTTTAGTCAAAATGATCAATCCTTGACCCAATGATAAACCCATTGACCCAATAGGTAAACTTTTGACCATAAAGTCGATTATAGTCAATATAATTAAATCTTGACCAAATGTTAATCTATGACCAAAAAAAAACTTTGGTCAAAATGGTCAATCCTTGACCCAATGACCAACCCATTTACCCAAAATGTAACTTTTGACCAAAATGTTAACTTTAGTCAAAATGATCAACCCTTAACCCAATGACCAACCCATTTGCCTAATATGTCAACTTTTAACAAAAAAGTCAAATTTGGTCAAAATAGTTAGTTTTTGAATTAGTGACCAATTATTAACCCAATTAGTCAATCTCTGACAAAAAAGTCAACTTCATTAAAATGGTCAATCCTTGACCCAATCACCAGCCCAATGTCACAATATCTCAACTTTTGACCAAAAAGTCAGTTTTAGTCAAAATAGTTAATTTTTGACCTAATGACCACCCATTGACCGAATAGGTCAACTTTTCACGAAAAAGACAACTTTGGTCAAAATAATCAATTTTTGACTCAATGACCAACCCATTGACCCAATAGGTCAACTTTTGACCAAAAAAAATCATCTTTTGTTAAAATGGTCAATTCTTGACACAATTACCAACTCATTGACCAAAGAGGGTAAATTTTGACCAAAAAGTCAACTTTGGTCAAAATGGTCAATTTCTAACCCAATGACCCCCCCCCCGACTACCCAACGAGTTAACATTTGACCAAAAATTTAATTTTGGTCAAAATAGTCAATTTTTGACCTAATGACTAATTATTAACCGAAAAAATCAATATCTTACAAAAAGGTCAACCTTGGTCAAAATGATCAATCCTTGACCCAATAAAAATCCCATTGACCAAATATGTACACTTTTGACCAAAAATTCAATTTTGGTAAAAATAGTCAATTTTTGACTTAATGAGCACCCAACAACCCAATAGGACACCTTTCAACCAAAAGTCAACTTTGGTTAAAATGGTCAATTTTTGACCCATTAACTCAATTGGTCAACTTTTCACCAAAAATCTTCTTTGTTCAAAATGGTCAATTCTTGATCCAATTTCCTACTCATTGACCAAATAGGTCAACTTTTGACCAAAAAGTCAACTTTGGTCAAAATGGTCACTTTCTGACCAAATGAGCACCCCGTTGAAGCAATGGGTTAGCTTTTGACTAAAAATTTAATTTTGGTTAAAATATGCCAACTTTTGACTAAAAAGTCATTTTTGGTCAAAATGATCAATTTCTGACCCAATGACCACCCCGTTGACCCGATGGGTTAACTTTTGACCAAACAATCATTTTTGGTCAAAATAGTCAATTTTTGACCTAATGACCAATTTTTGACCCAATAAGTCAATCTGTGGCCAAAAAGTCAACTTTGGTCAAAATGGTCAATCCTTGACCCAATGATAATTTGATTGACCCAATAGGTGAACTTTTGACCAAAGTCAATTTTGGTCAAAATCGTCAATTTTTGACCTAATGACCACCCATTATCCCAATAGATCAACTTTCGACAAAAAGTCAACTTTAGTCAAAATGGTCATCGTCGAATCTAATGACAAACTCATTGACCCAATAGTTCAACTTTTGACAAAAAAGTCAATTTTGGCTTAAAAAAAGTCAATTTTTACTTAATAACAACCCATCGACCCAATAAGTCAACTTTTTACCAAAAAGTCAATTTTGGTCAAAATAGTGAATTTTTGACCTAATGACCAATTATTGACCCAGTAAGCCAATATCTGACAAAAAAGTTAACTTAGGTCAAAATAGTTAATCCTTGACCCACTGACCAACCTATTGACCAGATAGGTTAGCTTTTGACCGAAAAGTTAACTTTTGTCAAAATGATCAATCCTTGACTTAATGATCAATCCATTGGCCTAATAGGTTAACTTTGACCAAAAAATTAATTTTGGCAAAATATTCAAATTTTGAATTAATGACCAAATATTGACCCAATAAGTCAATCTCTGACCAAAAAGTCAACTTTGGACAAAATGGTCAATCATTTGACCCTTGACAAACCCATTGACCCAATAGGTCAACTTTTGACAAAAAAGTCAACTTTGGTTGAAATAGTCAATTTTTGACCTAATGATGACCCATTGACCAAATAGGTCAACTTTTGACCAAAAAGTCAACTTTGGTCAAAATGGTCAATTTTTGACACAATGAACAATCCATTGAGCCAATAGGTCTACTTTTGACTAAAAAGTCATCTTTGGTCAAAATGGTCAATACTTGACCGAAATACCAACTCCTTGACCAAACAGGTCAACTTTTGACTAAAAAGTCAACTTTGGTCAAAATGGTCAATTTCTGACCCAATGACCACCCCGTTAACCCGATGGGATAACTTTTGACTAAAAATTCAATTTGGGTCAAAATAGTTAATTTATGACCTAATGACCAATTATTGACCCAATAACTCAATCTCTACCAAAAAGTAAACTTTGGTCAAAATGGTCAATCCTTAACCCAATGACAAACCCATCAACCCAACAGTCAACTTTTGACTAAAAAGTCAATTTTTGTCAAAATAAATCAACTTTCGTCCTAATGACCACCTATCGACCCAATAGATTCAACTTTTGCCCAAAAAGTCAACTTCGGTCAAAATGATCCATTTTCGACTCAATGACCAACCCAATGGCCCAATAGATCAACTTTTAATCAAAAAGTCATCTTCGGTGAAAATGGTCTATCTTGAACCAATTACCAACTCATTGGCCAAATAGGTCAACTTTTGACTAAAATGTCAACTTTGATCCAAATAGTTAATTTATGACCCAATGACCACCCGTTAACCCAATGGGTCAACTTTTGAGAAAAAATTTAACTTTGATAAAATTAATTAATTTTTGACCTAATGACCAATTATTGACCAAATAAAAGAATCTTTGTCCAAAAAGTCAACTTTGGTCAAATTGGTCGATCATTGACCCAATGACAAACCCATGGACCCATTAGTTCAACTTTTGAACAAAAAGTCAATTTTGGTAAAAATAGTCAATTTTTGACTTAATGACAAGCCATTGACCCTATATGTCAACTTTTGACCAAAAAGTTTATTTTGGTCAAAATAGTCAATTTTTAACCTAATGAGTAATTATTGGCCCAGTAAGCCAATCTCTGACCAAAAAGTCAACTTTGGTCAAAATGGTCAATCCTTGACCAAATGACCAACCCATTGACCCAATAGGTCAACTTTTGACCAAAAAGCCAACTTTTGTCAAAATGATCAATCTTGGACCCAATGACCAACCCATTGGCCTAATAGGTCATCTTTTGACCAAAAAGTCAATTTTGGTCAAAATTGTCAATTTTGGTCAAAATAAGAATTTTTGAATTAATGACCAATTATTAACCCAAAAAGTCAATCTCTGACGAAAAAGTCAACTTCGGCCAAATATTCAACCTCAAGCAATGAAAACCCCATCGACTCAAACAGTTAACTTTTGACCAAAAAGTCAATTTTGGTCAAAATAGACAATTTTTGACCTAATGACCACCCATTGACCAATAAGTCAACTTTTGACTAAAAAGTCAACTTTGGTTAAAATGGTTAATTTTTGACCTAATGACCAACCCATTGACCCGATAGATCAACTTTTGACTAAGAGTCATCTTCGGTCAAAATGGTCAATTTTTGGCTCAATTAGCAACTCATTGACCAAATAGGTCAACTTTTAGCCAAAAAGTCAACTTTGGTTAAAATGGTCAATTTCCGACCAAATGACCAACCCGTTGATCTAATATGTCAACTTTGACCAAAAAGTCAATTTTGGTCAATATAGTCAATTTTTGACTTATTCGCCAATTATTGACGCAGTAAGTCATTCTCTGACAAAAAAATCAACCTTGGTCAAAGTGGTCAAACCATGACCAATGACCAACCCATTGACACAATAAGTCAACTTTTGACAAAAAAGTTAATTTTGGTCAAGATAGTTAAATTTTGACCTAATGAGCACCCATTGACCAATTAAAGTCAACTTTTGACAAAAAAGAAAACTTTCGTTAAAATGGTCAATCCTTGACCCAATGACCAACGCATTGACCTAATATGTCAACTTTTGACCAAAAAGTCAATTTTGGTCAACAAAATCAATTTTTGACTAATGACCAATTATTGACCCAGTAAGCCAATCTCTGACTAAAAAGTCAACTTTGGTCAAAATGGTCAATCCATGACCCAATCACAAATCCAATGACTAAATAGGTCAACTTTGACCAAAAAGTCTACTTTAGTCAGAATGGTCAATTTCTGGCCCAATGACCACCCTGTTAACCCAATGGGTCAACTTTTGACCCAAAATTTAAGTTTGGTTAAAATAATCAATTTTTGACCTAATGACCAATTATAGACCCAATAAGTCAATCACTGACCAAAAAGTCGACTTTGGTCAAAATGATCAATCCTGGACCCAATGACCAACCCATTGACCCTATAGGTCAACTTTTGACCAAAAAGTTAACTTTGGTTAAAATGGTCAATCCTTCATCTAATGATCAACCCATTGACCTAATAAGTCAAATTTTGACCAAAAAGTCAATTTTGGTCAAAATAGTCAATTTTTTACCTAATGACAAATTATTTACCTAGTAAGCCAATTTCTGACCAAAAAGTCAACTTTAGTCAAAATGGTTAATCTTTGACCCAATGATAAACCCATTGACCCAATAGGTCAACTTTTGACCAAAAAGTCAACTTTGGTCAAAATGGTCAATTTCTGACCCAATAACCAACACATTGACCCAATAGGTCAACTTTTGACCATAAAGTCAACTTTGGTCAAAATGGTCAAATCTTGACACAATAGGTCAACTTTTGACCAACAAGTCAATTTTGGTCGAGATTGTCAAATTTTATCCTAATGTCCATCCATTTACCAAATAGGTCAATTATTAACCAAAAAGACAACTTTGGTCAAAATGTTTAATCCTTGACCCAATGACCAATGCATTGACCTAATAGGTCAAATTTTGACAAAAAAGTCAATTTTGGTCAACATAATCAATTTTTGTCCTAAATACCAATTATTGACTTAGTAAGCCAATCTTTGATCAAAAAGTCAACTTGGTCAAAATGACCAAGCCATGACCCAATGACCAACCCATTGACCTAATAGATCAACTTTTGACAAAAAGACAACTTTGGTCAAAATGGTCAATCCTTGACTTAATGACCAACTCATTGACCCAAAAGGACAAGTTTTAACCAAGAAGTAAATTTAGTTAAAATTGTCAATTTGTGACCTAATGACCACCATTGACCAATAGGTCAACTTTTCAACAAAAAGTCAAGTTTTGTCAAAATGGTTAATTTTTGACCGATGACCAAACCATTGACCCAATTGATCAACTTTCGACCAAAAAGTTATCTTCGGTCAAAATGGTCAATTCTTGACCCAATTTCTAATTCGTTGACCAAATAGGTCAACTTTTGAACAAAAACTGAACTTTGGTCACAAGGGTCAATTTGTGACCTAATGGGCCAACTTTTGACAAAAACTTTAATTTTAGCCAAAATTGTCAATTTTTGACTTAATCACCAATTATCAACCCGATACGTCAAATTTTGTCAAAATTGTCAATTTTTGACCTAATGACCACCTCATTGACCAAAAAGGTCAACTTTTGACCAAAAAGTCAAAGTTGCTCAAAATGGTCAATTTTTGACACAATGATCTAAATATCAACCTTGGTGAAAATGGTCAATTCTTGATCCAAAGACCAACCCATTGACCGAATTGGTCAACTTTTGACTAAAAAGTCAACTTTGACCATAATGGTTAATCCTTGACCTAATGACCAACCCACTGACCCAAAAGGTCAACTTTTGACCAAAAAATTGACAATTTTGGTCAAAATTGTCAATTTTTAACCTAATGACCGCCTCATTGACATAAATAGGTCAACTTTTGTCCAAAAAAGACAACTTTAGTCAAAATGGTCAATCCTTGACCCAATGACCAATCCATTGACCCAACAGGTCAACTTTTGACCAAAAAGTCAATTCTGGTCAAAACCGTCAATTTTTGACCTAATGACCAATTATTGACCCAGTAAGCCAATCTCTGACCAAAAAGTCAACTTTGGTCAAAATGGTCAATCCTTGACCCAATGAGCAACCCACTGACCCAATAGGTCAACTTTTGACTGCAAAGTCAACTTTGGTCAAAATGATCAATCCTTGACCCAATGACCAAGCCATTGGCCAAATAGGTCAATATTTGACAAAAAAGCCAATTTTGGTCAAAATAGTCAATTATTGACCTAATGACTAATCTGTGACTGAAAAGTCAACTTAGACCAAAATGGTTAATCTTTGACCCAATGACCAACCCATTGACCTAATAGGTCAACTTTTGACCAAAAAGTCAACTTTGGTCAAAATGATCAATCCTTGACCCAATGACCAACCCATTGGCCTAATAGGTCAACTTTTGACAAAAAGGTCAATTTTAGTTATAATAGTCAATTTTTAAATTAATGACCATTTATTGACCTAATAAGTCAATCTTTGACCAATAAGTCAACTTTGGTCAAAATGATCAAACCTTAACCCAGTGACAAACTCATTGATGCAATAGGTTAACTTTTGACCAAAAAATCAATTTTGCTCAAAATAGTCATTTTTTGACCAAATGACCACCCATTGACCCAATTGGCCAACTTTTGACCAAAAACTCAACTTTAGTTAAAATAATCAATTTTGACCGAATGACTAACCCATTGACCCAATTAGTCAACTTTTGAGCAAAAATGTCATCTTTAGTCAAAATGTTCAATTCTATACCCAATTACCAACTCATTGACCAAATTAGTCAACCTTTAATCAAAAAGACAACTTTGATCAGAATGGCAAATTTATGACCTAATGACCACCACGTTGACCCAATAGCTTTTGACAAAAAATTCAATTTTGGTCAAAATAAGTCAACTTTTGACCAAAAAGTCATCTTTGGTCAAAAAGGTCAATTTTTGCCCAAAGACCACCCCGTTGACCCTATTGGTTAACTTTTGACCAAAAATTTAATTCTGGTCAAAATAATCAATTTTTAACCTAATAACTAATTATAAGTCAATCTCTGACCAAAAACTCAACTTTGGTCAAAATGATCAATCCTTGACCCAATGACTAACTCATTAACCCAATAGGTCAACATTTGACCCAATAGTCAACTTTGGTTAAATTGGTCAATCCTTGATCCCATGACCAACACATTAACAACATAATTCAACTTTTGATTAAAAAGTCAATTTCTATCAAAATAATCAATTTTGACCTAATGACCAATTATTGACCCAGTAAGCCAATCTCTGACCAGAAAGTTAACTTTGGTCAAAATGGTTAATCTTTGACCCAATGGTAAACCCATTGACCTAGTAGGTCAACTTTTGACCAAAAAGACAACTTTGGTCAAAATGGTCAAACCATGACCCAATGACCAACCAATTGACACAATAGGTCAACTTTTAACCAAAAAGTAAAGTTCAGTCAATCAAGTCAAATTTTGACCTAATGACTACCCATTGACCAAATAGGTCAACTTTTGACCAAAAAGACAACTTTGGCGAAAATGGTCAATCCTTGACCCAATGACCAACGCATTGACTTAATAGGTCAACTTTTGACGAAAAAGTTAATTTTGGTCAACATAGTCAATTTTTGATCAAATGACCATTTATTGACATAGTAAGCCAATCTCTGACCAAAAAGTCAACTTTGGTGAATATGGTCAATCCTCGATCCAATGACCAACCCATTAACTCAATAGGTTAACTTTTGACCAAAAAGTCAACTTTAGTCAAAATGATCAATCATTGACCCAAAAGAACAACTTTTGACCAAAAAGATAATTTTATTTAAAATTGTTAATTTTTAACCTAATGACCACCCATTGATCCAATAGGTCAACTTTTGACCAAAAAGTCAACTTTGGTCAAAATGGTTAATTTTTGACCAATTACCAAGCCTTTGACCCAATTGATCAACTTTCGACCAAAATGTCAACTTCGATCAAAATGGTCAATTCTTGACCCAATTACCAACTCATAAACAAAATAAGTCGACGTTTGAACAAAAAGTCAACTTTGGTCAAAATCGTCAATTTCTGACCCAATGGGTCAACTTTTGACAAAAAATTTATTTTTGGTAAAAATTGTCAATTTTTGACCTAATGACCAATTATTGATCCAAAAAGTCAATCTCTGACTAAATAGTCAATTTTAGTCAAAATTCTCAATTTCTGACCTAATGACCACCTCATTGACCCAAAAGGTCAACTTTTGACCAAAATGTCAAATTTGGTCAAAATGTTCAAATTTTGACACAATGAAAAATCAATCAATTTTGGTAAAAATAATCAATTTTTGACCTAATGACCAAAATAGTCAATTTTTGAATTAATGACCAATTATTAGCCTAATAAGTCAATATCTGACCAAAAAGTCAACCTTGGTCAAAATGATCGATCCTTGAGCCAATGACAAACCCATTGACCCAATAGTTCAATTTTTTACCAAAAAGTCAATTTTTGTCAAAATAGTCAATTTTTGACCTAATGACCACCCATTGACCCAATATGATAACTTTTGACCAAGAAGTCAACTTTGGTCAAAATGGTCAATCCTTGACCCAATGATCAACCCATTCACCAAATAGGTCAACTTTTGACCAAAAAGTCAACTTTGGTCAAAATGATTAATCATTGACCTAATGACCAACCATTGGCCTAAGAGGTCAACTTTTGACCAAAAAGTAAACTTTGGTCAAAATGGTCAATCCTTGACCCAAAGACAAACTCATTGACCCAATAGGTCAAATTTTGACCAAAAAATCAATTTATGTTAAAAAAGTCAATTTTTGACCTAATGACCACTGTTTGTCCCAATAGGTCAACTTTTAAGCAAAAAGTCAACTTTGATCGAAATAGTCAATTTTTGACCCAATGACCAAACCATTGACCCAATAGGTCAACTTTTGACCAAAATGTCATCTTTTGTGAAAATGGTCAATTCTTGGTCCAATTACCAACTCATTGACCCAATAGTTCAACTTTTGACCAAAAGTCAACCTTGGTCAAAATGGTCAATTTCTTACCCAATGACCACCCCCATTAACCCGTTGGGTTAATTTTTGACCAAAAATTCTATTTTGGTCAAAATAGTCAATTTTGACTTAATGACCTATTATTGACCTAATAAGTCAATCCCTGACCTAATAGTTAATTTTGGTCAATATGGTCAATCTTTGAACCAATATAAACCCAGTGACCCAATAGGTCAACTTTTGAACACAAAGTCAATTTTGGTCAAAATAGTTAAAATTTGATCATATGACCAAATATTGACCCAATAATTAAATCTCTGACCAAAATGTCAACTTTGGTCACAAAGGGCAATCCTTGACCCAATGGCAAAGCCTCTGACCTAATAGGTCAACTTTTGACCAAAAAGTCAACTTTGGTCAAAATGGTAAATCCTTGACCCAATGACCAACCCACTTACCCAATAGATTGACACCAAAAAGACAATTTTTGTCAAAATAGTAAAAATTTAACTTAATAACCAATGGTTAACTTAAAAGTTAACTTTTGACCAAAAAGTCAACTTTGGTCAATATAGTCAATCCTTAACTCAATGACCAACCCATTGACCCAATAGGTCAGCTTTTGACCCAAAAGTCAACTTTGGTCAAAATGGTCAATCCTTGACTCAAAGACCAACTCATTGACCCAATGGCAAACCCTTTGACCCAATATGTCAACTTCTGACCAAAAAGTCAACTTTGGTCAAAATGGTAAATCCTTGACCCAATGACCAACCCACTTACCCAATAGATCGACTTTTGACCAAAATGTCATTTCTTGTAAAAATAGTAAATTTTTGACTTAATGACCAATTGTTGACTTAACAGTCAACTTTTGACCAAGAAGACAACTTTGGACAAAATGGTAAATCTTTGACCCAATGACCAACTCATTGACCCAATATGTCAACTTTTGACCAAAAAGTCAATTTTGGTCAAAATAGTCAATTTCTAACCCAATAACCACCCCGCTGAACCAATGGGTTAAATTTTAACAAAAAATTTAATTTTGGTCAAAATAATAAATTTCTAACCAAATGATCAATTATTGAACCAAGAACTCCATCTCTGACCAAAAAGTCAACTTTGGTCAAAATGGTCAATCCTGAACCCAATGACAAACCCATTGACCTAATAGGTCAACATTTGACCAAAAAATCAATTTTGATCAAAATAATCAATATTTTACATAATGAACACCCATTGACGCAATAGGTCAACTTTTGACCAAAAAGTCATCTTTGGTCAAAATGGTCAATTTTTTGACCCATTGACCCAAAAGATCAACTTTTGACCAAAAAGTCATCTTTGGTCTAAATGATCAATTCTTGACCCAATTACCAACTCATTGAACCAATAAGTCAACTTTTGACAAAAAGTGAATTATGGTCAAAATGGTCAATTTCTGACCCAATTACCACCCCGTTAAACCAATGGGTCCACTTTTGACAAAAAAATTAATTTTGATCAAAATAATCAGTTTTTAACCTAATGACCAATTATTGACCCAATAAGTCAATCTCTCACCAAAAAGTCAATTTTGGTCAAAATGGTCAATCCTTGACCCAATGACAAACCCATTGACCCGATAGGTCAACTTTTGACCAAAAAGAGAACTTTTGTCAAAATTGTCAATCCTTGACCCAATGGCTAACCCATTGACCTAAAGGTCAACTTTTGACAAAAAAGTCAATTTTGGTCAAAATCGTCAAATTTTAAATTAATGGTCAATCTCTGACCAAAAAGTCAACTTTTGTCAAAATGGCCAATCCTTGACCCAATGACCAACTCATTGACCCAATAGGTCAACTTTTGACCAAAAAGTCAATTTTGGTCAAAATAGTCAATTTCTGACCCAATGACCACCCCGTTGACCCGATGGGTTAAATTTTGACAAAAGATTCTTTTTTGGTCAAAAGAGTAAATTTTAGACCTAATGATCATTTATTGACCCAATAACTCCATCTCTAACCAAAAAGTCAACTTTGGTCAAAATAGTCAATTTTTTACCCAATGACTAACCGATTGACCTAATAGGTCAACTTTTGACAAAAAAGTCATCTTTGGTCAAAATGGTTAATTCTTGACCAAATTACCAACTCATTGACAAATAGGTCAATTTTTAACCGAAAAGTCAACTTTGGTCAAAATGGTCAATTTCTGACTCAATGACCACCCCGTTGAACCAATGGGTTAACTTTTGACCAAAAATTCGAGTTTGGTCAAAATAGTTAATTTTTTACCTAATGACCAATTATTGACCCGATAAGTTAGTTTCTGACCAAAAAGTCAACTTTGGTCAAAATGGTTAATCCTCGACCCAACGACAAACCCATAGACCCAATAGGTCAATTTTTTATTTAAAAGTCAATTTTGGTTAAAATATTAATTTTTTACCTAATGACCAACCATTGACCCAATAGGTTAACTTTTGACCTAAAGTCAACTTTGTTCAAAATTGTCAATTTTTGACCCAATGACCAACCCGTTGACAAAATAGATCAACTTTTAACAAAAAAAGTGATCTTCATTCAAAATAATCAATTTCTGACCTAATGAACTCAATGGGTCAACTTATGACAAAAAATGTAATTTTGGTCAAAATAATCAATTTTTGACCTAATGACCAATTATTGACCCAGTAAGTCAATCTCTGACCAAAAAGTCAATTTTTTTCAAAATGGTCAATCCTTGACCAAAAGACCAACCCATTAACTCAATAGGTCAACTTTTGACCAAAAAGTCAACTTTGGTCAAAATGGTCAATCCTTGACCCAATCACTAACCTATTGACCCAATAGGTCAACTTTTGACCAAAAATTCAATTTGGTTAAAATAGTCAATTTTTTCACCTAATGACCAATTATTGACCCAGTAAACCTATCTCTGACCAAAAAGTCAACTTTGGTCAAAATGGTCAATCCTTGACCTAATGACCAACCCATTGACCCAATAGGTCAACTTTTGACCAAAAAGACAACTTTAGTCAAAATGATCAATGCTTGACCGAACAACCAAACTGATGGCCTAATAGGTCAGTTTTTTACCACAAAGTCAATTTTGGTTAAAATAGTTAATTTTTGAATTTATGACCAATTATTGACCCAATAAGTCAATATCTGACCAAAAAGTTAACTTTGGTCAAAATGGTCAATCCTTGACCCAATGACAAACCCATTGACCCAATAAGTTAACTTTCGACCAAAAAGTCTACTTTGGTCAAAATGATCAATTATTTACCCAATGACCAACCCATTGACCCAATAGGTCAACTTTTGACCAAAAAGTCAAATTTGGTCAAAATGATCAATTCTTGAAACAATTACCAACTCATTGACCAAAAAGGTCAAACTTTGATAAAAAAGAAAACCTTAATCAAATTGGCCAATTTCTAACCCAATGACCTCCCCGTTGACCCAACAAGTTAAATTTTGACCAATAATTCAATTTTGGACAAAATAGTCAATTTTAACCTTATCAAAAATTATTGACCCAATAAGTCAATCTCTGACTAAAAATTCAACTTTGGTCAAAATGGTCAATCCTTGAGCCAATGACAACCCTATTGACCCAATAGGTCAACTTTTGACCAAAGAGTCAATTTTGGTCAAAATAGTCAATTTTTGAACTAATGCCAATCTCTAACTAAAAAGACAACTTTGGTCAAAATGGTCAATCCTTGACCCAATGACAAACCTATTGAACCTAAAAATCAACTTTTGACCAAAAAGTCAATTTTTGGTCAAAATAGTCAATTTTTGAATTAATGCCAATCTTTGACAAAAAAGTCAACTTCAGTCAAAATGGTCAATCCTTGACTCAATGACCAACCCATTGACCCGATAGGTCAACTTTTGACCAAAAAGTCAACTTAGCTCAAAATGATCAATCATTGACCCAATGACCAACCCATTTGCCTAATATGTCAACTTTTGACAAAAAAGTCAATTTTGGTCAAAATAGTTAATTTTTGAATTGATGACCAATTATTAACCCAATTAGTCAATCTCTGACCAAAAAGTCAACTTTAGTCAAAATGGTAAATCCTTGACCCAATGACCAACACATTGTCACAATATTTCATCTTTTAACCAAAAAGTCAATTTTAGTCAAAATAGTCAATTTTAAACCTAATGACCACCCATAAACTCAAATCGTCAACTTTTGACCAAAAAGTTTACATTGATCAAAATGGTCAATTTTAGACCAATTGACCAACCCATTGACCCAGTAGGTCAACGTTTGACCAAAAAATCATCTTTGATCAAAATGGTCAATTATTGACACAAGTACCAACTTATAGACAAAAACGTCAAATTTTGACCAAGAAGTCAACTTTGCCAAAATGGTCAATTTCTAACCCAATAACCTCCACGTTGACCCAACGAGTTAACATCTGACCAAAAAATGAATTTTAGTCAAAATAGTCAATTTTTGACCTATTGACCAATTATTGACCCAATAAGTCAATATCTGAACGAAAAGCCAACTTAGGTAAAAATGGTCAGTCTTGACCCAATAAAAACCCTTTGACCTAATTTGTCAACTTTTGACCAAAAGTCAATTTTGGTAAAAATAGTCAATTTTTCAATGACAAACCCATTAACCCAATAGGTCAATTTTTGACCAAAAGTCAATCTTGGTCAGAAAAGTCAAATTTTGACCTAATGACCACCCATTAACCCAATAGTTGAACTTTTGACCAAAAAGTCAATTTTGGTTAAAATAATCAATTTTTAACTTAATGACCACCCATTGACCCAATAGGTCAACTTTTGACAAAAAAGTCAATTTTTGTCAAAATAGTTAATTTTTGACCTAATGACTAATTGTTGACCCAGTAAGCTAATTTCTGACCAAAAACTCAACTTTGATCAAAATTGTTAATCCTTGACCCAATGACCAACCCATTGACCAGATAGGTCAAATTTTGACCAAAAAGTTAACTTTGGTCAAAATGATCAATCCTTGACCCAATGACCAATCCATTGACCTAATAAGTCAACTTTTGACCAAAAAGTCAATTTTAGTCCAAATAGTCAAATTTTAAATTAATGGCCAATTATTGACCCAATAAGTCAATCTCTGACCAAAAAGTCAACTTTGGCCAAAATGGTCAATCTTTCACCCAATGACAAACCAATTGACCCATTAGGTCAACTTTTGACGAAAAAGTCAATTTTGGTCAAAATAGTCAATTTTTGACATATTGACCACCCATTGACCCAATATGTCAACATTTGACCAAAAAGTCAACTTTGGTCAAAATGGTAATTGTTTTACCCAATGACCAACCAATTGAGCCAATATGTCAACATTTGACTAAAAAGTCATCTTTGGTCAAAATTGTCAATGCTTGACCCAATTACCAACTCATTGACCAAATAGATCAACTTTTGACCAAAAAGTCAACATTGGTCAAAATGATCAATTTCTGACCCAATGACCACCCAGTTCACCCGATGGGTCAACTTTTGACAAAAAATTCAATTTTGGTAAAATAGCTAATTTTTGACCTAAAGACCAATTTTTGACCCAATAAGTCAATCTTTGACCAAAATGTCAACTTTGGTCAAAATGGTCAATCTTTATCCATTGACCCAATACGTCAACTTTTGACCAAAAAGTCAATTTTGGTCAATATAGTCAATATTTGTCCTAATGACCACCCATTGACCCAATACGTCAACATTTGACCAAAAAGTCAACTTTGGTCAAAATAGTAAATTTTTGACTCAATGACCAACCAATTGACCCAATAGATCAACTATTGACCAAAAAGTCATCTTCAGTCAAAATGATCTATTTTGACCCAATTACCAACTCATTGACAAAATAGGTCAACTTTTGACCAAAACGTCAACTTTAGTCAAAATGGTCAACTTCTGACCCAATGACAACCCCATTGACCCAATGGGTCAACTTTTGACAAAAAATTGAACTTTGATCAAAATAATTAATTTTTGACCTAATGACCAATTGTTGACCCAATAAGTCAATATCTGACCAAAAAGTCAACTTTGGTAAAATGGTCAATCCTTGACCCAATCACAAACCCATTGATCCAAAAGTTCAACTTTTGACCAAAAAGTCAATTTGGGTCAAAATAAGTAATTTTTGACATCATGACCACCAATTGACCCAATCGGTCAACTTTTGACAAAAAAGTTTATTTTGGTAAAAAAAAAGTCAATTTTTGACCTAATGACCAATTATTGGCCCAATAAGCTAATCTCTGACCAAAAAGTTAACTTTGGTCAAAATGATCAATTCTTCACCCAATGACAACCCAATAGGTCACCTTTTGACCCAAAAGGACAACTTTTGACTAAAATGTCAATTTTGGGTCAAAATTGTCAATTTTTGCCCTAATATCCACACATTGACCTAATAGGTCAACTTTTGACCAAAAAGTCAACTTTTGTAAAAATGGTTAAATTTTTACCCGTGACCAACCCATTGACCCAATTGATCAACTTTCGTCCAAAAAGTTATTTTCGATCAAAATGGTCAATTCTTGACCCAATTACCAACTCATTGACTTAATAGGTTAACTTTTGAACAAAAAGTCAATTTTGGTCAAAATGGTCAATTTCTGACCAAATGAGTCAACTTTTGACAAAAAATTTAATTTTGGTCAAAATTGTTAATTTTTTACTCAATGACCAATTATTGACCCAATAAGTCAATCTCTGACCAAAAAGTTAATTTTGGTCAAAATTGTCAATTTTGACCTAATGACCACCTCATTGACCCAAAAGGTCAACTTTTGATCTAAAAGTCAAATTTGGTCAAAATGGTCAATTTCTGACACAATGACCTTAATGACAACTTTGGTGAAAATGGTCAATCCTTGATCCAATGACCAACCCAATGACCCAATTTGTCAACTTTTGACGAAAAAGTCAACTTCGGCCAAATTGGTTAATCTTTCACCCAATGACATACCCATTGACCCAATAGGTCAACTTTTGACCAAAAATGTCAATTTTGGTCAAAATTGTCAATTTTTGAGCTAATGACCGCCTCATTGACCTAAATAGGTCAACTTTTGTCCAAAAAGACAACTTTAGTCAAAATGGTCAATCCATGATCCAATGACCAACCCATTGACCCAACAGGTCAACTTTTGACCTAAAAGTCAGTTTTTGTCAAAATAGTCAACTTTTAACCTAATGACTAATTATTGACCCAGTAAGCCAATCTTTGACCAAAAAGTCAACTTTGGTCCAAATGGTCAATCCTTGACCCAATGACCATCCCATTGACCCAATAGGTCAACTTTTTACCAAAAGGTCAACTTTGGTCAAAATGATTAATCCTTAACCCAATGACCAACCCATTGGCCTAATAGGTCAACTTTTGACCAAAAAGTCAATTTTGGTTAAAATAGTTAATTTTTAAATTAATGACCAATTATTAACCAATTTAGTCAATCTTTGACCAAAAAGTCAACTTTGGTCAAAATGGTCAATCCTGGACCCAATGACAAACCCATTGACTCAACAGGTCAACTTTTGACCCAAAAGTCAATTTTTGTCAAAATAGTTAATTTTTTAATTATTGACCACCCATTGAGCCAATCGGTCAACTTTTGACCAAATAGTCAACTTTGGTTAAAATGATCAATTTTTGACCGAATGACTAACCCATTGACCCAATAGGTCAAGTTTTGACCAAAAAAGTCATCTTTGGCCAAAATGGTGAATTCTTACCCAATTACCAACTCATTGACCAAATCGGTTAACAATTTTTAGGACAAGGTCAACTTTAGTCAGAATGGTAAATTTTAACCTAATGACTAATTATTGAACGAGTAAGCCAATCTCTGACCAAAAAGTCAGCTTTGGTCAAAATAGATAATCTTCGACCTAATGACAAACCCGACGACCCAATAGGTCAACTTTTAACCAAAAAGTCAACTTTGGTCAAAATGGTCAATTTCTTACCCAATAACTAACCCATTGACCCAATAGGTCAACTTTTGACCAAAAAGTTAACTTCTATCAAAATGGTCAAACCTTAACCCAATGACCAACCCATTGACACAATAAGTTAACTTTTGACAAAAAGTCAATTTTGGTCAAGATAGTCAATATTTGACCTAATGACCACCCATTGACCAAACAGGTCAACTTTTGACCAAAAAGACGACATTGGTCAAAATGGCCAATCCTTGACCCAATGACCAACGCATTGACCCAATAGGTCAACTTTTCATAAAAAAGTCAATTTTTGTCAACATAGTCAATTTTTGACCTAGTGACCAATTTTTGACCCAGTAAGCCAATCTCTGACAAAAAAGTCAACTTTGGTCAAAATTGTCAATCCTTGACCCAATGGCCAACACATTGACCCAATACGTCAACAATTAACAAAAAAGCGAACTTGGTCAAAATCGTCAATCATTGACCCAATTACCAACTCATTGAGCCAAAAAGACAACTTTAGCCAATAAAGTCAATTTTGGTCAAAATTGTTAATTTTTTACCTAATTACCGCTCATTGACCCAATAGGTCAACTTTTGACCAAAAAGTCAACTTTAGTCAAAATGATCAATTTTTGACCCATTACCAACCCATTGACCCATTCTGACACAATGACTTATATGTCAAGTTTGGTGAAAATGGTCTATCCTTGATTCAATGACCAACCCATTGACCCTATTTGTCAACTTTTGACTAAAAAGTCAACTTTGGCCAAAATGGTTAATCCTTGACCTGATGACCAACCCATTGACCCAATAGGTCAACTTTTGACCAAAAAAGTCAATTTTAGTAAAAAATGTCAATTTTTGACCTAATGACCACCTCATTGACCTAAATAGGTCAACTTTTGACAAAAAAAACAACTTTGGTCAAAATGGTCAATCCTTGACCCAATGACCAATCCATTGACCTAATAGGTCAACGTTTGACCAAAAAGCCAATTATAGTTAAAATAGACAGTTTTTACCTAATGACCAATTATTGACCCAGTAAGTCAATCTTTGACCAAAAACATAACTTTAGTCAAAATGTTCATTTCTTAACCCAATGAGCAACCCATTGACCCAACAAGTCAACTTTTAACTAAGAAGCAAAATGGTCAATTTCTGACCCAATTACCACCCCGTTCACCCAATGGGTTAACTTTTGACCAAAAATTCACTTTTTGTCAAAATAGTCAATTTTTGACCAAATGACCAATTATTGACCTAATAAGTCAATCTCTGACCAAAAAATTAACTTTGGTTAGAATGGTCAATCCTTGACTCAATGACAAACCCATTGACCCAATAGGTCAAATTTTGACCAAATAGTCAATTTTGGTCAAAATAATCAATTTTTGACTGAATGACCACTCATCGACCAAATAGGTCAACTTTTGAGCAAAAACTAAACTTTGGTCAAAATGGTCAATTTTTGACCTAATGACCAACTCATTGACCCAATAGATCAAATTTTAACTAAAAGTCATCTTTGGTCAATATGGAAAAATTTTAAAGCAATTACCAAATCATTGACCAAATAGTTCAAGTTTTGAACTTTGGTCTAAATGGTCAATTATGGCCAAATGGCCACCACGTCAACTAAACAGGACAACTTTTGGCCAAAAATTTAATTTTGGTCAAAATAGTCAATTTTTAACCTAATGACCAAAATAGTCAATTTTTGAATTAATGACCAATAAGTCAATCTCTAACCAAAAAGTCAACTTTGATCAAATTGATCATTCCTTGACCAAAAGACAAACTCATTGACCCAAAAAGTCAACCTTTAACCAAAAAGTCAATTTTGGTCAAAATAGTCAATTCTGCTCTAATGACCACTCGTTGACCTAATAGGTCAACTTTCGACCAAAAAGTCAACTTTGGTCAAAATGGTCAATTTTTGACCCATTAACCTAATAGGTCAACTTTTGACCAAAAGTTAGCTTTGGTCAACATGGTCAATTCTTGACCCAATTTCCAACTCAATGACCAAAAGGTCAACCTTTGACCAAAAAGTCAACCTTGGTCAAAATGGTCAATTTTTGACCAAATGACCACCCCGTTGGCCCAATGGGTCAAATTTTGACAAAAAATTTTATTTTGGTCAAAATTGTTAATTTTTAACCTAATGACCAATTATTGACCCAATAATTCAATCTCTGACCAAAAAGTCAATTTTGGTCAAAATTGTCAATTTTTGACCTAATGACCACCTCATTGTCCCAAAAGATCAACTTTTGACCAAAAAGTCAAATTTGGTCAAAATGTTCAATTTCTGACACAATGACCAATATGTCAAGTTTGGTGAAAATGGTCTATCCTTGATTCAATGACCAACCCATTAACCCAATTTGTCAACTTTTGACTAAAAAGTTAACTTTGGCTAAAATGGTTAATCCTTTACCTAATGACCAACCCATTGACCAAATAGGTTAACTTTTGACCAAAAATGTGAATTTTGGTCAAAAACTTGTCAAAGATTGACCTAATGACCGCCTCATTGGCCTAAATAAGTCAAATTTTGACCAAAAAACAACTTTGGTCAAAATGGTCAATCCTTGACCCAAGACCAATCCATTGAACCAATAGGTCAACTTTTGACCAAAAAGCCAATTTTAGTCAAAATAGTCAGTTTTTGACCTAATGACCAATTATTTGTAACAATAAGCCAATCTCTGACCAAAAACTCAACTTTGGTCAAAATGGTCATTCCTTGACCCATTGAGCAACCCATTGACTTAATAGGTCAACTTTTGACTAAAAAGTCAACTTTGGCCAAAATGGTCAATTCTTGACCCAAGGACCAATGCATTAACACAATAGATCAACTTTTGAACAAAAAGTCACTTTTTGTCAAAATAGTCATTTTTTGACCTATTGACCAGTTATTGACACAATAAGTCAATCTCTGACCAAAAAGTCAACTTTAGTCATAATGGTTAATCCTTGACCCAATTACAAATCCATTGACTCAATAGGTCAACTTTTGACCAAAATTTTAACTTTGGTCAAAATGGTCAATCCTTGACCCAATGAACAACCCACTTACCCAATAGATCAGCTTTAGACCAAAATAGTCAATTTTGATTAAAATAGTAAATTATTAACTTAATGACCAATTACCGACCCAATAGGTCATCTTTTGACCAAAAAGTCAACATTGGTCAAAATGGTCAACCCTTGACCCAATGACCAATCCTTTGACCTAATAGGTCAACTTTTGACCAAAAGGTCAACTTTGGTCAAAATGGTCAATCCTTTACCCAATGACCAACTCATTAACCCAAAAGAACAACTTTTGACCAAAAAGTCAAATATGGTCAAAATTATCAATTTTTGACCTAATGACCACCCCAATGACCCGAAAGGTCAACTTTTGATCAAAAAGTCAAATTTAGTCAAAACGGTCAATTTTTGACATAATGACCTAAAAGTCAACTATGGTGAAAATGATCAATCCTTTATCCAATGACGAGCCCTTTGACCCAATTCGTCAACTTTTGACAAAAAAGTCAACTTTGGCCAAAATGGTTAATCCTTGACCCAATGACCAACACATTGACCCAATAGGTTAACTTTTGACCAAAAAGGTCAAGTTTTGACCAAATGACTAACCCATTGACCCAATATATTAACTTTTGACCAAAAAGTAATCTTCAGTCAAAATGGTCAATTCTTGACCCATTTACCAAGTCATCGACCAAATAGGTCAACTATTGACAAAAAAGTCAACTTCGATCAAAATGGTCAATTTCTGACCCAATGACCACCCCGTTGACCCACTAGGTCAACTTTTGGCCAAAAATTTAATTTTGGTCAAAATAATCAAATTTTGACCTAATGACCAATTATTGACCCAATATGATAACCACTGACCAAAAAGTTAACTTTGGTCAAAATAGTCAATCATAGACCCAATGACCAACCCATTGACCCAATAGGTCAACTTTTGACAAAAAAAGTCAACTTTGGTCCAAATGGTCAATCCTTGACCTAATGACCAACCCGGAACGACCGATAAATGCAACATTCGTATTATCCGACACTACAAAATGAACGTGTGTTCCATCGATTGCGCCGATGTAACCCTTTGAAAACAAGACAAATCATTTCAATATGCAATCCGTTATTATTTAGTTGGTGTATGGAGGTGTACCTTGAAATATGACATATATCAGTCATCATTGCGAATCTCTACTAGCGTCCTCATGAAAGTTGGATCGGTTGGTTTTATTATGGCTTGTGCTAGACTAACAAGTGAACTCAAACCAACTTAGAAATATCTGCTTATTGTTTCCGATGAATGTTGGAAGCATTCCATGGCTCCCCACATCGACTCATTCGGTGATAATATGTAAAGTGTTATGCCCAATACATCACGGTCTATTGTCCTAGAAGACTCGTGAAGTCCATGAGATGTTGTCAGATCTAATAAAAGATCACTGAAAACATCATGGGACATGCGGAAGATGTTTTGGAATCTCGTTGGGTGTCCTGAAATCATTTCTCTCATCCATTTGTCCCCAATCTGAGATGATGTGTAATAGGGTTTACGATCGACGTACGTATTATAGTACTAAACTAGTATATTTACCGCTGCATTTCGCCTTTGGCGTCGAACTTCCGCCTGGTCCATGACGATATAAACTGTTCCTTTTAATTAAACCAAGTTAGGGTCTATAGAAATCATAGATGGACTAAAACAAGCACATAGATGGACAATATTTGGAAAAGAAATAACTTAAAAATTAGTTCAATCAAATAAAACTTTTCCAATTAACTGCGTCACTGACAGTAGTATACATCTAATTTAATCAGTTCCAGATAAAATCACAAACAAACAACTACATCACTGGCAGTAGTACTCAAATAGGCGGTCCTCTTCACAAGCTGCAATGGTTTATAATAATAGCGCATCTATTCTAGTCATCGCTCTTTGCTCAGCGCGGTAAAGAAGTCTCGATAGAGGGAATCACGGAAGAGGTCGACAGCAAAGTAGAAAAGATCATGATCCCCTGTAAAGTGTGGGTCGTCTTCAAGAAGTCTAATGACCTCATGGACGTCATTTTTTTGAACTCTATGCGGGGCATCATTTGATGAGTCCACTAGGTATGAGGGCCGATCCCTAATAGATGCAACAACACTCTTTCTCTTTCTTTCGTTCCGAGGCGCTTCGTACGGTTTGTTGACTGAATTTCAGGTTTCTCGTACGTGCAGAATTCTACTGAATCGTTTGATAATTCCACGACAACATTTTCAGGGGTTGATTCAAAAATTGTTTGGCTAGGGGGAGTTGAATCTTTCCTTTAGCTATCACCCCACCAAACATCCTTTCGAGCTTGTCCTCCAATTCTGGTTCTATCGCAGCCAATCTGAACATCTTTGCCAAAGGAAAAATCTGTAAAAGAGAATAAAATGTTATAAGAAAATAAGAAAGAAAATTGCTTAACATTATAAAAATTAATTCAATAATATCTTACCGCAAGCCTTTCTGCCCACCATGCTTCTGAAGCAGCAATAGTTCGCTTCACCGAATCCCATCCCAAGCTAGTCGAACCTTTTCTTAAATCTTCCAAAGTTTCCACTCTTTCTTGAGTTGGTCCCACTTATTTTTTAGCATGAGCCTCTCATACTCCTTACCTATGACCTCCATAAACTTTTTAACAATATTTTCCCAACCTTCTTTGTTGAAAAAAAATTTGGCCTATTCCCCATTTCGACTTTAGTTATGCATAGATCACATAATATTATTTTAATAACCTTCTCCCAAAGTGCAAGATTAGCAACTTCTTTGTTTTTATTAGCCATACTATGAATAGGAGAACCAGCTATATTAAAAAAGAGTTGACATAAGAGATACTAAAATGTCTACTAAAATAAATTTAAATGAGTACTAATTTTTAAAAAATATAGTTTTTATTAAAAAAAACATTTGTTTGTTGAGATCAGTAATAATTTTTTAGAACTTTTGATATGATAGATACGAACAATATAGCAATGAAGTGGGACACAGTTGTAGCAAAAATCATAAATCAACAATACTAGCATGCGAAACAATAATAATATGTGCAAGATGTTAAATAAGAAACACATTATTTAACGTGGTTCGGTCAAGTTGACCTACCTCCACGGGAAAGGGTGCAAAATATTTTATTATATCAATAAAAAAGAAGGTACATCGCTTTAAATTCATACATGACCCGAATTGCGAAACAACCAGACCGCAAATTACTCCCAAGAACCAAACTTAAAATTACAGTAAGAGTGCATAAACTTCAAAGAGAAAACCTTCTCCAAACTTCTAAGCAATCTCCAAAAAAAACCATAGAATATATAAAGACCTGCTCGAAACTTCCAAGGCAGCCTCCAAAATGTTCAAAGCTAGCAAATTAGCAAAGTTGCAGTGGTTACCATCCAAGAAGGAGAGCTCCAACTAATTACAATATTTCTAGCTCATAGATGGAATATTCATTGACTGAAATTCCAAACTGAAATTCCTTAATAAAAACTGAAATTCTATCTAAATAATCAAACTAGTATGATATTCCTTAAGCCGCGAAGCATTGAACGATCTAAACCCAACAACAGGGCTTTATAAAAAGACCCGAACAACAAAAACTAGCTAAAAATCGAGAGACAGCAGGGCTCAAACCAGTTCAGAAATTAATAGACAGTAGGGCTCAAACCAACAAAAAAAAAGGAAACGATAGACAGCAGGGCTCTAACTAGCCAAAAAAAAATCGAAAGACAGCAGGGCTCAAACCAGCCCAAAACAGAGCAAAACAACAATGCCAAAACCAAGCAGGACTACTATGCCAAATCCGTCTCTAACTCCTTCACATATGCAATAATTAAACAATGTGCTTTTCAATATGTGTTTTCGATGTTCAAGCCTTCAATAGATGCACCAAAATCAAACTTGCATAAATAACATTTGAAACCATACTTTCAAATCTAATACTTGCATGGGGTTAAACAAACTTACCACCCAAAAGCATGCTTTTCAATACTTCCTACACAACCTCAGCAAAATAAAGTCGATAACATGAATTGAAGAGGAGTACACCTCTCTAAATATCACAAAAGAAAATCTCCCCACCCTCATGCTTCTTTTTTTAAGAGAAAAGAAAAATTCATCTCAAATTGTTTTTTTAAAGAAAGAACACACTTTCTTCCAATTCAAGCCTTTCAAATACATCTCTCAATATTTCCGAGAAAGCCCAATTACTTCAAATGTTTCGCATTTTGAAAGAAGAAAGTCATCATGATATGGTAGTTCAGGCATCATTGTATTTCAAGTAAGAAGCATGCATTTAATCCAATAAAGCCACAAAAGCCCCCAAAAACTACAACCCAAGAGTCCTCCAAAGAAAGACAACAAATGTTGCTTGAATGTCACCAAACAACCCCAACAAATACAACTTCAAAGCCACAGATTGGACCCAACAAAATGCAGTCCAAGAGTCCTCCAATTCAGGATTTAAAGTAACCCCCCAAAGAGAGTATTTTAACACTTCTAAAATGGTGAACAAAACAGTCCAGAAAACAGCATTTAACCGGCTCTAAAATTGACGTTTAAAAGACCTCAAATACACCATTTATATGTAGCAGGTATATATGAAAAAAAATTTCATTTATAATGACCTCAAGCAGCTCAGTCCAATTCAGTAAGTATAAATATAGCATAATCAGCTCTTAAACGTCTCCAAAATCAAAAAGTGTATAAGGCAAGATAGCTCTTATATGTCCTCAAAAACTAGCATTTATATAGCTAAAAAACAACAATAAAAGTGTCTCACAAAATAGCACACAATTCTCATGTATGTACATTTTGAGCACCCAAAATTTAACACTTTCATTTGTAACACATTAATCTCACGAACTTATGCATGTCGTGGTGTATTTCACATTTCCAAGTTTAAAAATGGAGAAGCTTTATGTATAAACGTGAAAGGACAATATAGGTGTTCGATATCTGATATCATAAATAAAACTGCCATAGAGGAAGAAGTGGCAGAATGATATGAACTCGTTTCTCAAACAACTCCTAAACTAAAAACCAAGCACATTACCCACATTGAAATAAACAGAATGAGTAGATTTTACAGATCCGAATGGGAGAAAAGAGATATGCAGAGGAGAAGAGATGTATGCTGCAGGGGAGAAGACATCGTGCAGGGGAGAAGAGAGACCCCATTGTAAAGATTTATCCTGATTCAGAGGAGAGGAAGAAGTGGCAGAAGAGAGATTCATCAATACGAGCGAGGAAGAAGAGGGGCATTACGGTTACCTTCGAGGTAAGGAGCTTGGTTGAGAAATTTGAGTCTCAGGAGGCTCGCGAGTAATTCTAGGGAGGAAGAGGAGAAGCTCGAGTTCGTACGAAGGGCAAGGGTAACAATCGAAAAAGGTCGCGTCGACAGAGTGAAATCTAGTGGTCGTGGAGTTTATCCCGCGCTCGTCACGAGGAACTTCGAGCCGTGGTGCCGCAAATTGGAACAAAGCAGGCCCGCGGCCGTGCAAATGCATCTGCGAAGTGCCGCGCCACACAAATAATCCGAACCAAATGTGCCCCATATTGACCAAACATCGACCGAATAGTCAACTTTCGACCAAAAAGTCAACTTTGGTCAAAATAGTTAATCCTCGACCCAATGACCAACGCATTGACCCAATAGGTCAACTTTTGATAAAAAAAAAGTCAACTTTGGTGAAAATTATCAATCCTTGACCTAATGACCAACCCATTAACCCAAAAGGTCAACATTTGACCAAAAAGTTAATTGTTGTCAAAATAGTCAATTTTTGACCCAATGACCAACCCATTGACCCAAAAGATCAACTATTGACCAAAAACTCATCTTCGGTCAAAATGGTCAATTCTTGACCCAATTACCGTCTCATTGAACAAGTAGGTCAACTTTTGACCAAAAAATCAACTTTGGTCAAAAAGGTCATTTTCTGACCCAATGACCACACCGTTGACTCAAAGGGTCAACTTTTGACCAAAAAATTAATTTTTTTCAAAATAATCAATTTTTGACCGAATGACCAATTATTGACCTAATAAGTCAATCTCCGATCAAAAAGTCAACTTTAGTCAAAATGGTTAATCCTTGACCCAATAACCAACCCATTGACCCAATAGGTCAACTTTTGACCAAAAAGTCAACTTTGGTCAAAATGGTCAATTCCTAACCTAAAAACCAACTCATTGACCCAAAAGGACAACGTTTGACCAAAAAGTCAAATTCGGTTAAAATTGTCAATTTTTGACTTAATGACCACCTCATTGATCCAAAAGGTCAATTTTTGTTCGAAACGTCAAATTTGGTGAAAACGTTCAATTTCTGACACATTGAACTAAATGTCAACTTTGGTGAAAATTGTCAATCCTTGGCCAAATGACCAACCCAATGACCCAATAGGTCAGCTTTTGACTAAAAAGTCAATTTTGTTAAAAATTGTCAATGTTTTACCTAATGACCACCTTATTGACCTATATAGGTTAACTTTTGACCAAAAAGATAACTTTAGTCAAAATGGTCAATCCTTGACCCAATGACCAACCCATCGACCCAATAGAGTCAACTTTCGACGAAAAGTCAATTTTGGTCAAAATAGTCAAATTCTGACCCAATGACCACTCCTCGAACCTAATGGGTTAACTTTTGACCAAAATCGACTATTTCGACCAAAAATTCTATTTTGGTCAAATTTATCAATCCTCGACCCGATGACCAACCCATCGACCCAACTAAGTCAATCTCTCGACCAAAAGGTCAACTTTGGTCGAAATCGTCAATTTTCGACTCGATGACCACCCCATTAATCCAATAAGTCATTCTTCGACTCAAAAAGTCAAGTTTGGTAAAAATGATCAATTTCCCGACCCAAAGGACTAACCTAGTAACCCAATAAAGTTAACTTTCGACCAAAAAGTCAAGTTTCGACAAAATGACCAACCCATTTGACCTAATCGATCAACTCGTCGACCAAAAAGTCATCGTCGATCAAAATGGTCAATTCTCGACACAATTACTAACTCATCGACCAAACAGTCAAGTTTCGACCAAAAAGTCAACTTTGGCAAAAATGGTCAGTTTCTGACCCAAAGAAAACCACGTTTACCCAATGGGTCAACTTTTGACCAAAAATTTAATTTTTGTCAAAATAATCAATTATTGACCTAATGACCAATTATTGACCCAATAAGCCAATCTTATACCAAAAAGTCAACTTTGGTCAATACGGTGAATCCTTGATCCAATGATCAACCCATTGATCCAAAAGGTCAACTTTTGACCAAAAAGCTAACTTTGTTCAAAATGTTCAGTCCATGACCCAATGACTCAATTGGTCATCTTTTGTCCAAACAGTAAATTTTGGTCAAAATAGTCAATTTTTGACCTAATGACCAAAATAATCAATTTTTGTATTAATGACCAATTAATAACCCAACAAGTCAATATTTGACCAAAAAGTCAACTTTAGTCAAAATGGTCGATCCTTGACCCAATGACAAACCCATCGATCTAATACATAAACTTTTGACCAAAAAGTCAATTTTGGTCAAAATTGTCAATTTTTGACCTACTGACCACGCATTGACCCAACAGGTCAACTTTTGACCAAAAAGTAAACTTTGATCAAAATGGTTAATTTTTAACCCAATGACTAACCCATTGACCCAATAGGTCAACTTTTGACCGAAAAGTCATCTTTGGTCAAAATGGTTAAATCTTGACTTAATTATCAACTCATTAACCAAATAGGTCAACATTTAACCAAAAAGTCAGGTTTGATCAAAATAGTAAACTTTTTTAATTAATGACCAATTTATGACCCAATAAGTTAATCTTTGACCAAAAAGTCAACTTTGGTCAAAATGGTCTATCCTTGACCCAATGACCAACCCACTGACCCAATGACCAACCCACTGACCCAATAGGTCAACTTTTGAGCAAAAAAGTTAACTTTGCTCAAAATGAAAAATCGTTGACCCAATGGCCAACCCATTGACCCAATAGGTCAACTTTTGACAAAATGTCAATTTTGGTCAAAATAGTCAATTTTTAAAATTAATCACCAATTATTGACCTAATAAGTCAATCTTTGTCCAAAAAGTCAACTTTGGTCAAAATGGTCAATCCTTCACCCAAGACAAACTCGTTGACCCAAAAGGTCAACTTTTGTCGAAAAAGTCTATTTTGGTCAAAATAGTCAATTTTTGACCTAATGACCACCTTTTGACCCAATAGGTCAACTTTTGCCCAAAAAGTCAACTTTGGTCAAAATAATCATATTTTTACCTAATGACCAACCCAATGACCCGATAGGTCAACTTTTGACCAAAATGTCATCTTTTGTTAAAATGGTCAATTCTTGACCCGACAGTCAACTTTTGACCAAAAGTCAACCTCTGGTCGAAATGGTTAATTTCGAATCTAATGAACACGTCGTTAACCCGATGGGTTAACTTTTGACGAAAAATTTTACTTTAGTCAAAATAGTCAATTTTTAACTTAATGACCAATTATTGTCCCAATAAGTCAATCCCTGACCAAATAATCAACTTTGGTCAAAATGATCAATCTTTGACCCAATGACAAACTCATTGACCCAACAAGTCAACTTTTGAACAAAAAGTTAATTTTTGTCAAAATAGTCAAATTTTGACCTTATGAACAAATATTGACCCAATAAGTAAATCTCTGACCAAAAAGTCAACTTTGTTCATAATGGTCAAACCTTGACCCAATGACAAACCCACTGACCCAATAGGTCAACTTTTGACCAAAATGTTAACTTTGGTCAAAATGGTAAATGCTTGACCCAATGACCAACCCACTTACCCAATTGATCCACATTTGACAAAAAAGTCAATTTTGGTTAAAATACTAAATTTTTGACATAATGACCAATTATTGACTTAACAGAATCAACTTTTGACAAAAAAAGTCAACTTTTGTCAATATGGTCAATTCTTGACCCAATGACCAACCCACAAGCCCAATAGATCAACTTCTGACAAAAAAATCAACTTTGGTTAAAATTGTCAATCCTTGACCCAATGACCAACTCTATCGACCCGAAAGAATAACTTTTGATCAAAAAGTCAATTTTGGTCAAAATTGTCAACTTTTGACCTAGTGACCACCTCATTGACCCAAAAGGTCAACTTTTGTCCAAATGGTCAAATTTAGTCAAAATGGTCATTTTCTAACAGAATGACCTAAATGTCAACTTTGGTGAAAATGGCCAATCGTTGATTCAATGACCAACTCATTGACCCATTTTGTCAACTTTTGACTAAAAAGTCAACTTTGGCAAAAATGGTTAATCCTTAACCCAATGACCAATACATTAACCCTATAGTTAACTTTCGACAAAAAAGTAAATTTTTCTCAAAATTGTCAATTTTTACCTAATGACCACCTCATTGACCTAAATAGGTCAACTTTTGACCAAGAAGAAAACTTTGAACAAAATGGTAAATCCTTGACCCAATAGGTCAACTTTTGAACAAAAAGTCAATTTTGGTCAAAATAATTTATTTCTGACCCAATGACCACCCTCGTTAATCCAATGGAGTTAAATTTCGACAAAAAATTCAATTTTGGTCAAAATAAGAAATGATCGACCTAATGACCAACTATCGATCCAATAACTCCATCTCTCGACTAAAAAGTCAACCTCGGTAAAAATAAGCTAATCCTCGACCCAATGACAAACCCATCGACCCAAAGGGTTAACATTTGACCAAAAAGTCAATTTTGATCAAAATAGTTAATTTTTTACCTAATGACCACCCATTGACGAAATAGGTCAACTTTTGACCAAAAAATGCTCAATTTTTAACCCATTTTTAACCCATTAACCCAATAGATCTACTATCGACTCTAGAGACCACCTCATCGGTCAAAATGCCCGCAGATCCACTATTTACCAAAAAGTCATCTTTCGATCAAAATGGTCAATTCTTCGACCCAATTACCAACTCATCGACCAAATATGTCAACTTTCGACCAAAAAGTCAACTTTGGTCAAAATGGTCAATTTTCGATCTAATGACTCACCCCGTCGATCTATCGGGTCAACTTTTCGACAAAAAATTAATTTTGGTTAAAATAATTAATTTTCGACCTAATGACCAATTATTGACCCAAGAGGTGAATCTCCGACCAAAAAGTCAATTTTGGTCAAAATGGTCAATCCTCGACCCAATGACAAACCCATTGACCCAATAGGTCAACTTTCGACAACAAAGACAACTTTAGTCAAAATGCTTAACTTCGACCCAATGACTAACCTATCGACCTAATAAGTCAACTTTCGACCAAAAAGCCAATTTTGGTCAAAATAATCAATTTTAACCAAATGACCAATTATCGACCCAAAGAGCTAATCTCTCGACCAAAATGTCAACTTTGGTCAAAATGGTCAATCCTCGACCCAATGTCCAACATATTGATCCAATAGATCAAGTTTCGACCAAAAATTTAACTTTGGTCAAAATGATGAATCCGAACCCAATGACCAATCCATTAGACCTAATAGTCAACTTTCGAGCAAAAGTCAATTTTGGTCAAATTAGTCAAATTTTAAATTAAAGACTAATTATCGAATCCAATGAGTCAATCTTTGATCAAAAAGTCAACTTTGGTCAAAATGGTCAATCCTTGACACAATGACAAACCCATTGACCTAATAGGTCAACTTTTGACCAAAAAGTCTACTTTTGTCAAAATGGTTAAATTTTAACCCAATGACCGACCCATTGACCCAATATGTCAACTTTTGACCAAAGAAGTCATCTTTGGTCAAAATGGACAATTTTTGACCCAATGACTAACCCATTGACCAAATAGATCAACTTTTGACCAAATAGTCATCTGCTGTCAAAATGATCAATTCTGGACACAATTTCTAACTCATTGAGCAAAAAGGTCAAATTTTGACCAGAAAGGCAGCTTTTGTCAAAATTGTCAATTTCTAACCCATTGACCTCCCCGTTGACCCAACACGTTAAATTTCGACTCAAAAATTCAATTTTAGCCTAAATAGTCAATTTTTAACCTTATTACCAATTACCGGCCCAATAAGTCAATCTCTCGACCAACCCATCGATCTAATGACCAACTCTACCCAATAGTTCATCTCTAGTCAAAATGGTTAATCCTTGACCCAATGGCAAACCCATTAACCCAATAGGTCAACTTTTGACCAAAAAGTCAATTTTGGTCAAAATAGTCAACTTTTTACCAACCCATTAAACCAATGACCAACCCATCGACCTAATCAGCTCAACTTCGTCAAAAGGGTCAATCCTCGACCTAATGACAAACTCATCGATCCAATAAGTCAACTTTTGACCAAAAAGTAAATTTTGGTCAAAATATTTAATTTTCGACTCTAATGGCCACCCATCGACAAAATTGGTCAATTTTTTACCAAAAAGCAAACTTTGTCAAGATAGTCAATTTTCGACCTATCGACACAATAGATCTACTTTTGATAAAAAAAGTCATCTTTTGTCAAAATGGTCATTTCTTGACACAATTACCACTAACTGACCAATAAGGTCAAATTTTAACTAAAAAGTCAACTTTAGTCAAAATGGTCAATTTCTAACCAAATGACCTCCCCGTTGACCCAACAAGTTAAATTTTGATCGAAAATTCAATTTTGGTCAAAGTAGTCAATTTTTAACCTTATGACCAATTATTGACCCAACGACAAACCCATTAGCCTAACGACAAACCCATTGACCCAACGACAAACCCATTTTTAACCTTATGACCAATCTCTGACTAAAAAGTCATCTTTAGTCAAAATGGTTAATCCTCGACTTAATGAGCAAACCCATCGATCTAATCAGTCAACTTTTGAGCAAACAAGAACCTTCGGTCAAAATAACCAATTTTCGACCTAATGCCAATCTTCGACCAAAAAGTCAACTTTGGTCAAAATGGTCAATCCTCGACCCAATGACCAAACCATCGACCTAATCAGTCAACTTTCGACCAAAAAGACAACTTTGGTTAAATTGATCAATCCTTGACCCAATGACCAGCCCATTAGCCAATTAGTCAATCTTACTTTAAATATTTAATTTTTGAATTAATGACCAATTATTAACCCAATTAGTTAATCTATGACCAAAAAGTCAACTTTGGTCAAAATGATTAATCGTTGAGCCAATGACAAACCCATTGTCACAATAGTTCAACTTTTGACAAAAAAAGTCAATTTCAGTCAAAATAGTCATTTTTTGACCTAATGACCACCCATCGACCTAACAGTCAACTTTCGACCAAAAAGTCAACTTTCGTTAAAATGGTTAATTTTTTACCCAATGACCGACCCATTGACCTAATAGGTCAACTTTTGACCAAAAAATCATCTTTGGTCAAAATGGTCAATTCTTGACACAATCACCAACTCATTGACCAAAGAGGTCAAATTTTGACCAAAAAGTCAACTTTGGTCAAAATGGTCAATTTCTAACGTAATGACCTCCCGCCGATCGAACGAGCAAGATTTCGACCAAAAATTCAATTTTGGTTAAAATTGTCAATTTCCGACCTAATGACCAATTATCGACCTAATAAGTCAATATCCGACGAAAAAGTCAACTTCGTCAAAATGGTCGATCTTCGATCCAATAAAAGCCATCGACCCATTAAGTCAACTTTAGATCAAAAAGTCAATTTTGGTAAAAATAATCAATTTTCGAACTAATGACCACCCAATAACCTAATAGACAACTTTCCACCAAAAATCAACTTCGTCAAAATGGTCATTTTTTGACCCATTAACTCAATAGTTCCACTTTTCACCAAAAAGTCATCTTTGGTCAAAATGGTCAATTCCTGACCCAATTTCCAACTCATTGACCAAATAGGTGAACTTTTGACAAAAAGTCAACTTTGGTCAAAATGGTCAAATTCTGACCTAATGACCACCCCATTAACCCAATGAGTTAACTTTTGGCTAAAAATTCAATTTTGGTCAAAATATGTCAACTTTTGACCAAAAAGTCAACTTTTGACGAAAAAGTCAACTTCGGTCAAAATGATCAATCTCGACCCAAAGACAAATCCATCGACCCAATAGCTCAACTTTCGACCAAAAAGATAATTTTGGTTAAAATAATTAATTTTTAATTTATTGACCTCCTATCGACCAAATCGGTCAAGTTTTCAACAAAAAGTCAATTTTGGTCAAAATAGTCAATTTTTTACCTAATGACCAATTATCGAATTCAAGAAGCCAATATCCGACCAAAAAGTTAACTTCGGTCAAAATAATCAACTCTCGACCAATGACCAACCCATTAACCCGATAGGTCAGCTTTTAACCAAAAGGTCAACTTTGGTCAAAATGATCAATCCTTGATCCAATGACCAATCCATTGGACAAATATGTCAACTTTGACTAAAAAGTCAATTTTGGTCAAAATAGTCAACTTTTGAATTAATGACAATTTTTTTACCCAATAAGTCAATCTCTAACCAAAAAGTTAACTTTGGACAAAATGGTCAATCCTTAACCCAATGACAAACCCATTGACCCAATAAGTCAACTTTTGACAAAAAAGATAATTTTGGTCAAAATAATCAATTGTTGACCTAATGACCACCCATTGATCTAACAGTCAACTTTTCGCCAAAAGTCAACCGTGGTCAAAATCGACAATTTTCGACCCAATGACCTACCCATTGAGCCAATAGGTCAACATTTGACTAAAAAGTCATCTTTGGTCAAAATGGTCATTACTTGACGCAATTACCAAATCATTAACCAAATTAATCAACTTTTGACACAAAAATCAACTATTGTTAAAATTGTCAATTTCTGACTCAATGACCTCCTCGTTAACCCGATGGGTTAACTTTTGACTAAAAATTCAATTTTGGTCAAAATAGTCAATTTTTGACCTAATGACCAATTATTGGCCCAGTAAGGCAATCTCTGACCAAAAAGTCATCTTTGGTCAAAATGGCCAATCCTTAACCCAATAACAAACCAATCGAGACCAACAGTCAACTTTTGACCAAAAAGTGAACTTTAGTCAAAATAGTCAATTTTTTTCCTAATGACCACCCATCAACCTAACAGTCAACTTTCGACCAAAAAGTCAACTTTAGTTAAAATGGTCAATTTTCGACTTAATGACCAACCCATCGGCTCCAATAGATCAACTTTTAACCAAAAAGTCATTTTCGATCAAAATTAGTTCATCTCAATTCAATTACCTAATGACCAACACATCGACCCGAAGAGTCAATTTTTGACCAAAAAGATAATTTTCGACCTAATGACCACCCATCGACTCTAATAAGTCAACTTTCGACCAAAAAGTGAACTTCAGTTAAAATGCCCAATTTTTTACCCAATGACCAACCCATTAACCCAATAAATCATTTTTTCACAAAAAAGTCAACTTTGGTCAAAATGGTCAATTCTTGACCCAATTACCAACTCATTGACCAAAAAGTCAACTTTGGTCAAAATGATCAATTTATGTCCTAATGATCACCCTATCGACCATTTTCGTCAAAATACCATTTTAACCTCATGACAAATTATCGACCTAATAAGTAAATCTCTCGACCAAAAGTCAACTTTAGTCAAAATGGTCGACTTGACCCAATGACAAACCCATCGACCAACAGTTAAGTTTTGACCAAAAAGTCAATTTTGGTCAAAATAGTAAATTTTTGACCTAATGACCACCCATTGACCCAATAAGTCAATTTTTGACCAAAAAGTCAACTTTTGTCAAAATGGTCAATTTTTGACCCAATGACCAACCCATTCACCCAATAGGTCAACTTTTGACCAAAAAGTCAACTTTTGTTAATCCTTGACCCAATGACCAACCCATTAACCAAATAATTCAACTTTCGACCAAAAATTCATAAGGTCATCAGGTTAGAAATCGACCATTTTATCCAAACTTCGACTTTTTGGTCAAAGGTCGACTTATCGGCTTAATGGTGTGGTCATAAGGTCAAAATTTACAATTTCGACCAAAGTCGCTTTTTGGTCGGAGATTGACCTATTGGGTCTATTGGTTGCTCATTGCGTCAAGAATTGACAATATTGACCAAAATAAATTTTATCGTCAAAATAGTCAATTTTTGGTCAAAAGTTAACTCATTGGATCAACGGAGTGGTCATTAGTCGAAATTGACTATTTTGATCAAAATCGACTTTCTGGTCAAAAGTCGACTCGTTGGGTCAATGGGTTGGTCATTGGGTTAATGATTGACCATTTTGACCAAAGTTGTCTTTTTGTTCAAAAGTTGACCTATTTAGGTCAATGAGTGGGTCATTTGGTCAAAAATGACAATTTTGAGCAAAATTGACTTTTTGGTCAAAAGGTTGCCTATTGGGTCAATGTGTTGGTCATTAGGTCAAGGATTAACCATTTTGACCAAAGTTGACATTTTGGTCAGAAAATGAACTATTGAGTCAATAATTGGTCATTTAGTCAAAAATTTACAATTTAAGCCAAAATTGACTTTTTGGTCAAAAGTCGATCTATTGCGTAAGTAGGTTAGTCATTAGTCAAGGATCGACCTTTTTCACCAAAGTCGACATTTTGGTCAAAAGTCGACCAATCGGGTCAATGGGTTTTTCATCGGGTCAAGGATCGACCATTATGACCAAAGTCGACTTTTTGCGTCGAGATCGACTTTATTAGCTGAATAATTGGTCATTAGGTAAAAATAACTATTTTGACCCAATTTAACTTTTTTATTCAAAAGTCGATTTATCGAGTTAATGCATCGGTCATCGGGTCAAGATTAACCATTTTGATCAAAGTTGACTTTTGGGCAAAAGTCGATCTATCAACTAATTAAGCCGTCATCGGGTCAAAAATCGACCATTTTGACCAAAGTCGACTTTTTCGCCAAACATCGACCTTTTTCTGGTCAATGGGTGGTCATTAGATTAAAGTTCGACTATTTTGACTAAAATCGACTTTTTGGTCAAAAGTCAATCTATCAGGTCAACGTTGACATTTTTTAAGCAAAGTCGATTTTTGGTCAAAACTCGACCTATCGGGTCAATGGGTTATCATCAGGTCAAGGATCGACCATTTCGACCGAAGTTGATTTTTGGTCGAGATTAACTTATCGGGTCAATAATCGGTCTTTAGGTCAAAATTTCGACCAAAAGTCTATTTTGGTCAAAATGGTTAATTTTCGACTAAATGATTCTTCATCGACCTAAATAGGTCAACTCTTGACCAAAAAGACAACTTTGATCAAAACGGCCAATCCTCGACCCAATGACCAACTCATCGACCAAACAGTCAACTTTCGACCAAAAGTCAACTTTGGTCAAATTTGTCAATTTCAGACCCAATGACCGCCCCGTAGACCCAATGGGTCAACTTTTGACAAAAAATTTAATTTTGGTTAGAATAATCAATTTTTGACCTAATGACCAATTATTTACCTAATATGTCAACCACTGACAAACAAGTCAATTTTGGTCAATCCTGGGCCCAATGATCAACCCATTGACCCAATAGGTCAACTTTTGATCAAAAAGTAAACTTTGGTCAAAATGGTGAATCCTTAACATAATGAACAACCCATTGACACAAGAGGTCAGCTTTTGATCAAAAAGTCAATTGTTGTAAAAATGGTCTTTTTTTGACCTAATGACCAACCCATTTACCCAAAATACCAAATTTTAACCAAGAAGTCATCTTCGCTGAAAATGGTCAATTCTTGACCCAATTACCTTCTCATTGACCAAGTAGGTCAATTTTTAACCAAAAAGCCAACCTTGGTCAAAATGGTCAATTTCTGACCCAATGGGTCAACTTTTGACCAAAATTTTAAATTTTTTTCAAAATAATCAATTTTTAACCTAATGACCAATTATTGACCTAATAAGTCAATCTCTGACCAAAGAGTCAACTTTGGTCAAAATGGTCAATCCTTGACCCAATGACCAACCCATTGACCCAATAGGTCAACTTTTGACCTAAAAGTCAACTTTGCTTAAAATATTCAATCCTTGACCCAATGACCAACCCATTGACTCAATAGGTCAAGTTTTGACTAAAAAGTCAATTTTGGTCAAAATAGTTAATTTTGACCTACTGACCAATTATTGACCCAGTAAGCCAATCTCTGACCAAAAACTCAACGTTGGTCAAAATGGTAAATCCTTGACCCAATGACCAACCCATCGATCCAATAAGTTCACTTTCGACCAAAAATCAACTTTAGTCAAAATGGTCAATCCGACCCAATGATTAATCCATCGAATCCTAGAGGTCAACTTTTGACCAAAAAGTCAATTGTTGACAAAATAGTTTATTTTTGACCTAATAACCAATTGTTGACCTAGTAAGCCAATCTCCGACATAAAAGTCAACTTTGGTCAAAATGATTGATCTTTGACCCAATAACAATCCCAATGAACCAATAGGTCAACTTTTGACCAAAATGTTAACTTTGGTCAAAATGGTCAATTTCTGACCCAATGACCAACCCATTGACTTAATAGGTCAACTTTTGACCAAAAGTTCAACTTTGGTCAAAATGGTCAAACCTTGACCTAAAGACCAACTCCTTGACCTAATAGGTCAACGTTTGACAAAAAAAGTCAATTTAGGTCAAAATAGTCAAATTTTGACCTAATGAACACCCATTGACCAAATAGGTAAACTTTTGACCAAAAAGTCAACTTCGGTCAAAATGGTCAATTTTTTACCCAATGACCAACTCATTGCCTCAAAAATGAAATTTCGACCAAATTAGTCAATTTCGACCCAATGACCAACACATCGACGCAATAAGTCAACCTTCGAACAAAAAGTCAATTTGGGTCAAAATAAATCAATTTTCGACCTAATGAGCAATTATCGACCCAATAAGTCAATCTCCGACAAAAAATCTTTTTTGTCATAATTAGTCAATCTCGACCCATGACAAACCCATCGACTAATCAGTCAACTTTCGACCAAAATGTCAACATCGTCAAAATGGTCAATCCTCGACCAACCCATCGACTCAATCAGATCGATTTTCGACCAAAAAGTCAATTTTGATCAAAAAGTAAATTTTCGACTTAATGACCAACATCGACTCAAAGAGGTCAACTTTTAACCAAAAAGTCAACTTTGATCAAAATGGTCAATCCTTAACCCAATGACCCAATAGGTCAACTTTTGACCAAAAAATCTATTTTGGTCAAAATAGTCAATTTTTAACCTAAAGACAAATTATTGACCCAGTAAGCCAATCTCTGACCAAAAAGTCAACATTGTTCAAAATGGTCTATCCATGACCCAATGACCAACCTATTGACCTAATAGGTCAACTTTTGACCAAAAGGTCAATATCGGTCAAAATGATTAATTTTTCGACCCAATGACCAACCCATCGCCTAATAGTCCACTTTCGACCAAAAAGTTAATTTTGGTCAAAATTGTCAATTCTCAATTAATGACCAATTATCGACCCAATAAGTTAACCACTGACCAAAAAGTCAACTTTGGTCAAAATGGTCAATCCTAGAACCAATGCCTAACCCATTGATCAGTAGGTCAACTTTTGACCAAAAAGTCAACTTTGGTCAAAATTGTCAATCTTTGACCTAATGATCAACCCATTGACCTAAGAGGTCAACTTTTGACCAAAAAGACAATTGTTGACAAAATAGTCAATTTTTGAACCAATGACCAACGCAATGGCCCAAAAGATCAACTTTTGACCAAAAACTCATCGTCGGTCAAAATGCAGCACTTTCGACCTAATTACCAACTCATTGACTAAATAGGTCAATTTTTCACCATAAAGTTAACTTTGGTTAAAATGGTCAATTTATGACCCAATGACTACCCCAATGACCCAATAGGTCAACTTTTGACCAAAAACTTAATTTTGGTCAAAATAATCAATTTTTTACCTAATGACCAATTATTTACCCAATAAGTCAACCACTGATCAAAAAGTCATCTTTGGTCAAAATGGTCAATCTTAGACCTAATGACCAACCCATTGACCCAATAGGTCAACTTTTGACTAAAAAGTCAACTTTGGTGAAAATGGTCAATACTTGACCTAAAATGGTCAATACTTGACCTAATGACCAACCCATTCACCCATGAGATCAACTTTTGACCAAAAAGTTAATTGTTGTCAAAATAGTCAATTTTTGACCTAATGACTAATTATAGACCTAGTAAGCCAATCTCTGACAAAAAAATTAACTTTGGTCAAAATGGTTGATCTTTGACTCAATGACAAACCCATTAAACCAATTGGTCAACTTTAGACCAAAAAGTCAACTTTGGTCAAAATGGCCAATCCTTGACCTAATGACAAACCCATTGACCCAAGAGGTCAACTTTTAACCAAAAAGTTAATTGTTGTCAAAATAGTCAATTTTTTACCTAATGACCAATTATTGACCCGGTAAGCTAATCTCTGACTAAAAAATCAACTTTGGTGAAAATTGTCAACTTTGGTCAAAATGGTCAATTTCTGACCCAATGACCAACCCACTAACCCAACAGATCAACATTTCACACAAAAGTCAAATTTGGTCAAAATGGTCAACCTTGACCCAATAGGTCAACTTTTGACCAAAAAGGTAATTTTGGTCAAAATAGTCAAATTTTATCCTAATGACCACTCATTGACCAAAAAAGTTAACTTTTGACCAAAAAATTAACTTTGGTCAAAAAGGTCATTTTTTAACCCAATGACCAGCCTATTGACTCAATCGGTCAACTTTTGACCAAAAAGCCAACTTTGGTCAAAATGGTCATTTCTTGACTCAATGACCAATGCATTGACCCAATAAATAAACCTTTGAACAAAAAGTTAGTTTGGGTCAAAATAGTTAATTTTTGACCTAATTGACCCAAAAAGTCAATCTCTGACCAAAAAGTCAACTTTGGTCATAATGGTTAATCCTTGACCCAATGACAAACCCATTGACCCAATAGGTCAACTTTTGATCAAAATGTCAAGTGAAAATGGTCAATCCTTGACCCAATGAATAACTCACTGACCCAATAGATCGAATTTGGACTAAAAATCCAATTTTGGTCAAAATAGCAAATTTTTGACTTAATGACTAATTATTGACCTAATGCGTCAATTTTTGATCAAAAAGTTAACTTTGGTAAAAATGGTTAATCCTTGACCCAGTGATGAACCAATTAACCCAATAGGTCAACTTTTGACAAAAAAGTCAAGTTTTGGCAAAATATTCAATCCTTGTGTTGACCTCATTTTTGATGAGGTCTCTCTTCTTCTTTTAGCATTTCAGGATCTAGACTTCAGCTTTTTCCTTCGATCGTCTCGCGAGGATTAGAATTGGGACCCACCACTTAGAAATTCAAACCACTTCTCAACTCCCCGCAAACTCCACAAACTCGATCGTAGACCCCTAATCACCTGAGGGTCAAACCAAATGCGGAAGTTTAAAGGATGAGTTCCATCAGATTCTTTGGCCTTAGGACTACCCTGGGTGGCCTGGTCTGGTGAGGGCTGACTTACACACACACTACACTTATACACTACACACACCTCTTAAAACCACACCTATACCCAACTTGACCTCCTGACTCATGTAGGTGATTCACATGGATGGTCCTTAACCCCTAAGCCCTTAGCTAAGAGGGTTAGGAACAACATAGTGGATGCCTCAAATGAGTCCCTTCATGGCTCATGTGGGCTTGATATGGCTTCATGGCTCAACCAAAATGATTTTATTCCACTTACATTTACCCAATCTTCATTTTTTCAAATTTTCAATTTTTGACCCCCGGGAACCTACACCCGCCTAGCCTACCCAAAACCCTTAAAGTTACCCAAATTTTTCCAAAAATCTCCAAATCACCCAAAATTCCTCAAGACCAATCCCAAACATTCACACATCACTAAAATTGACCATCCATAGCCAAAAATACCAAAAATTCCAAAAATACCTCCCAATACCCTCCAAATACCCAAAATACCCCTTCGACCCAAAAATCCAAAAAGTTCGTAAAATTCCCAAAAAATTCCAAAAAATCCCAACTATTCCCAATTTCATTTTGCTCAACTACACCATGGGCCAATTTTGTCAATTTACCCTACTTTTGTCAAAACCCCCAATTTGATCCATTTTAACCCAAAGTGAACCCAATGTCAAACCAAACCTATCCAATTGACCCAAATTCTGGTCCAATTCAATTCTGAACTTCAATTCAACATTCCCAACACCGATCTAGACCAAATTCAAGTCCAATTTGATTGACCTTTGAATCCAATTTCACTTTTGGCCTTAAAGTCCAATTTGGACCCATGACCCAAACCTAACCCAAACTAACCCAATTCAACTCCAATTAACCCCAAATCTTTTCTAAACCTTCCTTAGCATCCCCACAAACAAAACACTAACATGATTTGCCCAAGATTTGGACCCAAACCCCACTCAAATTCAACCCAAAGCTAAAAGGCCCAAATTTGACCTAAACCCAAACCTAACCCAAATAAACCCAAACCCCAAAATCAAAACTCAACCAAAGCCAAAACTTCTTTGAAACACTCCCATAAATATTTCCCAACATTTATTTTACATTAATTTCAACCCTAGCCCAACATTGGCCCAAGTTAGCCCAATTTGACCTATATTGGCCCATTCACCAAAGAAGCCCAAATTCAACCCAATTCAAATCCAAATCACTCCCAACTTGCTTCAAATCACTCATGACACATCCATGAGCTAAACCCAACATTTGTTTGGCCCAATCCTTCACAAAATTCCCATCCATAAATTTATTTTCAAACCAAAAGCCCATCTAAAACCATTTCAAAGAGCCCAAAATCTACCCTAAAGCTCACATGACATTTCCATTTGCCATCCATTTAACCAAAGCCATTCCCTAAGTTCCAATTCCATCATCAAATAAATCCAAATCAAGCCATATGCCAAATACCATCAAATCACCCCTAAATTACCAAAATTTTCAAATTCCATTTTCATGAAATTGACCAAGCTTTTGCCAAAGCCAAAGACAAGCCATGAAGCCACTCTTAAGCCACATGTAAGCCATGTGAGTTGCTCGCATGTGACTTTACCACATTTGGCAAAAGGAGGTCCCCTTTCCTAATCCTTCTTAAACCCTTTTTTACCTTAAGCATGTCACACACTAAACCATGCTTAGCCACCTCATCATGGATGGAGACCACACCATTTTCTCTTGGCTGACCCAAGTGATCCTTTTCAACCCAATACCAGGCCTTGGGTGGTGAACCTAGCCCAAAATCATGGGTTGACTCATTTGAACCCAAAATAGCCTTCCCCCCATTGCCCTTCAATTCAACTCCTTTACACATGTCCATGGCCACTGACCGCACTAAGCCCTGCACCCGACCTCCCGACCTCGAGGGTGACTCCGACCCCGGCCGCCACCACCACAAACTGCCGGAAACCACTAGTGCCGAGAGCTCACATGTGAGTCCAAACTCGGAATTTTCACCGCCGAGTCGCCCCATCCCCACGTGCCATTGCAGCTGTTCTTCTCTTGCCAAGAGCAGCTCATCCCAAGCCTTAAACCCCCGTGGGAGGCCCTCCACCCTCTCCTATTTAAACACCACCCCCTCTCGGCCATAGGAGGTGCTGAACCAGACCTTACTAAAACCCTGCCAAAATTGTTCCAAAACACTCTCCATTCTTAGAGCAGTTGATCCACAGTGATAATTTGCCCTAATCCCCACCAATAGAGCCCAATTTCTCACCAAAATTCCACCCAAAACCGTGGACACTTCTCACGATGGATCAATCCTCAAATTGATTGGTCCTACACCTTCACTGCACCAAGGGAAGGAGTCCACCAAGAAAAGCCCCCTCTCCATGTCACCCATCCGTTCCGTACCCAAGCTTTGTGGATCGGGCTTGGTTGAAATCATACCTAGGTAATTCACTGCACCAGTGAGACTTCATCCGGAGCTTGCTCGGGACCCAATCGAAGGTGACACAACCCTCGATTGAAGCCACACTTCTCCGAGCAAAGGTATGAGCTAACTCTTTATCCGCAGCTTCCGGAGATTCTCCATTTCAAATGCTTTAATTTCAATGCATGATCACCGTATAGATGTATTCGTCTCTTCAAGACGAATCCATAGAGCACAAGAACAGGAAAATCCGTTGAGAAATGAGTGAGTTCTTAGGGTTTTAGTGTGGACGACTCCTGTGCGAGGATGCTTCTCGGACGATGAACTGGATGTCGTTCATTCCATACACGCGCGTACCTGACGGCCGTGATCGAGTCGGATGAGGAGATGGAACGATACAGCGGGCCCCCGGAGTGCTGAGTTGGATGGCGGCGTCGAATGGCTGCGCGACACGCGGCGTTTCGGAGCTGCCGAGGATGGTGTGGCGCTACGTGGATAAGTAGGAAATTAGGGTATTTTTTGATTTATTTAATTTCCTAAACTTCAAAAATGCATAACTTTATGTAGAAAAATCGAAAAATAAAATAAAAATACCCACTTTCTCAAGGAACGTAGGAGAATAATGTGGAAAAGAAATCATTTAATTTCATCAAGTATTTTATTTTTAATGATTTATTTACCCTTCCGCATTGTTTTAATTCTTCATGCATATAGGAAATTCACCATGGCATGAGACCATAGGGCTTAAGCCTCTCGAATTTGGGAACATTCCCCGAATTTTCCAAAGTCGTAGGCCATCCCTATGAGAAGTTATTGAGTTTTCAAATTCATGTTGCCGTTTCGAGTATTTTAAATCCAATAATTAAGCATGTTGTGAAATAAATTCTAGAAAAATTTGGTGATGTTTCTTACGACTCGTAGGACCCTCAGCAAAATAGGTTTTGAATTAATTCACTTGAATAACCCTAATCGGCCTAAACACCCAAAATAGGTCCTTAATTAATTAGAGCTAATCATGCATCAAATTGACTTGAAATCAATTCTCCATCGACCTTTAGAATCAGTAGGAACCCACCATAAAAATTTGAAGTCAATTGGACTTGGTTAGCTCTACTAAATGGGTTGATTAAGCCATTTAGCCAATTTAAACTTTAAAAATTTATAACTTTCAAAATACTTTTAAAAAATTCACCAAATTGGTTTTGGAGCCTAATCAATTTGATGCATTATTTTCTAAAAAGGTTAATTTTTTTGTATTATTTTAATATTTTAATAAATAAAAAATAATAAAAATCACAAAAATAATAAAATTCACTAAAATGTCACATTTTGAATTCTAATCACTGGGAACAAACCCCATATTTTTCTTAAGTCTCTATAATGAGATATTAAATTTTAAAGCCCTAAGGAAATTTTAAAATTAAAAAATATATATTTTTAGTATTTCCACTAAAATAATTCTAATAAATCAAAGAGAAATCAAAAAATTATAAAAATTGATTCTTTGATTTCCTTGATATCAGAGGGATTTTTGAAAAATATAAAATTCATTTTTTAAACTTTATTTTATTTTTAAATTAATTAATAATCCAAAACTTAAAATAATTATAATAAAAATAATATAATTCAAAAAATCACCAAAATTGGTCCAAGTGGTCCTCTGGTCATTAGGAATGTCTCATAATTTTCTTAAGGACAGAAACTTTCCCTTGGTCATATTGTTAAATTTTCCTTGGAAATCTCTATTTTCCACCAAAAATAATTACATAATTAAATTAAATACAGAAAAATCAAAACTAAATTAAATTAAAATGAAACTGAAACCAAAACTAAATTAAAAGTCATTGCAAGATAAAATTCACCGCCACAACATTTCAAAATATAAAACAACTCAAAATTTAACCACAAACAGAACACAAAACTGCAATTACAACTAAATTAAAATGCCTTGTTGGAAGATCGGGAATACCTCGGATGATGTAACCTATGTGTTGCTAACGGGATTTCCCACGGTCTAAATGAAAGTATGGAACTCATTGAGTTGAGTTTAGCAAATTCATCCGGACTAAGTGAATCCGATAAAAATAACGATGCCGAAGGATGGAACCGCGAGATCTTAACCGGTGTTGTTATAAACAACTTTAAGATTTGTTTTAAATAAAACATAAAAAACACTTGGAAATTAAGATTTTCTCTAAACCAAAACACTTTTCTCACCTCCCGATTTATGACTTCTAAAACTAAACCTCCGTAACAACAAGGAGCTCTGGAGCACGGTAGGCAAGACGACCATCGTCGCCGCAAAAACCTCGAGTCTACTTCAAAGAAACCCTCTTAGTATTAAATAACAAAGCCATAGGATTTCGAGGTAGTTTGCCTAGTACAACATAAATCTTCAACTCTTCGTTTGGCATTTGTATGATCATGTCATGTAAATTAAGCCCTAACCAGTCTTAGGATTCCGAGGTAGTCATTCGATATGACATAAACCCTCACATCTTCAAGGCTATTTGTATGATCATGTCATACAAATATAAGTCTAAATTAATTAAAATTGGCAAGATTGAAATAATAAATAAACATTAGGACTTTCCTAAATCCAAGCCAAACAATAGGATAGTCGGAAATTACCGAAGTTCACTTCGAATCCGTGATTTCTCCTACCTTTCTTCCTTTCGAATCCCCAAAATAAAATGTTCCAAACTCGATCCATTCCCTATAGTAAATTCCAAAATTCAATCCTTTCGAAAACTTAAACTCGAAATTCTCGAGAGCGTAATTATCGATTATTATCGAGAGTTCTCTTAGGTGATTCCCGTTACTTAAGATGTAATTAACTATGTGGGCTTGCCTTTATAGAGAATTTTAAGAACCTGTGTAATATAAACCCCGTTTAATGCTTTCATATTAAGCTAGGGAATTCGTAGGCTTATAAAATTGGTTCGCAAACCAAACGGATGTCACAAATGTTCTAGTTTATTTAATCAAGCCCCATCGTCAAGCAAGTGTGTCTATTCTTCAGATAGATACACTAGCTAGTGGTGCGGTGCTTGTTTAGGTAAACTATTCGAGATGTGAGATCGCCTGATTTCATATCTTAAAATTTTCAAATTTAAAAAAAAATTATTTTCAAAATCAAATACTACTTTTCAAATTATTTATTTAAATTAAAATTAAAATTCGCCGACAATTTCTGTTAGGCGACCCCTTTTTAAAATAAAACACTCAACCTAAAAATAATGCCGACAATTTCTGCGACTACTGGGACAATTCCTCTCTCCATTTTAATCGACAATTCTCGTTTTCAAAAATCGGTAGTGTATCCATGTTCCTAGTGGATCAAACTACTCCTTCTTTTCCGTTGGAATACTATGTTCATTTCTACCTCGAACAAGTATAGCCAACATTCTCTCGGATTTAGGAGCCACTGTTTAGACACGCCTAAACAGAGAGGTTCTAAGATCCTTTTACCTCATTTCTGAGGTGGGGTGGACCCCCAATAGGTATTAGTTTAGGAGCGGTCTTGCGGGTCGAGATGTTTTTGCAAGACTTTCTCTTCCTTTTCTAGTTCCTAATCAATTCCTTTTACTCTTCCTACAACTCTCCTTCTTTTATTAATTCTCCTTCCTAACGAACAAATCTTTCCGAAAAGACAATCTTCCTTTAATACCACAAATACACTAAGATAAACGTAAATGTGTTCGGACTCTTTCTTTTTCGTCATAAGTTATACGATAAGAAGAAGCATGATTCGGGACTACACTCGGAATCGCCCCGCAAATGGAAGCCCCAAACCGATCTTCTCCTTCGTCAACGGACTCGACCTGGCCGTATTCAAGGACGAACTGCCTGACAATGGAATTATTCGATTCGGACAAGGATTCGGGGACACCGACATTAAAATCCCCGACATCACTCTATTTTCACTCACAAGCAAAGTACCAGAAACTGAGAAGCCGTTGATTGAGTTCAACCTCAAGTCAACTTACGAATTTCCTCCTCTGCAAAAAATTCCAACTGAGAGGAGTACTGCTGTCCACAGAAGGACTATTGTTGCTACCCCCACTGGTCTAGTTGTCTCTGCACTTACCCTGGCTCCTGCCAAACTAAAGGGGAAGGAAATTCAGAACTATGGTGAACCTGTTACCATGGAGGGTACGTACCTTCCCGCGAGACCTTCCGTTTTGAAATCGGGTCCAGCCTCTAGAATTCCATCGCCGACACCGGACTCGCAGAAGGAACGAAGTGAAGGATCGCTAGAGAAGCCAAAGCCGCCGAGTTGCTTTCCTGTAGGAAATCCCGTAACCGCCCGAGTATACACCGCCGCCTGAATACATACCACTTTTGGGAGGAAGTAGATTCCATCCCCTCTCCGCCGCATAGAATGAAGAAAATGTTCGCAAGATTGCTGCCGCATTGCCTCAGCCCGTATATTACAACGATAGCCATAAGAAAAGGGCCAGAACTACGCCATTTGCTCGACTGCAAACTTTGATAGAGAAGTTAGCAAAGAAGGAAAGGTGCCCTGTATCGAAATTTCGAGAAGGATGTGGCGGGTGCCGCGCCAAATCCCGTCTCGGGCCGCGAGTGAGCCTCGCTATCGTTGCGAAAAGCCAAATAAGAGAATGAAAGCTAGTCCACCCGCCGTTGTTTTAGGACTACGGATTAGGGAGGATACCACCTTCCAAAGCATTTGGTCGACGTACCATCCGGTCCCTAGACCTTCCGCCGCTAGAAGGATGGTATGGCGTCCCACTCACCGGACAATTAAGATCGAAATAACGAACGAGAAGGAAAGTCTCGTTAGGAGACTCGAATCCGAAGAAAGTGCTACCGCAGAGAAAGGGACTCATGAGACGGAAACCCGACAGCTATCGCATGACAACCGCAAAGATGTACGAAAAGACCACTAGAAGATGCTATGGAAAAGCTAAGAACCGATATTCGGCGATTAGCAAGAGAAAGAGAAGAGAAATTCGTAGATGAAGTTAACTCGTCGCAGTTCATGGATGATGAATATACGTAAATTAACATGGTTGAAACACGAGCTTCGTCGCCTTCACAAGGTGCCCCCGCAACTGCAGAAGAGAGGAGCCGAAGTAATGAGGAGGCAAGCTTCCAAGAGAAAGATGATACAATCGCCCAAATGGCAAAAAGGATGGAAGAGATGGTCCGTAGCTCTAGCCACTCTCCGGAGTCGGTTCAACCCCAAAGAGAAACACCCCCGTAAGTTGTTCACATCAGTAGACGGAGGAAAGGAGATTACGTCCGTCAACTGGGATGATCAATTAAAGAAGGATACAACACAAAGCATGATTCCGAAAAGGATATTAAGAACATGGTGGAACAAACAGGTGCGAGAATCCTTGGCACAATCAAAGAGCGGGACATCCATTCGGACCGGTAGACCTTACCTCGAAGAATTCGACGCCGTCCAATATCCGAAAGGCTTTGTACCATCTCTCGTTCAAGACCTTCGATGGAGCCGAAAACCCTCAAAGATGTTACACATTTTCGTGCCGCTTGTTGCAATGCCTGCTGAAGTGATGCCTTACTCTTCGTACAATTTGTCGCTAGCCTATCGTGGATCGCCTTTGATTGGTATGCGGAATTACCAAACTCGTTTCGGTGAAGACATTTTCGTAACTAGAGAACCTCTTCATCAAGCGATTTGTCGGAGCTCCGCACCACATCACTATAGGTGATTTAGTGGCAGAGAAGCGTAAGCCGAACGAAACCTTGGTGGACTACATACTTCGATGGAGGAACCTAAGTATGAAGTGTGAGCCACAACTACAAGAACAACATGCAGTCAGCATTTTACTTAAGAGCATTCATGGCCCGATAGCACTTCTCCTCAAGGGATTTACTATTAAGACTTTCGAGAAGTTGTTAAGAAAGGTCGGAAGCTTGCAAGAGGAGGTGAAACAATTAAGTTTCACCGACAAAACAGACAAACAGAAGCCCGTGAAAACTTTTGAAAAGAAATTCGGGATCGTTGCAGCAGTCGACAAAGGCAAGCAACAGATACAAATATTGTCGAACGGCCGCAACAACCTCAATAGTATCTACAAAGAACCCCGACTCCACGATCGCTCATCTCTACAAGATGAACAACCTCCTCGTCCACAACGTACGTTAAGGGAGCTTCGAGTAGTGAGTATCCGTTCAAGAATGAGGCAGCGTCGAAAATGTTCCGCAACTCGATGAAGACTCCGCATTTCCAACTACTCGTAACCTAAAAGACCCGAAGAAGTCGACAAGAAAGGTGATCCCAACTTTCGCCCTTACCACCGGATGCTTGGACACAAGATAGAAGATTGTATTACCTTCAAAAGTTGGCTCAATGACAATCTTCGAAAGGGAATATAACGATCCCGAAGGAGTACATGAAGGAACCCCAGAAAGGAGGTTCCGTCAATGTTATCTCGACGGATCTCATTGTTCCGATAGATCCCTATGCTACTGATGATGGATGGACTACCTCTTGGACGAAGTCTTCAAAGAAGATCTTGGATCGCATCCAAACCACTTCGGTGCGAGCTTCAATTCAGAGTTCGAAACCTGTCAAGTCGGCGCTATCACTTGCGATAGAAGAACCACCTCAACAGGAGACGATTGAAGAGAAGTAGAAAATCGACGAAGAAGAGAAGACTGAGGCTCTTAAGGCTAGACTAGGGGCTGCTTATCCTAGGATAGTTGTTTCCGATTCGGGGAGAAATCTCTCGAACATCCGACTCCGTATGATTATCTCGCTCACTCCGTGGGATCTTATAATGATAAGGGTTATGGCGTTGGCTACGTCTTGATCGTTTCTAATGATTACGTAACTAGCGACAATCCGGACATCGATTCCGATACAAATGATAATTCTCAAATCATACACAATCTCGATGATCACAATGACGAAGAAGACATCCATCAAGGAGGCTACGAGAGTTCAACAAGTAACGAATTTATTTGTGAGTTTCGAGGAGCTCCAGTCACAATAGAGTTAGAGCCTTCGTACTCCGAAGCTAATCCGTAAGAACCCGTCATTCCGATTCAAGAGGAGACACCAAAGAACTCAATACTAGATTCAAAAGAAATTACGTAGTTAACTCGAGAAGTGGAAGAGTTCTACCTCCGAGAATGGGTCCAAAGGACAAAGGAAAGCGTGTGGTTGTTCGAGAAGAGCCAACCCCTAGCAGCAGAAATACCCATTCGAGAAGAAGTCGAGACACATGAAAATAAAGTGGACTACAACGTGCTAGCCCATCTTAGGAAACTACCTGCCAACCGAGCATCTACGACACTCTCATCTTATCAAAGGAGATGAGAGAAGCTCGATCAAGGCCTTACTCGATCCGCAAATTTGCTTAGCCCAAATGACCGGGAGATTCCTTAGATGAGGTTCGCTCGTTAAAGGAACAAAGCAAGGTGTTACCTTCATGGACAATGACCTACTACTGGGGACGACAGACCACATCCGACCGTTGTACATTTCGCTTATAATAGGGAAGTTTACACTCTCCGCAGTATTGGTGGATCCAGGAGCATTAATCAACATAATGAATCTTCGAACGCTAAGCATATTTGGAAATTGATGCTCGCGAGCTCGAAGCGTACAAAATGTTATTAAGAGGATTCAACCGTAAAGGAGAAAGAGCCCTCTGATCAATAACACCGCTAATGAAAACCGGTGACTTGGCAAAGACAACCGCGAAATTTCACATAATCGATCTCGTAAACGTCATTCAACGTTCTACTCGGGCCGACCATGGATACATGAAAACAGGATGGTACCATCATCCCTACACCAAGGCATCAAATACTACGATGGAGGGGAACAGTGCATCAAAGGTGACTTACAACCATTCTCCGTACATGAAATTGGAATCCATGAAGATGCATCTTATTATGCACCTCCGATGAAAACAATTTTCTCCAGAGATACCATAACAAATGAAGCAAAGGAAATTCGGGATGATGAAGAACCTGAAGTTCTAGTCCAACAGTCACTCACCACTCCCTTACGGTGAGATGGTGAAGGTTTCTCCACAACTCGCATCCGAGGTCGAGGCCGGACGAGGTCGTGCGCAGACGTTAGGACGACTGGACAGAGGAAACCAGCCATCAATGTTGATCGTGCGTATAGCTTCAAGAAGAAAAAGAAATCAAGCTAGAAGCAGCGACAATAAGCTCGAAGAAGCCGCAATTCAGATCCCGCTCGAAGATGAAAAGAATGAAGAATATAAATCGATGTACGAGAAGATTAACCACTATGTACATACTATGACCCCGACCCCCGATCCATTCTAATAAGATCGAGGGTATGGTGGTCAAAGAGGTACGTAGCGGCGTGCAAAGCCAATCAAATTCTACCGTAGTGCTCCTTCCTCCAAAACCGAAAATAATGTACAATTTAAGATGTCACTTCATCGAATTAATGGAATTACCTTTCGAGTGGTACTCTCCCCGTGTTCAAAATTTAATTCAGCCGTGGTTTCTTACCTCGACAATGGACAAAAGGTCAATCACAACATTTTGAAAAATTATGGAATAACTCCTGTCGTCCACCCAATTCAAAGCATGGTCTCGGATTCGGCACGCGAGGATCGCCGACGATACCGAATTTTGCTTGGTTGTCACTTGCGAGTCTAATGAAAACCGCATGGAAACTACGAAGAATTCGAAGATTTACAAATCGGAGACGCTCCACCGTAGTTCGAAGAAGAGATCAAATCTACAATAGATGAGTTAACGAAAGTTAACTTAGTTACTAGCGAAGAACCTAGACCTACCTTTGTTAGCTCCTTACTCAATAAAGAAGACTCTGAAGAAATAATCAAGTTATTAATGGAATTTAAAGATTGTTTTGCTTGGCTCTACGATGAGATGCCGTGATTAGCTCCAGCAGGTCGCAATCCATAAGCTAGAAGTGGATCCTACTTCGTCTCGCCGACAAGGTCCCGTAAGAATGCGTCTAGAAATTGAACAACAAGTCATAGGTGAAGTTAAAAAGCTAATAGACGCTAAATTTGTCTCGCGAAGAACAATACCCAACTTGGTTAGCCAATGTGGTACCAAGCTAGAAGAAGAATGGTCGATCGAATTTGTGTGGATTTCGTAGATTTAAACAAGGCATGTCCAAAAGATGAATTCCTCTACCGATCCCGTAACTAATGATAGACATTGCTTCGACGCATGAAATATTCTCATTCATGGATGGATCTTCGAGATACAACCGGATAAAAATGGCTCTTAAGATGAAAAACTTACAACATTCGTAACGCCGATCGGAGTGTATTGCTACACAATGGATGTCATTCGGACCGAAGAACGCAGAGCAACATACCGTAGAGCAATGACAAGAATTTTTAATGATCTCATCCACAATCAAGTCGAATGCTACGTGGACGATGTGGTCATCAAAAGCAAAGTAAAGGAAAACCACCCGTATGATTCGAGAATTGTTTTCGAACGATTAAGACAATTTAACCTTAAGATGAATCCCTTAAATGCGCCTTCGGCGTCACCTTCGGAAATTCTTAGGATTCGTCGTCCGACATCGTGGAATTGAAATCGACCCGGAAAAGATTAAAGCTATCTTAGCAATGCCGCCTCCCAAAACCTTAAAGCAACTACGATCTTTTCAAGGGAAGTTGGCATATCTTCGACGCTTTATCTCAAACTTGTCGTGTAGGTGTCACTTTCTCGCACTAGCTAATAAGGACGCCAAATTTATTTGGAAACGAAATGCCATAAGGCCTTCGAGGACATTAAGTAATATTTAATGACACCTCCCGTCTTAGCAGCCCTGGCCTCGTGTAGACCATCGATACTTTATACCGCGGCTTTAGACGACTCACTCGAGCCCCGTTAACCTGTGTCAATGATGAGGGTAAAGAAAATGCTCTTTACTACCTAAGCAAATGCTTACTTCCAACGGAAATAAGGTATCCCGCAATCGAAAAGCACTCGTTTGGCCCCGATCTTTGCCGCTCAAAAGCTCGAGCACTACATGCTTTCTCATAAGGTCAACTCCGATCTCGAAATTTAATCCATCGCAATACTCGATGACTCGTCCAACGCTTTCCAAGCCAGACTTGCCGATGGTCAATGATATTATTGCAATTCGATATAACTTTCGTGCCTCTTCGTGCCACAAAGGGACAAGTCTTAGCAGACTTCCTCACAGCACACCCTTTGCCGGCGGAATCTCCTCTCAATGACGATTTGCCAGATGAACAAATAATGAGCCTAGAAGACCCTGATGATCGATGTTGGGAATTATATTTCGACGGAGCATCTTCAAGCACACAAAGACGAAGAATCGCAAGTGATAGTGCCCGGTAAGGCATGGATCGATTAATCTTTATAACACCGGAGCAGGGGATGTTAAGATACTCCTACCACTCGACGTAGCCGTGTACAAACAACTAAGCGTAATACGAAGCCCTCATAACAGGATTGGAATTAGCTATTCAAATGGGGATAACGTACATCAAAATCTACGGGGATTCACAGCTAATCATTCAATAGATCACGGACAAGACAGGATTTTAAAGCCAAGACTCGAGCAATACTTCCAGTATGCCATATAGTTGTTGGAACAGATTCCGAATGTAACGATCTACAAAATTCCCAGAAAAGAAAATGCTTTAGCAGATGCGTTAGCTCGCCTCGCAAAAGAATTTTGCCTGCTTGCAAGATGAATCAGTGGAAGTGTCGGCTCACGGACGTCAGTCCTATCACAAATCGACATAGACACAATAAACAAATCGAAAAAAGAAAAAGAATCAGCTAGAAGAAGCGATGTTAAAACACGTAAGATTAGCGACGACCATTAATGTACTACCCGCAAACGTAAAAACTACTGTGACGATAGGTCGCTAGCCCATCGTATCAAGAAAAGAACTCGTCCCACGCATTAATAAACAACACGTTATACGAAGGTCTTTTCGATCAAATGTGGCTAAGGTGCCTAAGCGGGTCCGAGGCCCGTGAAATTGTTAAAGAGGTCCATTCAGACTCCGTGGCGCTCACCGCCGGTCCGAAGATGAAAATGAAAATTAAAAGACTAGGGTACTACCGGCCCTCGATGATGACCGACCGCATGAAAATCGCCAAGAGCCGTCATCAATGCCAAGTGCACGGAGTGGTTCTACACCAACCTCCAAATGTGTTACATCCGACAACCGCATCATGGCCTTTCGAATGTTGGGGCACAAATATAGTGGGTCCAATGAACCACCATCTTCAAAAGGACATCGCTTCATTCTTGCGGCTACGCATTACTTTTCCAAGTGGGCAAAGGCAGTGCCCACTCGTAGAAGTGAAAGCACACCACGTGCTACAATTTTTCAAGAACCAAGTTGTCTACCGTTTCGGAGTGCCACGCAGATCATCTCGTATACTGGGTCGCATTCGAAGCACACAAATCAACAATTTTGTCAGGAGACACGGAATCGACTGGCGATATTCAATAATTTACTACCCAAGAGCAAATGGCCTGGCTGAGGCTTTTAATAAAACTCTCGTTCAAATCTTAAAGAAAACTTTTGACGACAATAAGAGAAATTGGCACGAGAAGTTATTAGAAGCTTTATGGGCATACCAGACAACCTTCAGAACTCCTACTCAAGCTACACCTTACGCTCTGGTGTATGGGTCCGAGGCAACATGTACTCCTTAGAGGTCCAAACCTTCCTTCACTCGAATTGCAGCTTGCAAACAAAATCACGACAGAAGAGAATGCCAAATTACGACTAGAGGAATTAGAAAGTTTGGAAGGGAAAAGACTTGCAGCGCAGCAGAATTTAGAATTATACCAAGCTAAGATGGTTCAAGCTCATGACAAATTGGTCCGCCCAAGAACCTTCAAAGTTGGTGACCTAGTTCTCGTTCTCAAGAGACCTATCCTTGCACATCGCAAGATAGAAGGAAAATTTGAACCCACTTGGGAAGGGCCGTTCAGTGGTCGAGGCGCCTACTCGAGAGGCTCTTACCGCCCAGTGAATTGCCAAGGAGAACGACATATGCTTCCGATCGCAGACGATACTTCGAAAAGTATTACGCTACCTCGATGTTTCGAAGGAATGAATTCTTCATCCCTAGAAGCACGGGCGAAGTAATTACTTATGACTGGGTCCGAACCCAAAAATAATAAAAAATGTGCTAAAAATAATAAAATCATGATAATAAAGTTTTCCTTGTTTTCTCTTCCATATCAAAATCTCTTTCCTGATCTTATCCCACTTCATTCCTGTTAAATTTAAAAATACAAAAAGTAATAAAAAACTCGTCTTTAATAAACATTTTCTTAATGTTCTTGTTCTTAGTACATGCCTCTCGATCCTTTTCCTTGTCTTTTCGCAAGGAAATGTTGAACGGCGGTTGGTCCCGAACTTTAGAAATGGCGTAAGCCTCGCACTCGACAAAAAGAGGGTGAAAGATGGAGCGATAATCGAGATCGACTCGTACTTCGCACCGCGCAGGCCTCGCAATACGAGGAAGGTGACCGGGTCCCAATCGACCGAGAGGAACTCGCCCAACATGACAAGAATGAAAGTGCGTGGCCCAAGCCACCAATCCAAAGAAGAAGAAAAGGAAAACAAACACTGAAGAAGACAAGAGAATCAAGTCTGTAGTCACTACAGTAGAGGGCAGGCTTGTCAGATCTGCGCCCACAGAAATTCAGGAAGTACGAAGAGCTACTCTTACGGCAACCCAGCGAAGAAATAAAAATCGCCGTATCCGCAAGATGTTAACTAAACTAGCAAATGACCGGCCGCGACGAGGCAAGCTAGCTACCGCGCACGTATACTTCAAGGACGCCAGTTCACCATGTACCTGAAGGAAGGAGGCCAGCTCCCAGGATGACAGAAGAGATCAAGGAAATCTCAGAAAGATCAGAAGAAGGAAGACTACCATGCCACCAGATAAAGTCACCAGTAATGCATAACCTTGTTGCAGAAGCAACCCCGGAGGATGTCCCGACGAACACCACCCCCGAGGAGCCGAGGTATGCAGGAGAACGTGAAGGGATTGAGCCGTTTATCCCACAGTACGTCACCAGGCCTCGCCATTTGCAGATTATTTCGGAATACGAGCTAGAAAGAATGCAGAATGTCCAAAAGAAAACTTTTGAATACTTTGAGAGAATCAGAGGCAGGAGGATCAATATACTAGAAGGCCTCGAGCTACACACAGATGTGTTCTCAGAATACGAACAACAACAAATCGTGGACTGCATCCGGGATTTGAAAAGAATGGGCCGAGCAGTGCCGCCTAAGAGAAAGCACTTACTCGGAACCCTGGAGATGGATGCCGTGGAAAGGTAGAATTACAATACAATGTGGATGCCGCTACAACTTCGCAGAAGACAGAAGGGAAACCCACCGGAATACTCCGTCATGGCTGTGTGGATCCAATGCCATTAGTCATCAAAAGGATGGTAAAAAGAATGATAACATGGAGGGTAATCGCCAAAAGATTGCATACCCACACGCCTGCATCATTAACATTTACAAGAAGGGTGATCGCATACCCCCGCACATAGATCACCACGACTTTGTCGACCTTTCGCACTGGCTTTTCCGAACGAGTGTAATATCATGTTCGGATCCGACCTCCGGATAGCGGCCTGGTGAGTTCCGAGGGCCAAGAAAGATACCATTACCGGTAGGTTCCGTCATGATACTGAAGGGCAATGGAGCAGATGTCGCTAAGCATTACATACCGGGAGTACCCATGAAGCGAATCTCAGTTACTTTTAGAAGGATGGATGACAGGAAAGCACCTTACCACTTCCAACCAGACCCGAAGCTAGAAAGCCTCCGGCCTTACGAGCTGAGAGTTACATGGAAAATATCACACCTCCAATGTACATCCATACGGCATCCTTGCCAAGGATGGCTTGGAAGGTGATGTTATTGACCATGTACCTCACTATTCAAACATGGATTTTTGACAGTATACCTTTTTGGATGAATCGACAAAGATCATACATAGCCCTTTTCGAGTCTATATGGATTGTATGAGATGTATTCCGCATCGAGTTGTATGATGTATCTTCAACATGATTGGAATGAAAGTGACCATGTCACATTTTTGGCCTTCACCTCTTTTGTGCAAGTTGACTGGAAAAAGCCATTAAAGTTAAATGAACTTCGAACAAAGAACAGAAAAGAAACAAAAAGAAAAGAAGAAAACTTTCCTTAAAAATCTAAAAAATAACGAACTCCAAATTCGCATGAACATTAAATGAGTGATAAAATAAATTTGAATCATTAAAAGACAAACAAAATGAACATAAATGTCAAATCAAATCTCAATCAAATTTCAAATTCAATCTTTCCAAATGTCAAATCAAATCTCAAACAAATTTCAGATTCAATCTTTCCATATCTCAAATCAAATCTCAATCAAATTCAAACTTTTGAGGTTGAGGATTTTACATCCGAGACTGCATTGCTTTAGGATTCTTTCCCTATCGCAATGAAATACATCAAATTCAAACTTTTGGAGTCGAGGATTTTACATCCGAGACCGCATCGCTTTAGGATCCTTTCCCTATCGCAATGAAATACATCAAATTCAAACTTTTGGAGTTGAGGATTTTACATCCGAGATCGCATTGCTTTAGGATTCTTTCCCTATCGCAATGAAATACATCAAATTCAAACTTTTGGGCCGAGGATTTTACATCCAAGACCGCATCGCTTTAGGATCCTTTCCCTATCGCAATGAAATACATCAAATTCAAACTTTTGGGGTCGAGGATTTTACATCCGAGACCGCATTGCTTTAGTATCCTTTCCCTATCGCAATGAAATACATCAAATTCAAACTTTTCGGAGTCGAGGATTTTACATCCGAGACCGTATCGTTTTAGGATCCTTTCCCTATCGCAATGAAATACATCAAATTCAAACTTTCGGAGTCGAGGATTTTACATCCGAGACCGCATTGCTTTAGGATTCTTTCCCTATCGCAATGAAATACATCAAAATCAAACTTCGAGGTTAAGGATTTTACATCCAATACCGCATTGCTCTGAGATCTCTCCTCGTTGCAATGATTCAATCCAAACAATTTAATTTTCTTTCGAGGTTGAAGATGTTACATCTAAAACCACAAAATTCCGATTTTCATTTCAAGAATCAAATCCCTTCAAATTAATCTTGACAAAACTTCAATCTAAATTAAAACTCAAAATCTAAACTTACACATCAAACTTAAACTGAAACAAAATGAAATCTAAATTGAAATTCCCCCAGATCATGTGATTTGGGATTCACCTCCTTTTCCTTTCCCCAGCGAGAGTTCAGGAATCTCTAGTCTCGCAGATATACTTGACACCCCCAGCTGAAAACTCTTCTACTCGTCCTAAGTTTGTCACTTGGACATTTGTGTTGGTTTTGTTGATCTTTTCGTCAACGCCAATACGCGCGGTGTGCTTGGTTCAAGCACACCACACCTATCGGGGTCCATTTGTCGACCTCATTTTCGATGAGGTCTTCTTCTTCTTTTTAGTACTTAGGATCTAGCCTTAGGCTTTTTCCTTTGACTCGTCTTAGAGGATTAGAATTAGGACCCACCACTTAGAAATTCAAACCACTTCTCAACTCCCCGCAAACTCCACAAACTCTGACCGTAGACCCCTAATCACCAAGAGGGTCGAAACCAAATGTGGAAGTTTAAAGGATGAGTTCCTATAGGACTCTTTGGCCTTAGGACTACCCTGGGTGGCCTGGTCTGGTGAGGGCTGACTTACACACACACTACACTTATACACTACACACACCTCTTAAAACCACACCTATACCCAACTTGACCTCCTGACTCATGTAGGTGATTGACATGGATGATCCTTAACCCCTAAGCCCTTGGCAAGAGGGTTAGGAACAACATAACGGATGCCTCAAATGAGTCCCTTCATGGCTCATGTGGGCTTAATATGGCTTCATGGCTCAACAAAAATGATTTTATTCCACTTACATTTACCCAATCTTCATTTTTCCAAATTTTCAATTTTCGACCTCTAGACCTCTAACCCTTAAAGTTACCCAAATTTTTCCAAAAATCTCCAAATCACCCAAAATTCCTCAAGACCAATCCCAAACATTCACACATCAATCAAATTGACCATCCATAGCCAAAAATACCAAAAATTCCAAAAAGACCTCCCAATACCCTCCAAATACCCAAAATACCCCTCTTGACCCAAAAATCCAAAAAGTTCAGAAAATTCCCAAAAAATTCCAGAAAATCCCAAATATTCCCAATTTCATTTTGTTCAACTACACCATGGGCCAATTTTGTCAATTTACCATACTTTTGTCAAAACCCCCAATTTGATCCATTTTAACCCAAAGTGAACCCAATGTCAAACTAAACCTATCCAATTGACCCAAATTCTGGTCCAATTCAATTCTAAACTTCAATTCAACATTCCCAACACCGATCTAGACCAAATCCAAGTCCAATTTGATTGACCTTTGAATCCAATTTCACTTTTGGCCTTAAAGCCCAATTTGGACCCATGACCCAAACCTAACCCAAACTAACCAAAACTAACCCTATTCAACTCCAATTAACCCCAAATCTTTTCTAAACCTTCCTTAGCATCCCCACAAACAAAACACTAACATGATTTGCCCAACATTTGGACCCAAACCCCACTCAAATTCAACCCAAAGCTAAAAGACCAAATTTTGACCTAAACCCAAACCTAACCCAAATAAACCCAAACTCCAAAATCAAAACTCAAACAAAGCCAAAACTTCTTTGAAACACTCCCATAAACATTTCCCAACATTTATTTTACATCAATTTCAACCCTAGCCCAACATTGGCCCAAGTTAGCCCAATTTGACCTATATTGGCCCATTCACCAAAGAAGCCCAAATTCAACCCAATTCAAACCCAAATCACTCCCAACTTGCTTCAAATCATTCATGACACATCCATGAGCTAAACTCAACATTTGTTTGGCCCAATCCTTCACAAAATTCCCATCCATAAATTTATTTTCAAACCAAAAGCCCATCTAAAACCATTTCAAAGAGCCCAAAATCTACCCTAAAGCCCACATGACATTTCCATTTGCCATCCATTTAACCAAAGCCATTCCCTAAGTTCCAATTCCATCATCAAATAAATCTAAATCAAGCAATATGCCAAATCCCATCAAATCACCCCTAAATTACCAAAATTTCCAAATTCCATTTTCATGAAATTGACCAAGCTTTTCCCCAAGCCAAAGACAAGCCATGAAGCCACTCTTAAGACACATGTAAGCCATGTGAGTTGCTCCCATGTGACTTTACCACATTTGGCAATAGGAGGGCCCCCTTTCCTAATCCTTCTTAAACCCTTTTTACCTTAAGCATGTCACACACTAAACCATGCTTAGCCACCTCATCATGGACTGGAGACCACACCATTTTCTCTGGCCGACCCAACCGATCCTTTTCACCCAAAACCAGCCTCGGGTGGTGAACCTAGCCCAAAATCATGGGTCGACTCATTTGAACCCAAAATAGCCTTCCCCATTCCATTTCAATTCAACTCCTTTACACATGTCCATGGCCAATTTATCGCACTAAGCCCCAGCCTCGACCTCCCCGACCTCGAGGGTGACTCCGACCCCGGTCGGCCACCACCACACCGCCGAAAACCACTGTGCCGAGAGCTCACATGTGAGCCCAAACTTGGAATTCTCACCGCCGAGCCGCCCCATCCCCAGCCGGCCACTGCAGCTGTTCTTCTCTTGCCAAGAGCAAATGATCCCAAGCCTTAAACCCCCCGGGAGGCCCTCCACCCTCTCCTATTCAAACACCACCCCCTCTCGCCACGGGAGGTGTTGAACCGTACCCATCGAAACCCCGCCAAAATTGTTCCGAACACTCTCCATACTTAGAGCAAGCTTGATCCTCAGCTGACAATTTTCCCTAATCCCCACCAACATAGCCCAATTTCTCACTCAAAATTTCGCCCAAAACCAGACACTTCTCCACAGCTGGATCAATCCTCAAATCGATTGGTCCTACACCTTCACCTCGTACCAAGGGAAGGAGTCCACCGTAAAAGCCCCCTCTCCATGTCACCCATCCGTTCCGCACTCCAAGCTTTGTGATCGGCTTGGTCGAAATCATACTCCGGAAATTCACTGCACTCGGAGACTCTCATCCTGGAGCTTGCTGGGACCCAATCAAAGGTGACACAACCCTCAGATTGAAGCCACACTTCTCTGAGCAAAGGTATGAGCTAACTCTTTATCCCGAGCTTCTGGAGATTCTCCATTTCAAATTCTTTAATTTCAATGCATGATCACCGTATAGATGTATTCGTCTCTTCAAGACGAATCCATAGAGCACAAGAACAGGAAAATCTGTTGAGAAATGAGTGAGTTCTTAGTGGTTTTAGTGTGGACGACTCCTGAGCGAGGACGCTGTGGACGATGAACGGATGCCGTTAATTCCATACACGCGCGGACGGACGGCCAGGATCTCACCGGATGAGGAGATGGAACGATACAGCGGGCCCCCGGAGCACTGAGTTGGATGGCAGCGTCGAATGGCAGTATCGAATGGCAGCGCGACACGCGGCGTTTCGGAGCTGTCGAGGATGGCGTGGCGCCGCGTGGATAAGTAGGAAATTAGGGTATTTTTTGATTTATTTAATTCCCTAAACTTTAAAAATGCATAAGTTTGGGTAGAAAAATCAGAAAATAAAATAAAAATACTCTGTTGCTCAGTGAATGAGGAGAATAATGTGAAAAGAAATCATTTAGTTTCATCAAGTATTTTATTTTTAATGATTTATTTACCCTCTACATTGTTTTAATTCTCCATGCATATAGGAAATTTACCATGGCATGAGACCATAGTGGCTTTAAGCCTTCCGAATTTGGAAACATTCCCCGAATTTTCCAAAGTCGTAGGCCATCCCTATGAGAAGTTATTGAGTTTTCAAATTCATGTTGCCGTTTTGAGTATTTTAAATCCAATAATTAGCATGTTGTGAAATAAATTCTAGAAAAATTTGGTGATGTTTCTTATGACCAGAGGACCCTAGGCAAAATAGGTTTCAATTAATTCACTGAATAACCCTAATCGCCTAAACACCCAAAATAGGTCCTTAATTAATTAGAGCTAATCATGCATCAAATTGACTTGAAATAAATTCTCCACTCGACCTTTAGGATCGTAGGAACTCACCATAAAAATTTGAAGTCAATCGGACTTGGTTAGCTCTACTAAATAGGTTGATTAAGCCATTTAGCCAATTTAAACTTTAAAAATTCATAACTTTCAAAATACTTTTCAAAAATTCACCAAATTGGTTTTGGAGCATCTCTGATATAAGGGGAATTTAAGAAAAATAAAATTGTAATTTTCTAAAAAGGTTAATTTTTTGCATTATTTTAATATTTTAATAAATAAAAAATAATAAAAATCACAAAAATAATAAAATTCAATAAAATGTCACATTTTGAATTCTAATCACTGGGAACAAACCCCATATTTTTCTTAAGTCTCTATAATGAGATATTAAATTTTAAAGCCCTAAGGTAATTTTAAAATTAAAAAAATGTATATTTTTAGTATTTCCACCAAAATAATTCTAATAAATCAAAGAGAATTCAGAAAATTACAAAAATTGATTCTTTGATTTCCTTGATATCAGAGGGATTTTTGAAAAATATAAAATTCATTTTTCAACCTTTATTTTATTTTTAAATTAATTAATGCTCCAAAACTTAAAATAATTATAATAAAAATAATATAATTCAAAAAATCACCAAAATTGGTCCAAGTGGTCCTCTCGACATTAGGAATGTCCCATAATTTTCTTAAGGACAGAAACTTTCCTTGGTCATATTGTTAAATTTTCCTTGGAAATCTCTATTTTCCACCAAAAATAATTACATAATTAAATTAAATACAGAAAAATCACATTTTCTCCTCTCATGTCTTTATTGACACATGAGTGAAGCCACACAAAAATTTCAATATTATTTAAGCTCAATTTAGTGAGTTATGAAATTATTAAGCTTCAAGGGGCAAAATGGTAATTAAAATTTTAATCTTTAATTAAAACTTTAGGCTTAATAAAATTAAAGAGTAAAATATTTGATCCTAATCTGATTTGGATGATTGAAATTTAAATAATTAAATAAGTAGAAACCTACCAAACAATTTGAAAATAATTAAAATAAACCTTAATTAAATAATTGATTAAATTTGGAAGAATAATAAAATTGGAATTTTTAAAATAGGGATATTATTAGGAAGAGATTTGTTATTTAATTTAAGAATCTCTAAATTAATCATCTCAATAATATTTAATTCCTAATTAAAATGATAATCCAAGTTTAAGATTTAAAATGTTAAAAGACTTAATCATTAAATTAAATTAAAATTAAATTATTTAAATTAAACCCTTTTAAAATTTCAATTAAATTAAAATTAAAAGTAAAATTAAATTAAAATTTAAATTAAATTAAATTAAATAAAATTAAATTAAAACATATTAAATTAAATTAAATTAAATTAAATTAAATTAAAACATATTAAATTAAATTAAATTAAATTAAATTAAATTAAATAAAATTAAATTAAAACATATTAAATTAAATTCAATTGAATTAAATTAAATTAAATTAAATTAAATTAAATCAAATTAAATTAAAATTAAAACTAAACCAAATTAAATTAAATTAAAGTTAAATTAAACTCGAATTAAAAAAAATAACATCACCTAAGACATAAAGAAATTCAAAATAAAGCAACTCAACACTATTCCAAATTTAAACTCCATAACCGAAATTAAATTAAATCACAAACCATTTGAACACCAATTTGCCCTCGAAAGCTTTCGGTTATCATAACTCCTAAACGTAACTTTAAATGAAATGTTACTTCACCGATGGGATATTCAAATGTCCTAGTTCACTCGAGCAAGATAACAAAACTCGAATTTCTGGACAATTAATTTATTTGTATAATTAAATTCATTTGGACTTAAAACAATTCTAGAAATATTGAAAAGATGTTTAAGATTCTTCTTAAGAACTTCCTCAATATGATATGATATTTATAAGAACAATCAACTTAATTGTTCTTCGATGAAGAAAATCGTCCTCAAACCAAAACACAAGAACCTAGACGTCATAGGAAACGACTAGCCATAGGATTAGGAATTTGGTAGAAAACCATAACCCGTCCCTTAGCTTTACCTATGAACTTGCTTAAATATTCAAATTATGTTTTAAGTGCAGCTGGGAAGACTGGAAGACCCTCCATGTACGCTTTTATTTTATTGCAATTTATTTAATCGCATCGCACTTACCTTTCGCATGATAAACAACCGTTGCAAGAAAACCAAAACCTTTAGGGTAGCCCCTAAAACTCGAAACCAAAACTAATTTAAAAGTCATTGCAAGATAAAATTCACTGCCACAACATTTCAAAATATAAAACAACTCAAAATTTAACCACAAACAGTAACACAAAACCGCATTTACAACTAAATTAAAACGTCTTGTCGGATGATCGGGAATACCTCGGATGATGTAACCTACGTGTTGCTAACGGGATTTCCCACAGCTCCAAATGAAAGTGTGGAACTCATTCAGCTCGAGTTTAGCAAATTCATCCGGACTAAGTGAATTCGATAAAAATAACGATGCCTAAGGATGGAACCGCGGGATCTTAACCGTGTTGTTATAATCAACATTAAGATTTGTTTTAAATAAAACATAAAAAACACTTGGAAATTAAGATTTTCTCTAAACCAAAACACTTTTCTCACCTCCCCGATTTATGACTTCTAAAACTAAACCTCTCAGTAACAACAAGGAGCTCGGAGCACTAGGCAAGCACGGCCATCGTCGTGCCAAGAAACCCTCTTAGAATTAAATAAAGAAGCCATAGGATTTCGAGGTAGTTTCGCTCTAGTGCAACATAAATCCTCAACTCTTCGTTAGGCATTTGTATGATCATGTCATGTAAATTAAGCCCTAACCGGTCTTAGGATTCCGAGGTAGTCATTCGATATGACATAAACCCTCACTTCTTCAAGGCTATTTGTATAATCATGTCATACAAATATAAGTCTAAATTAATTAAAATTGGCAAGATCAAATAATAAATAAACATTAGACTTTCCTAAATCCAAGCCAAACAATAAAGATAACTGAAATTATCGAAGTTCGCTTCAAATCCGTGATTTCTCCTACCTTTCTTCCTTTGAATCCCCAAAATAAAATGTTCCAAACTTGATCCATTCCCTATCGAAATTCCAAAATTCAACCTTTCGAAAACTTAAACTTTCAAATTCTCGAGATGCACTACCGATTACTTATGGAGAGTTTTCTTAGGTGATTCCCGTCACTTAAGATGTAATTAACTATGTGGTCTTGCCTTTATAAGGAATTTTAAGAACCTGTGTAATATAAACCCCGTTTAATGCTTTCATATTAAGCTGTGGAATTTGTCCTGGCTTATAAAATTAGTTCGCACCAAACGGATGTCACAAATGTTCTAGTTTATTTAATCAAGCCCCATCGTCAAGCGTAGGTGTCTATTCTTCATGATGTATACACTAGCTATCAGGGTGCGGTGCTTATTTATGTAAACTATTCTAGATGCGAGATCAGCTTGATTTCATATCTTAAAATTTTCAAATTTAAAATTATTTTCAAAATCAAATACTACCTTTCAAATTATTTATTTTAATTAAATTAAAAATTCACCGACAATTTCTGTTAGGCGACCCCCTTTTTAAAATAAAACACACAACCTAAAAATAATGCCGACACCTTGACCCAATAGGTCAACTTTTGACCAAAAAGTCAACTTTTATCAAAATGGACAATCCTTGACCCAATGACCAACTCATTGACCCACAAAGACAACTTTTGACCAAAAAGTCAATTTTGGTCAAAATTTTTAATTTTTTACCACGTCATTGACAAAAAAAAGAACATTAGACCAAGAAGTCAAATTCGTCAAAAAGATCAATTTCGTACACAACGACCTAAATGTCAACTTCTGGGGAAAAATGGTCAACTTCGATCCAACGACCAACCCTACGACCCCATTCATCAACTTCGACTAAAAAGTCAACTTCGCCAAAATGGTTTATCCTCGACCCAATGACCAACACATCGACCCAATAGGTCAACTTTTGACCGAAATGTCAATTTTGCTCAAAATTATCAATTTTTGACCTAATGACCACCTCATCGACTCCAACAGTCAATTTTCGACCAAAAAGACAACTTTCGGGCCAAAATAATCAATCCTTCACCCAATGACTAACCCATCGAGCCAATAGTAAACTTTTCGACAAAAAATCAATTTTGCTCAAAATCATCAATTTTCGACCTAATGTTAATCTTCGACCAAATAGTCAACTTTCGTCAAAATGGTCATCTTTGAACCAATGACCAACCCATTGACCCAAAAGGTCAACTTTTGACCAAAATGTTAACTTTGGTCAAAATAATTAATCCTTGACCCAATGACGAACCAATTGGCCTAATATGTCAACTTTTGACGAAAAAGTCAATTTATGTCGAAATAGTCAATTTTTGAATTAATGACTAATTATTGACACAATAAGTCAATCTCTGACCAAAAAGTCAACTTTGGTAAAAAATGGTCAATCCTTGACCTAATGACAAACCCATTGACCCAATAGGTCAATTTTTGACCAAAAAGTCAATTTTGATCAAAATTGTCAATTTTTGACCTAATGACCACCAATTCACCCAAGAGGTCAACTTTTGACCAAAAAGTCAACTTTCGTCAAAATGGTCAATTTTTACCCAATGACCAACCCTTGACCCAATAGGTCAACTTTTGACCAAAACAATCACCTTTGGTCAAAATGGTCAATTCTTGGCCCTATTACCAACTATTGACCAAATAGGTCAAATTTTGACCAAAAAGTCAACTTTAGACAAAATGGGCAATTTCAAACCCAATCACCTCCCCGTTGACCCAAAGAGTTAACTTTTAACCAAAAATTTAATTTTGGTGAAAATAGCAATTTTCGACTCAAATGACCAATTATTAACCCAATAAATTATTCTCTAACTAAAAAGTCAAATTTGGTCAAAATGGTCAATCCTTAACCTAATGACAAACCCATCAACCAATAGGTCAACTTTTGACCAAAATGTCAATTTTGGTCAAAATAATCAATTTTTGACATAATGAACACCCATTAACCCAACAGAACAACTTTTGACTAAAAAGTCAACTTTGGTCAAAATGGTCAATTTTTGACTCAATGACTATCCAATTGTCCCAAAAGATCAAATTTTGTCCAAAAAGTCATTTTCGTTTAAAATGGTCAATTCTTGATCCAATTACCAACTCATTGACCAGAAAGGTCAACTTCTGACCAGAAAGTCAACTTTAGTCAAGATTGTCAATTTCTGACCCAATGACCACCCTGTTGACCTAATGAGTCAACTTTTGACCAAAAAGATTAATTTTGGTCAAAATACTTAATTTTTGGCCTAATGACCAATTATTGACCCAGTAAGTCAATCCCTGACCAAAAAGTCAAGTTTGGTCAAAATTGTCAATCCATGACCTATTGACCAAATTGGTCAACTTTTGACTAAAAAGTTAACTTTTGTCAAAATGGTCAATTCTTTACCCAATGACTAACACATTGACGCAATTAGTCAACTTTTGAACAAAAAGTCAATTTGTGTCAAAATAATCAATTTTTGACTTAAAGACCAATTATTAACCCAATAAGCCAATCTCTGACCAAAAAGTCAACTTTGGTCAAAAAAGTCAATCCTTGACCTAATCACCAACCTACTGACCCAATAGGTCAACTTTAGACCAAAAAGTCAACTTTGCTCAAAATGGTCAATCCTTAATCCAATGACCAACCCACTGACCCAATAGATCGACTTTTGGCCAAAAAGTCAATTTTGGTCAAAATAGTAAATTTTTTACTTAATGACCTAATACTGACCCAATTAGTCAACTTTTGACCAAAAAGTCAACTTTGGTCATAATGGTCAATCCTTGACTCAATGACAAACCCATTGACTCAATAGGTCAACTTTTGACCAAAATATCAACTTTGGTCAAAATGGTCAATCTTTGACCCAATGACTAACTTACTGACCCAATAGATCCAATTTCGACTCGTAATGTCAATTTCGGTCAAAATAAGAAATTTTCGACTTAATGACCACCTATCGACCTAATATGTTAACTTTTGACTAAAAAGTCAACTTTGGTCAAAATGCTCAATTCTTGACCCAATGACTAATTTATTGCCCTAATAGGTCAACTTTTGACCAAAAAGTAAACTTTAGTCAAAATGGTCAATCCTTGACCTAATAACCAACTCATTGACCAAAAAGTAAATTTTGGTTAAAATTGTCAATTTTTTACCTAATGACCACCTCATTGACCCAAAAGGTCAACTTTTGATCAAAAAGTCAATTTTAGTCAAAACGGTCAATTTCTGACACAAGGACCTAAAAGTCAACTCTGGTGAAAATGGTCAATCCTTGATCTAATGACCAAGCCATTGACCCACTCATCAACTTTCGACTAAAAGGTAAATTTTTGCCACAATGGTTAATCCTCGACCCAATGACCATCACATCGACCCAATATGTTAACTTTCACCAAAAAGTCAAATTTGCTCAATATTGTTATTTTTGACCTAATGTCTGCCTGATTGGCCTAAATAGGTCAACTTTTGACCAAAAAGACAACTTTTGTCAAAATGGTCAATCTATGACTAAATGACCAACCCATTGACCTAATAGGTCAACTTTTGACCAAAAGTCAATTTTTATCAAAATAGTCAATTTTTATCAAAATAGTCAATTTTTGACCCATTGACCACTCCGTTGACCCAATGGGTTAACTTTTGACCAAAAATTGACTATTTTGACCAAAAATTCTACTTTGGTCAAAATTGTCAATCCTTGACCCAATGACCAACTCATTGACACAATAAGTCAATCTCTGACCAAAAAGTTAACTTTGGTCAAAATTGTCAATTTTTGACCTAATGACTACCCTACTAACCCAATAAGTCAGCCTTTGACCAAAAAGTCAAGTTTGGTTAAAATAGTCAATTTAAAACTCAATGACTAACACATTAACCCAATAGGTTAACGTTTGACCAGAATGTCAATTTTGGTCAAAATGGTCAATTTTTGACCAAATGACCAACTAATAAACCCAATAGATCAACTTTTGACCAAAAAGTCATCTTCAGTCGAAATGGTCAATGCTTGACCTAATTGCCAATTCATTGGCCAACAGTCAACCTTTAGCCAAAAAGACAACCTTGGTCAAAATGGTCAATTTCTGACCCAATGACCACCGCGTTGACCTAATGGGTCAACTTTTGACCAAAATTTTAATTTTGGTAAAAAATAATTAATTTATGACGTATTGACCAATTAATTACCCAATATGTGAACCACTGGCTAAAAAGTCAACTTTGGTCAAAATGGTCAATCTTAGACCCAATGACCAACCCATTGACCCAATAGGTCAACTTTTGACCAGAAAGTCAACTTTGGTTAAAATGCTTAATCCTTGACCTAATGACCAACCCATTGACCCAAGAGGTCAACATTTGACCAAAAAGTCAATTGTTGTCAAAATAGTCAATTTTTGACCCAATGACTAACCGATTTTCTCAAAAAAACCAAATTTTAACTAAAAAGTCATCTTCAGTCAAAATGGTCAATTCTTAACCCAATTTCCAACTCATTGATCAAATAGGTCAACTTTTAACCAAAAAGTTAACTTTGGTCAAAATGGTCAATTTCTGACCTAATGACCACCTTATTGACCCAATTGTTCAACTTTTGATAAAAAATTTAATTTTGGTAAAAAATAATCAATTTTCGACCTAATGACCAATTATCGACTCCAATATGTCAACCACTCGACGAAAAAGTCAACTTTGGTTAAAATGGTCAATCCTAGCATCCAATGACCAACCCATCGACCAAATAAGTCAGCTTGACCAAAAAGTCAACTTTGGTCAAAATGGTCATCCTTGACCTAATGACCAACCCATTGACCCAAGAGGTCAACATTTGACCAAAAAGTCAATTATTATCAAAATAGTTAATTTTTTACCCAAGGACTAACCCATTGTCTCAATATATCAAATTTTTACCAAAAAGTCATTTTCGTTCAAAATGGTCAATTCTTGACCTAATTACCAACTCATTAACCAAATAGGTCAACTTTTAACTAAAGAGTCAACTTTGGTCAAGATGGTCAAATTCTGACGCAATGACCACTCCGTTGACCAAATGGGTCAACTTTTGACCAAAATTTAAATTTGGGTCAAAATGCTCAATTTTTGACATAATGACCAATTATTGACCCAATAAGTCAATCCTTGACCAAAAGGTCAACATTGGTCAAAATGTTATTCCTTGACCCAATGACCAACCCATTGACCTAATAGGTCAACTTTTGACCAAAAAGTCAACTTTGGCCAAAATGCTCAATTCTTGACCCAATGACCAAAGCATTGACGCTATAAGACAACATTTTAACATAAAGTCAATTTTGGTCAAAATAGTCATTTTTGACCTAATAACCAATTTTTGGCCCAGTACGTAAATCCCTGACCAAAAAGTCAACTTTGGTCGAAGTGGTCAATCCTTGACCCAATGACAAACCCATTGACCCAATAGGTCAACCTTTGACCAAAATGTCAACTTTTGTCAAAATGGTCAATCCTTGACCCAATGACCAAACAAATCGAACTTACAGATCGACTTTTGACCAAAAAGTCAATTTTAGTCAAAATTGTAAAATTTTGACTTAATGACCAATTACTGACCCAATATGTTAACTTTTGAACAAAAAGTCAACTTTGGTTAAAATGGTTAACTTCGAATCCAATGACTAACTCCTTCGAATCCGACAGTCAATCTCGACCAAAAAGTCAACTTTGATCAAAATGGTCAATCCTTGACCCAATGACCAATTCATTGACCCAAAAGGACAACTTTTGGCCAAAAAGTCAATTTTGGTTAAAATTGTCAATTTTTAACCTAATGACCACCTCATAGACCCAAAATGTCAACTTTTGATCAAAAAGTCAAATTAGGTCAAAACGATCAATTTCTGACATAATGACCTAAAAGTCAACTTTGGTGAAAATGGTCAATCCTTGATCCAATGACCAACCCTTTGACACAATTCGTCAGCTTTTGACTAAAAAGTCAACTTTGGCCAAAATGGTTAATCCTTGACCAATGGCTAACACATTGACCCAATAGGTTAACTTTTGACCAAAAAGTCAATTTTGCTCAAAATTCTCTTTTTTGACATAATGACTGTCTCATTGTCCTAAATAGGTCAACTTTTGACCAAAAAGACAACTTTGGTCAAAATGGTCAATCCTTGACCCAATGACCAACCTATTGACCCAATAGGTCAACTTTCGACAAAAAAGTCAATTTTGGTCAAATAAGTCAATTTTTTACCCATCGACTAATTGCTCACTCCAATGGGTTAACTTTTGACCTAAAATTGACTATTTTGAACAAAAAGTATATTTTGGTCAAAATATTCAATTTTTGACCTAAAGACTAATTATTAACCAAATAAGTCAATCTCCGACCAAAAAGTCAACTTTGGTCAAAATGGTCAATTTTTGACCCAATGACCAACCCATTCACCAAATAGGTCAACTATAGATCAAAAAGTCATCTTCGGTCAAAATGGTTAATTCTTGGCCCAATCACCAACTCATTGACCAAATAGGTCAACTTTTGGCCAAAAAACTAACTTTGGTCAAACTGGTCAATTTTTGACCCAATGACCATCCCATTGACCAAATGTGTCAACTTTTGACAAAAAATTTAATTTTGGTCAAAATAATCAATTTTTGACCTAGTGACCAATTATTGACTCAATAAGTTAATCACTGACCAAGAAGTCAACATTGGTCAAAATGGTCAATCATTGACCCAATGACCAAACCGTTGACCCAATAAGTCAACTTTTAAACAAAAAGGCAACTTTGGTCAAAATGGTCAACATTTTACCAAAATATCAATTTTGGTCAAAATAGTCAATTTTTGACCTAATGATTAATTATTGACCCAGTAAGGCAATCTCTGGCTAAAAAGTCAACTTTGGTCAAAATGGTCAATCCTTGACCTAATGACTAACCCATCGACTCCAATATGTCACCTTCGGTCAAAATGATCAATCATTGATCCAATGACCAACCCAATGTTCTAATAGGTCAACTTTTCACCAAAAAGTCAATTTTGGTCAAAATAGTCAAATTTTGAATTAATGACCAATTATTGACCCTATAAGTCAATCTCTGACCAAAAATTCAACTTTGGTCAAAATGGTCAATCCTTGACCCAATAGCAAACCCATTGACCAACAGGTCAACTTTTTGACTAAAAAGTGAACTTTGGTCAAAATGATCAATTTTTAACCCACTGACCAACCCATTAACCCAAGAGGTCAACTTTTGACAAAAAAGTCAATTTTTATCAAAATATTCTCTTTTTGACCCAATGACTAACCCATTTACGTAAAAGTTCAAATTTTGACCAAAAATACATCTTCAGTCAAAATAGTCAATTCTTGACCCAATTACCATTTCATTTACCAAATAGCTCAACTTTTGACAAAAAAGTCAACTTTGGTCAAAATGGTCAATTTCTGACCAAATGTCCACCCCGTTGACCCGATGGGTCATCTTTTGTCCAAAAATTTAATTTTTTTTCAAAATAATCAATTTTTAACCTAATGACCAATTATTAACCCAACAAGAATCTCTGACCAAAAAGTCAACTTTGGTCAAAATGGTTAATCCTTGACCTAATGACCAACCCATTAACCCAAGAAGTCAACTTTTGACCAAAAAGTCAACTTTGCTCAAAATGGTCAATCCTTCACCCAATGATCAACCCATTGACTAAATAAGTCAAGCTTTGTCCCTAAAGTCAATTTTCGTCAAAATCGTTAATTTTTGACCTAATGACTAATTATCGACTCTAGTAAGCTCAATCTTCGACCAAAAAGTCAACTTTGGTCAAAATGCTCAATCCTCGATCTAATGACCAACCCATCGACCTGATAGTCACCTAATCTCAAAAGTCAACTTTGGTCAAAATGGTCAATCCTTGACTTAATCACCAACCTATTGACTCTACAGGTCAACTTTTGACCAAAAAGTCAATAGTTAACAAAGTAGTCAATTTTTGACCTAATGACCAATTATTGACCCAGAAAGCCATTCTCTGACCAAAAAGTCAACTTTGGTCAAAAAGGTTGATCTTTGACCCAATGATAAACCCATGAACTTATAAAGTTAACATTCGACGAAAAAGTTAACGTTGGTCAAAATGGTTATATTCGACCCAATGACTAACCCGTTGAATCTAATAGGTCAACTTTTGACCAAAAAGTCAACTTTGGTCAAAATGTCTAAACCTTGACCTAATGACCAACTCAATGACCCAATAGATCAACTCTTGACCAAAAAGTCAATTTTGGTCAAAATAGTCAAATTTTGACCTAATGACGACTCATTGTGAACAAAAAGGTCAATTTTTGACCAAATAGTCGACTTTAGTTAAAATGGTCAATTTTTAACCCAATGACCAACTCATCAATCTAATAAGTTAACTTTCGACCAAAAAGTCAATTTGGCCAAAATGGGCACTTCTTGACCCGTTGACCAACAGATTAATACAATAAGTTAACTTTTGAACAAAAAGTCAATTTTGATCAAAATAGTCAATTTTTTACCTAATGACCAATTATTGACCCAATAAGTCAATCTTTGAACAAAAAATCAACTTTGGTCATAATGTTCAATCCTTGACCCAATGACAAACCATTAACCAAAGTCAACTTCGACCAAATGTCAACTTTCGACCAAATGTCAACTTTGGTCAAAATGGTAAATCCTTGACCCAATGACCAACCCACTGACCCAATAGATCGACTTTTGACCAAAAAGTCCATTTTGGTCAAAATAGTAAATTTTCTACTGAATGACCAAATACTGACCCAACAGGTCAACTTTTGACCAAAAGTCAGCTTTGATCAAAATTGTTAATGCTTGACCCAAAGAAAAACCCATTGATCTAGTAGGTCAACTTTTGACCAAAAAATCAATTTTGGTCAAAATAGTCAATTTTTGAACTAATGACAACCTCATAGACCTAAATAGGTCAACTTTTGACCAAGAAGACAACTTTTGACAAAATGGTAAATCCTCGACCTAATGACCAACCCATCGATCTAACAGTCAACTTTCGATCAAAAAGTCAATTTTGGTCAAAATAATTTATTTCGATCGAATGACCACCTCGTCGACTCTAATGGGTTAAATTTCGACAAAAAATTCAATTTTGGTCAAATTAGTAAATATTCGACCTAATGACCAATTATCGACCCAATAACTCCATCTCCGACTAAAAGTTAACTTTGCAAAATGATCAATCTTCGACCCAATGACAAACCCATCGACCCAAAGGTTAACATTCGACCAAAAAGTCAATTTTGATCAAAATATCAATTTTTTACCTAATGACCACCCATCGACGCAATAGGTCAACTTTCGACCAAAAAGTTAACTTTGATCAAAATGCTCAATTTTTAACCCATTAAACCCAATAGATCAACTATCGACCAAAAAGTCATCTTCGATCAAAATGGTTAATTCTTTACTCAATTACCAACTCATTGACCAAATATGTCAACTTTTAACCAAAAGTCAACTTTGGTCAAAATGGTCAATTTTTGACCCAATGACCACCCCGTTGACCCATTGGGTCAACTTTTGACAAAAAATTTAATTTTGGTCAAAATAATTAATTTTTGACCTAATGACCAATTATTGACCCAAGAGGTGAATCTCTGACAAAAAAGTCAATTTTTGTCAAAATGGTCAATCCTCGACCCAATAACCAACCCATTGACCCAATAGGTCAACTTCTGACCCAAAAGACAGCTTTGGTCAAAATGCTTAATCCTTGACCCAATGACTAACCTATTGACCCAATAGGTCAACTTTTGACCAAAAAGCCAATTTTGGTCAAAATAATCAATTTTTAACCAAATGACCAATTATTGACTCAGTAAGCTAATCTCTGACCAAAAAGTCAACTTCGGTCAAAATGGTCAATCCTTGACCCAATGTCTAACATATTGATCCAATAGGTCAACTTTTAACCAAAAATTCAACTTTGGTCAAAATGATCAATCCTTGACCCAATGACCAATCCATTAGCCTAATAGGTCAACTTTTGACCAAAAAGTCAATTTTGGTCAAGTTAGTCAAATTTTGAATTAATGACTAATTATTGACCCAATGAGTCAATCTTAGACCAAAAAGTCAACTTTGGTCACAATGGTCAATCCTTTTCACAATGACAAACCCATTGACACAATAGGTCAACTTTTGACCAAAAAGTTTCCTTTTGTCAAAATGGTCAAATTTTGACCCAATGACCGACCCATTGACCCAATATGTCAACTTTTGACCAAAGAAGTCATCTTTGGTCAAAATGGTCAATTTTTTACCCAATGACCAACCCATTGACCAAATAGATCAACTTTTGACCAAATAGTCATTTGCTGTCAAAGTGGACAATTCTGGACACAATTTCTAACTCATTGAGCAAAAAGGTCAAATTTTGACCAAAAAGGCAACTTTTATCAAAATTGTCAATTTCTAACCCATTGACCTCCCCGTTGACCCAACAAGTTAAATTTTGACCAAAAATTCAATTTTGGCCTAAATAGTCAATTTTTAACCTTATTACCAATTATTGGCCCAATAAGTCAATCTCTAACTAACCCATTGACCCAATGACCAACTCATTGACCCAATTGTTCATCTTTAGTCAAAATGGTTAATCCTTGACCCAATGGCAAACCCATTAACCCAATAGGTCAACTTTTGACCAAAAAGTCAATTTTGGTCAAAATAGTCAATTTTTTACCAACCCATTAAACCAATGGCCAACCCATTGACCTAATAGTTCAACTTTGATCAAAAGGGTCAATCCTTGGCCCAATGACAAACTCATTGACCCAATAAGTCAACTTTTGACCAAAAAGTCAATTTTGGTCAAAATAGTTAATTTTTGACCTAATGGCCACCCATTGACCCAATAGGTCAATTTTTGACCAAAAAGTAAACTTTGGTTAAGATGGTCAATTTTTGACCCAATGACCAACCCATTGACCCAATAGATCTACTTTTGATAAAAAAAGTCATCTTCTCTCAAAATGGTCAATTTTGGTCAAAATAGTCAATTTTTAACCTTATGACCAATTTTGGACCCAACGACAAACCCATTAGCCCAACGACAAACCCATTTTTAACCTTATGACCAACTCTGACTAAAAAGTCAACTTTGGTGAAAATGGTTAATCCTTGACTCAATGACAAACCCATTGACCCAATAGGTCAACTTTTGAGCAAACAGTCAATTTTGGTCAAAATAGTCAATTTTTGACCTAATACAATCTTTGACCAAAAAGTCAACTTTGCTTAAAATGGTCAATCCTTGACCCAATGACTAACCCATTGACCTAATAGGTCAACTTTTGACCAAAAAAGTCAACTTTGGTCAAATTGATCAATCCTTGACCTAATGACCAACCCATTAACCAATTAGTCAATCTTGGTTTAAATATTTAATTTTTGAATTAATGACCAATTATTAACCCAATTAGTCAATCTCTCACCAAAAAGTCAACTTTGGTCAAAATGGTCAATCGTTGAGCCAATGACAAACCCATTGTCACAATAGTTCAACTTTTGACCAAAAAGTCAATTTTAGTCAAAATAGTAGCTACATAATGACCACACATCGACCCAATAGGTCAACTTTCGACCATAAAGTCAACTTTGGTTAGAATGGTTAATTTTCGACTCTAATGATCGACCCATCAATCTAATAAGTCAACTTCGACCAAAAAATCATCTTTGGTCAAAATGGTCAATTCTTGACACAATTACCAAGTCATTGACCAAAGAGGTCAAATTTTGACCAAAAAGTCAACTTTGGTCAAAATGGTCAATTTCTAACCTAATGACCTCCCGGTTGACCCAACGAGTTAGCATTTGACCAAAAATTCAATTTTGGTCAAAATTGTCAATTTCTGACCTAATGACCAATTATTGACCTAATAAGTCAATATCTGACCAAAAAGTCAACTTTGGTCAAAATGGACAATTTTTGACCCAATAAAAAAGCCATTGACCCATTAGGTCAACGTTAGACCAAAAAGTCAGTTTTGGTAAAAATAGTCAATTTTTGACCAAATGACCACCCAATAACCCAATAGGACAACTTTTGACCAAAAAGTCAACTTTTGTCAAAATGGTCATTTTTTGAACCATTTACTCAATAGGTCCACTTTTCACCAAAAAGTCATCTTTGGTTAAAAAAGTCAATTCCTGACCTTATCCAACTCACTGACCAAATAGGTCAACTTTTGACCAAAAAGTCAACTTTGGTCAAAATGGTCAATTTCTGACCTAATGACCACCCCATTAACCCAATTAGTTAGCTTTTGGCTAAAAATTCAATTTTGGTCAAAATATGTCAACTTTTGACCAAAAAGTCAACTTTGGTCAAAATGGTCAATCCTTGACCCAAAGACAAACCCATTGACCAAATAATTCAACTTTTGACCAAAAAGATAATTTTGGTTAAAATAATCAATTTTTAATTTATTGACCTCCCATTGACCGAATAGGTCAACTTTTGAACGAAAAGTCAATTTTGGTCAAAATAGTCAATTTTTGACCTAATGACCAATTATTGACCCAGTAAGCCAATATCTGACCAAAAAGTTAACTTTGGTCAAAATAATCAATCCTTGACCCAATGACCAATCCATTGCCCAAATAGGTCAACTTTGACTAAAAAGTCAATTTTGGTCAAAATAGTCAACTTTTGGATTAATGACCAATTTTGACCCAATAAGTCAATCTCTAACCAAAAAGTTAACTTTGGACAAAATGGTCAATCCTTAACCCAATGACAAACCCATTGACCCAATAAGTCAACTTTTGACAAAAAAGACAATTTTGGTCAAAATAGTCAATTGTTGACCTAATGACCACCCATTGACCCAATAGGTCAACTTTTGACCAAAAACTCAACTTTGGTCAAAATAGATAATTTTTGACCCAATGACCAACCCATTGAGCCAATAGGTCAACATTTGAGTAAAAAGTCATCTTTGGTCAAAATGGTCATTACTTGACCCAATTACAAAATCATTAACCAAATTGGTCAACTTTTGACACAAAAGTCAACTATTGTCAAAATGGTCAATTTCTGTCCCAATGACCACCCTGTTAACCCGATGGGTTAACTTTTGACAAAAAATTCAATTTTGGTCAAAATAGTCAATTTTTGACCTAATGACCAATTATTGACCCAGTAAGGCAATCTCTGACCAAAAAGTCATCTTTAGTCAAAATTGTCAATCCTTAACCCAATAACAAACCAATTGAGCCAATAGGTCAACTTTTGACCAAAAAGTGAACTTTGGTCAAAATAGTCAATTTTTGTCCTAATGACCACCCATTGACCCAATAGGTCAACTTTTGACCAAAAAGCCAACTTTAGTTAAAATGGTCAATTTTTGACTCAATGACCAACCCATTGCCCAACAGATCAACTTTTGACCAAAAAGTCATTTTCGGTCAAAATGGTCTATCTTGACCCAATTACTTTCTCATTAACCAAATTGGACAACTTTTGACCAAAACGACAACTTTGGTTAAAATGGTCAATTTCTGACCCAATGACCACCCCGTTGACCCAATGTGCCAACTTTTAACAAAAAAATTTAACTTTAATCAAAATAATTAATTTTTGACCTAATGACTAATTATTGACCCAATAAGTGAATCTCTGACCAAAAAGTCAACTTTGATCAAATTGGAGAATCCTTAACTCGATGACAAACCCATGAACCCAAAACTTCAACTTTTGGCCAAAAAGTCAATTTTGGTCAAAATAGTCATATTTTGACTTAATGACCACCCATCGACCTAATAAGTCAACTTTCGACAAAAAGTCTATTTTGGTCAAAATAGTAAATTTATGACCTAATGAACAATTATTAAATTTCAAGAAGCCAATCTCTGACCAAAAAGTTAACTTTAGTCAAAATGGTCAATCCTTGACCCAATGATGAACCCATTGCCCTAATAGGTTAAGTTTTGACCAAAAAGCCAACTTTTGTCAAAATGATCAATCTTTGACCCAATGACCAACCCATTGACCTAATAGATCATCTTTTGACCAAAAAGTTAATTTTGGTCAAAATAGTCAATTTTTGAATTAATGACCAATTATTGACCCAAAAAGTCAATCTCTGACTAAAAAGTCAACTTTAGTCAAAATGGTCAATCCTTGACCCAATGACAAACCCATTGACCAAATAGGTCAACGTTTGATCAAAAAGTCAATTTTGGTCAAAATAGTCAATTTTTTACCTAATGAGAACCCATTGACCAATAAGTCAACTTATCACTAAAAGGTCAACCTTGGTCGAAATGGTCCATTTTTGACCCAATGACGAACCCATCAATCTAACAGATTAACTTTCAATAAGAGTCATATTCGGTCAAAATGGTCAATTCTTGACCCAATTACCAACTCATTGAACAAATTGGTCAACTTTTGACCCAATGACGAAATTGGTCAATTTCTGACTCAATGACCAACCCGTTGATCCAATAGGTTAACTTTTGACCAGAAAGTCAATTGTGGTCAAAATAGTCCATTTTTGACCTAATGACTAATTATTGACCCGGTAAGCCAATCTTAGACAAAAAATTCAACTTTGGTAAAAAATGGTCAAACCTTGACCCAAAGATTAACCCATTGACACACAGTCAACTTTTAACCAAGAAGTCAATTTTGGTTAAAATAGTCAAATTTTGACCTAATGACCACCCCTTGACCAACAGTCAACTTTTCACCAAAAAGACAACTTCGGTCAAAATGGTCAATCTTTAACCCAATGTCCAACACATTGACCCAATATGTCAACTTTCGACTAAAAGGTCAATTTTGGTCAACATAGTCAATTTCGACCCAATGACCAATTATCGACCCAAGAAGCCAATCTCTGGCCAAAAAGTCTACTTTGGTCAAAATAATCAATCCTTGACCCAATGACAAACCCATTGACCTAATAGGCAACTTTGACAAAAAAAGTCAATTTTGGTCAAAATAGATAATTTTTGACCTAATGACCACCACCCATTGATCTAATAAGTCAACTTCGACCAAAAAGTCAATTTTGGTCAAAATAACTAATTTTGGTCAAAATAACACTTCGACCTAATAACCACCCATTTACCCAATCAGGTCAACTTTCGACCAAAAAGTCAACTTTCCTTATAATGGTTAATTTTCGACCGAATGACTAACCAATTGATGCAACAGTCAACTTTCGACCAAAAAAGTCATCATTGGTCAAAATGGTCACATCTTGACCCAATTATCGACTCATCGACCAAATAGGTCAACTTTTGACCAAAAAGTTAACTTTTGTCAGAATGGTCAATTTCTGACCCAATAACCACCCCGTTGTCAAATTTTGACTCAAAAATTAATTATGGTCAAAATAATCAATTTTTAACCTAATGACCAATTATTGACCCAATAAGTCAATCACTGACTAAAAAGTCGACTTTGGTTAAAATTATCAATTCTTAACACAATGACCAACCCATTGACCCGATAGGTCAACTTTTGACCAAAAAGTCAGCTTTGGTTAAAATGGTCAATCCTTGATCCAATGACCAACCCATTGACCCTATAAGTCAAGTTTGGTCAAAATAGTCAATTTTTGACCAAATGACCAATTATTGACCCTGTTAGCCAATCTCTGAACAAAAAGTCAACTTTGGTCAAAATGGTATATCTTTGACCCAATGACAAACCATTGACCCAATAGGTCAACTTTTGACCAAAAAGTCAACTTTGGTAAAAATGATCAATTTCTAACCCAAAGACCAACCCATTGACCCAATAGGTCGACTTTTGACTAAAAGTCAACTTTGGTCAAAATGGTTAAACCATGACCCAATGACCAACCCATTGACACAACAGTCAACTTTTGACTAAATAGCTCAAATTTTGGCTAAAAAGACAACCTTGGTCAAAATGGTCAAACCTTGACCCAATGACTAACCCATTGACCGCCTCAGTGACCTAAATAGGTCAAATTTTGACCAAAAGATAACCTTGTTTAAAATATTCAATCTTTGACCCAATGACCAACCCATTGACCCAATAGGTCCACTTTTGACTAAAAAGTTAATTTTAGTCAAAATAGTCAATTGTTGACCTAATGACCAATAAATGACCCAGTAAGCCAATCTCTGACCAAGAAGTCAACTTTGGTCAAAATGAATTATTCTTTGACCTAATGACAAACACATTGACCCAATAGGTCAACTTTTGACCCAAAAGTCAACATTGGTCAAAATGGTCAAACCTTGACCTAATGACCAACCCATTGAAACAATAGGTCAACTTTTCACCAAAAAGTTAATTTTTGTCAAGATAGTTAAATTTTTGACCTAATGACCACGCATTGACCAAATAGGTCAACATTTGACCAAAAAGACAACTTTGGTCAAAATGGTATATCATTGACCCAATGACCAACGCATTGACCCAATAGGCCAACTTTTGACCAAAAAGTCAATTTTGGTTAACAAAGTCAATTTTTTACCAAATGACCAATTATTGATCCAGTAAGCCAATCTCTGACCAAAATAGTCAACTCTGGTCAAAATGGTCAATTTCCGACCCAATTACTAACCCATTGACCCAATAGGTCAATTTTTGACGAAAAAATCAACTTTGGTCAAAATGATCAATCCTTGACCCAATGACCAACTCATTGACCTAAAATGACAACTTTTGACCAAAAAGTCAATTTTAGTCAAAATTATCAATTTTTGACCTAATGATCACCCATTGACCCAATAGGTGAACTTTTGACCAAAAAGTCAACTTTCGGTTAAAATGGCTCAATTTTCGACCAATTAACAACCCATCAATCTCAACTTCGACCAAAAAGTCAATTTCGTTCAAAATGGTCAATTGTTGACCCAATACCAACTCATTAACCATATATGTCAACGTTTGAACAAAAAGTCAACTTTGGTCAAAATGGTCAATTTCTGACCCAATGGGTCAACATTTGACAAAAATTTTAATTTTTGTCAAAATTGTCAATTTTTTACCTAATGACCACCTCATTGACCCAAAAGGTCAACTTTAGACCAAAAAGTCAAATTTGGTCATAATGTTCAATTAATGACACAATTACCAAAATGTCAACTTTGGTGAAAATGGATTATCCTTGATCCATTGAATTGACCCAATTTGTCACTAGCTCAAAAATCAATATTGGTTAAATTGGTCAATGTCAATCTAATGACCAACTCTTTTGACCCAAAAGGACAACTTTTTGACCAAAAAGTCAATTTTCGTTAAAATTGTCAATTTTTGACCTAATAACCATCTCATTGACCCAAAAGGCCAACTTTTGATCAAAAAGTCAATTTTGTTCAAAACTATCAATTTCTGACACAATAACCTAAATATCAACTTTACTGAAAATGGTTAATCCTTGATCTAATGACCAACCCTTTGACCCAATTCGTCAACTTTTGATTAAAAAGTCAACTTTGGCCAAAATGGTTAATCGTTGACCCAATGACCAACACATTGACCCAATAGGTCAACTTTTGACTAAAAAGTCAAATTTCCACAAAATTGTCAATTTTTAACCAAATGACATCCTCATTGACCTAAACAGGTCAACTTTTGACCAAAAAAACAACTTTTGTTAAAATGGTCAATCCTTGAACCAATGACCAGCCCATTGACCCAATAGGTCAACTTTTGACCAAAAAGTTAATTTTGGTCAAAATAACCAATTTCTGACCCAATGACCACTGCTAGTAAGACAACGGGTTAACTTTCGACAAAAAATTGACTTTTTTAAAAAAATTCTATTTTAGTCAAAATATTCAATTTTGGCCTAATAACCAATTATTAACCCAATAAGTCAATCTTTGACCAAAAAGTCAACTTTGGTTAAAATTGTAAATCCTTCGCCCAATGACAAACCCATTGACCCAATAAGTCAACCCATCGAATCCAATGACCTAATGGTAACCCATTGAGCTAATAGGTCAACTTTTGACCAAAAAGTCAACTTTGGTCAAGATGGTCAATTTTTGACCCACTGACCAACCCATTGACCAAATAGATCAACTTTTTACTAAAAAGTCATCTTCGGTCAAAATGGTCAATTTTTGGTCCAATCACCAACTCATTCACCAAATAGGTCAACTTTTGGCCAAAAAGTCAACTTTGGTCTAAATGGTCAATTTTGGACCCAAAGACCACCCCGTTGACCCAATGGGTCAACTTTTGACATAAAATTTAATGACCTAATGACAATATATTAACCCAATAAGTCAATCTCTAACCAAAAAGTCAACTTTGATCAAAATGGTCAATCCCTGACCCAATGACCAAACCATTGACCCAATAAGTCAACTTTTGACCAAAAAGTCAACTTTGGTCAAAAAGGTCAATCCTTGACCCAATCCCAACCTATTGACCCAATAGGCTAATTTTTTACAAAAAAGTCAATTTTGGTTAAAGTCAATTTTTGACCTAATGACCAATTATTGACCCAGTAAGCTAATCTCTGACCAAAAAGACATCTTTGGTCAAAATGGTTAATCCTTGACCCAATGACCACCCCATCAATCCAATAATCAACTTTTGTCAAAATGATCAATCCTCGACCCAATGACCAACCCAATATCATAATAGTCACTGATGAAAATCGCAATTTTGGTCAAAATAATCACTTTTAATTAATGACCTATTATCGACACAATAAGTCAATCTCTGACCAAAAAGTCAACTTTAGTCAAAATGGTTAATGCTTCGAGCTAATGGCAAACCCATCGACCTAATAGTCAACTTTCGACCAAAAAGACAATTCTTTGACCTAATGACCACCCATGCACTCAACAGTCAACTTTTGACCCAAAAGTGAACTTTAGTCAAAATGCCCAATTTTTGACCCAATGACTAACCCATTAACCAAATAGATCATTTTTTGACAAAAAAGTCAACTTTGGTCAAAATGGTCAATTCTTGACCCAATTACCAACGCTTGACCAAATAGGTCGACTTTTGACCAAAAAGTCAACTTTGGTCAAAATGATCAATTTATGACCTACCCCATTGACCATTTTGGTCAAAATACCTAATTTTTAACCTCATGACCAACTATCGACCTAATAAGTAAATCTCTCGACCAAAAAGTCAACTTTCGTCAAAACTAGCAATTCTCGATCCAATGACAAATCCATCGACTCAAAGTGTCAACTTTGACTAAAAAAGTCAATTTTGGTCAAAATAAGTAAATTTTCGAACTAACGACCACCCATCGCCCAACAGTCAACTTTTGACCAAAAAGTCAACTTTTGTCAAAATGATCAATTTTGACCTAATGATCAACCCGTCGATCTAATGGGTCAACTTTCGACCAAAAGTCAACTTTGGTCAAGTTGAAATACTTCGACCCAATGACCAATTATCAACCCAATAACTCCACTTTCGACCAAAAAGTCAACTTTTGTCAAAATGGTCAATTTCTAACCCAATGACAGACCATGTCGACTCAAATGGGTTAACATTTCGACCAAAAGTTCAACTTTTGATCAAAATACTCAATTTTTGACCTAATGTCCACCCATCGACGCAATAGTCGACTTTCAAAAAGTTAACTTCGTCAAAATGCTCCATCTTTGACCCATTAAACTCAGATCATTTACACCAAAAAGTCAACTTCGATCAAAATGGTTAATTCTTTACTCAATTACCAACTCATCGACCATATATGCTCAATTTTAACCAAAAGTCAACTTTGGTCAAAATGGTCAATTTCGACCCAAGACCACCTCGTCAATCGATGCGGTCAACTTTCGACCAAAAATTTAATTTTGGTCAAAATAATCAATTTTCGACCTAATGACCAATTATCGATCCAAGAGGTGAACTCGACCAAAAAGTCAACTTCTGTCAAAATGGTCAATCCTCGATCCAATAACCAACCCATCGACCCAATAAATCAACTTCGACAAAAAGATGCATCTTCGGTCAAAATGCTTAATCCTCGACCTAATGACTAACCTATTGACCCAATAGGTCAACTTTTCGACCAAAAAGCCAATTTCTGGTCAAAATAATCAATTTTTGAACCAAATGACCAACTATTGATCAATAGTGCCAATCTTCTCGACCAAAAAGTCAACTTCGGTCAAAATGTCATTAATCCTTGACCCAATGTCTAACATATTGATCCAATAGCATCAACTTTTAACCAAAAAGTTCAACTTTAGTCAAAATGATCAATCTCAACCTAATGACCAATCCATTAAACTTAATAAAGTCAATCTCACCAAAAAGTCAATTTCGGTCAAGTTAGTCAAATTCAATTAATGACTAATTATCCGAATCTAACGAGTCAATCTTTCACCAAAAAGTCAACTTTGGTCACAATGGTCAACTTTTCACAATGACAAACCCATTGACACACAAGGTCAACCTTCGACCAAAAAGTTCTTTGTCAAAATGGTCAAATTTCGACCTAATGACCGACCCATCGACCCAATATGTCAACTTTGACCAAAGAAGTCATCTTTGGTCAAAATGGTCAATTTTTTACCCAATGACCAACCCATTGGACCAAATAGATCAACTTTTGACCAAATAGTCATTTCGTCAAAGTGGACAATTCTCGACACAATTTCTAACTCATCGAGCTTAAAAGGTCAAATTTCACTAAAAAGGCAACTTTTATCAAAATTGTCAATTTCTAACCCATCGAATTCTCGTCAACTTAACAAGTTGTACTTGACCAAAAATTCAATTTTGGCCTAAATAATAATTTTAACTTTATTACCAATTATTGGCCCAATAAGTCAATCTCAATCAATCCATCGACCTAATGACCAACTCTATCGACTCAATCGTTTTCATCTTTAGTCAAATGGTTAATCTCGAATTCAATGGCAAACCCATTAACCTCATCTGTCAACTTTTGACTAAAAGTCAATTTTCGTCAAAATAGCCAATTTTTTACCAACCCATTAAACCAATGGCCAACCCATCGATTCCACAGCTTCAACTTCGATCAAAAGGTCAATCTCGCCCAATGACAAACTCATCGACCCAATAAGTCAACTTTTTGACCAAAAGTCAATTTTGGTCAAAATAGCTAATTCTTCGACCTAATGGCCACCCATCGACCCAACAGTCAATTTTCGACCAAAAAGTAAACTTCGGTTAAGATGGTCAATTTTCGACCCAATGACCAACCCATCGACCTACATAGATCTACTTTCGATAAAAAAGTCATCTTCTCTCAAAATGGTCAATTTCGGTCAAAATAAATCAATTTTTAACCTTACGACTAATTCTGGACCCAACGACAAACCCATTAGCCCAACGATAAACCCATTTTTAACCTTATGACCAACTCTGACTAAAAAGTCAACTTTGGTGACAATGGTTAATCCTTGACTCAATGACAAACCCATTGACCCAACAGTCAACTCTCGAGCAACAAATTAATTTTGTCAAAATAACTAATTTGACCTAATACAATCTTTGACCAAAAAGTCAACTTTGCTTAAAATGGTCAATCCTTGACCCAATGACTAACCCATTGACCTAATAGGTCAACTTTTGACCAAAAAAGTCAACTTTGGTCAAATTGATCAATCCTTGACCCAATGACAAACCCATTAACCAATTAGTCAATCTTGGTTTAAATATTTAATTTTTGAATTAATGACCAATTATTAACCCAATTAGTCAATCTCTCACCAAAAAGTCAACTTTGGTCAAAATGGTCAATCGTTGAGCCAATGACAAACCCATTGTCACAATAGTTCAACTTTTGACCAAAAAGTCAATTTTAGTAAAAAAATAAATTATCGACATAATGACCACACATCGACCCAATAAGTCAACTTCGACCATAAAGTCAACTTCGTTAGAATGGTTAATTTTCAACCAATGACCGACCTATCAATCTAACAGTCAACTTTTCACCAAAAATCATCTTGGTCAAAATGGTCAATTCTCGACACAATTACTAAGTCATCGACTAAAGAGGTCAACTTTCACCAAAAAGTCAACTTTGGTCAAAATGGTCAATTTCTCAACCTAATGCACCTCCCTGATTGACTCTAACGAGTTAAAGATTTGACCATAAAATTCAATTTTGGTCAAAATTGTCAATTTCTGATCTAATGACCAATTATCAATCTAATAAGTCAATATCCACAAAAGTCAACTTCGTCAAAATGATAATTTTCGACCCAATAAAAAAGCCATCAACCCATTATGTCAACGTTAGACCAAAAAGTCGCATTGGTAAAAATACCAATCTTCACCAAATGACCACCCAATAACCCAATAGACAACTTTCGACCAAAAAGTCAACTTCGGGTCAAAATGGTCATTTTTCAACCATTTAATTAACAGTCCACTTTTCACCAAAAAGTCATCTTTCGTTAAAAAAGTCAATTCCCGACCTTATCCAACTCATCGACTAACAAGTCAACTTTCACCAAAAAGTCAACTTTGGTCAAAATGGTCAATTCCTCGACCTAATGACCACCCCATTAACCCAATTAGTTAGCTTGGCTAAAAATTCAATTTGTCAAAATAAGTCAACTTTCACCAAAAAATCAACTTTGATCAAAACTGGTCAACTCTCGACCCAAAGACAAACCCATCGAATCTAATCAAATTAACTTTTCACCAAAAAGATAATTTTGGTTAAAATAATCAATTTTTAATTTATTGACCTCCATCGAATCGAATAAGTCAACTTTCGAACGAAAAGTCAATTTTGGTCAAAATAACTACTTCGATCTAATGACCAATTATCGACCCAAGAAGCCAATATCCGACCAAAAAGTTAACTTCGTCAAAATAATCAATCCTCGATCTAACGACCAATCCATCGCCTAAATAGGTCAACTTCGACTAAAAAGTCAATTTTGGTCAAAATAACTAACTTTTCGATTAATGACCAATTTCACCCAATAAGTCAATCCCTAACCAAAAAGTTAACTTCGACAAAATGGTCAATCCTTAACCCAATCGACAAACCCATCGATCTAATAAGTCAACTTCGACAAAAAAGACAATTTTGTCAAAATAAATCAATTGTCGACTAAATGACCACCCATCGATCTAATAGTCAACTTTGACCAAAAACTCAACTTTCGTCAAAATAGATAATTTCGACCCAATGACCAACCCATCGAGCTAACAGTCAACATTCGAGCAAAAAGTCATCTTTGGTCAAAATTGACCATTATCGATCTAATTACAAAATCATTAACTAAATCGGATCAACTTTCGACACAAAAGTCAACTATTACCAAAATGGTCAATTTCTCGTTCTAATGACCAACTCGTTAACCCGATGGGTTAATCTCGACAAAAATTCAATTTTGGTCAAAATAAATAATTTTCGACCTAATGACTAATTATTGATCGACCAAAGAAGGCAATCTCCGACCAAAAAGTCATCTTTAATCAAAATCACCAATCCTTAACCCAATAACAAACCAATCGAGCTAATAAAGTCAACTCTCGACCAAAAAGTGAACTTTCGTCAAAATAACACTTTCATTCTAATGACCACCCATCGATCTAATAGTCAACTTCAACAAAAAGCCAACTTTAGTTAAAATGGTCAATTTTCGACTCAATGACCAACCCATCGCCTACCGTATCAACTTTCGACCAAAAGTCATTTTCATCAAAATGGTCTATTCAACTCAATTACTTTCTCATTAACCAAATTGACAACTTTTGACTCAAAATGACAACTTTGGTTAAAATGGTCAATTTCGACCTAATGACCACCCCGTCAATCTAATGTGCCAACTTTTAACAAAAAAATTTAACTTTAATCAAAATAATTAATTTTCGACCTAATGACTAATTATCGACCTCAATAAGTGAATCTCTCGACCAAAAAGTCAACTTCGATCAAATCGGAGAATCCTTAACTCGATGACAAACTCCATGAACCCAAAACTTCAACTTTTGGCCAAAAAGTCAATTTTGGTCAAAATGATTACATTTCGACTTAATGACCACCCATTGACCTAATAGTCAACTTTTCGACAAAAAAGTCTATTTTGGTCAAAATAGTAAATTTATGACCTAATGAACAATTATTAGCCCAGTAAGCCAATCTCTGACCAAAAAGTTAACTTTAGTCAAAATGGTCAATCCTTGACCCAATGATGAACCCATTGCCCTAATAGGTTAAGTTTTGACCAAAAAGCCAACTTTTGTCAAAATGATCAATCTTCGACCTAATGACCAACCCATCGACCTAACAGTATCATCTTTCGACCAAAAAGTTAATCTTGGTCAAAATAGTCAATTTTCAATTAATGACCAATTATCGACTCAAAAGTCAATCTCGACTAAAAAGTCAACTTTAGTCAAAATGGTCAATCCTCGACCCAATGACAAACCCATCGATCCAACAAGTCAACGTTCGATCAAAAAGTCAATTTTGGTCAAAATAATCAATTTTTTACTCTAATGAGAACCCATCGACCAATAAGTCAACTTATCACTAAAAGGTCAACCTCGTCGAAATTGTCCATTTTCAATCCAATGACGAACCCATCGACCTAACAGATTAACTTTCGAATAAGAGTCATATTCGGTCAAAATGATCAATTTTCACCCAATTACCAACTCATCAACAAATCTGGTCAACTTTCGACTCCAATGACGAAATCGGTCAATTTCTCGACTCAATGACCAACCCGTCGATCCAATAAGTTAACTTCGACTGCAAAGTCAATCAGTAGTCAAAATACCCATTTTGACCTAATGACTAATTATCAACCTCTAAGCTCAATCTTAGACAAAAAATTCAACTTAGGTAAAAATGGTCAAACCTCGACCCAAAGATTAACCCATCGACACTAACAGGTCAACTCTTTAACCAAGAAGTCAATTTTGGTTAAAATAAGTCAAATTTTCGACCTAATGACCACCCTCGACCAATAAGTCAACTTTTCACCAAAAAGATCAACTTCTGGCCAAAATGGTCAATCTTTGACCCAATGGCTCACCTATCGGGTCACGGAGGTCATTGACCCAAAAATTGACTCAACTTTCGACCAAAAGGTCACTCATTCGGTCAAAAAGTCAACTATTGGTTTAAATGGCCTGATTCTTGGTTCAAGGACCGACTAATTCGACCAAAGCCGACTTTTGAGTCAAAGATTCACAACGGCGGTTATCGTGGTCGAAATCGACCATTCCCGACAAAAGTTAACTTTTTGGTCAAAAGTCGACCTATTTGGTCGATGAGTCGATAATCGGGTCAAGATGCGACCATTTCGACCAATGATGACTTTTTCGGTCAAAAGCCGACCTATCGCATCAATCAAGTTACTATTCGGTCAAAAATTAACCATTATAAGGAAAGTCAATTTTTCGTCAAAAGTCAATCTCATTGGGTAAATCGAGGATGCTATTAGGTCAAAAATTGACTATTTTGACTAAAATATAACTATTTCGACCAAAATTGACTTTTTGGTCAAAAGTTGACCTATCGATCAATGAGGTGGTCATTAAGTCAAAATTATCTATTTCGACCAAAATCGACTTTTTCATCAAAGCCGCCTATTGGGTCAATGGGTTTGTCATTGGGTCAAGGAATCGATTATTTCGACCAAAGTAGACTTTTTGGCCGTAGATCGGCTCATCGGGTCAATAATTTGGCCATTGGGTCAAAAATCGACTATGTCGACCAAAATCGACCTTTTAGTCAAAAGTCGACATATTGGGTCAATGTGTTAGTACATTGGGTCAAAGATTGACCATTTTGATCGAAGTTGTCTCTTTTGGTGAAAAGTCGATCTATTTGGTCAAGGGGCGTCATTAGTCGACTCGACTATTTTAACCAAAATCAATTTCGGTTAAAAGTCAATCTATCATGTCAATGGGTCACACTGGGTCAAGGTTCGACCATTTTTTACCAAAGTCGAATTTTTTGTCTAAGATCGGCTTACACGGTCAATAATCGTCATATAGGTCAAATTAATTATTTTGACCACAACTGACTTTCTCGTCAAAAGTTAACCTATTGATCAACGCGTCGTCATCGAGTCGAAATCGACCTCAATTATTATCATTGGGTCAAAAGTCGACCAATTTGTTCAATGATGTCTGTAATCGGGTCAAGAATCGACCATTTCGACCGAATACGACTTTTATTCAAAAGTTGATCATTCGGTCAATCGGGTTCATTATCTGTCAAAAATCGACCATTTCGACCAAGGTCAATCTTTAGCCGATAAGTCGATTTATTGGTCAAATCGGTTCTCATTAGGTCAAAATCGATCATTTCGACCAAAATCGACTTTGATCAAACGTCGATCTATTCGGTCAATGGGCTCATTGGATCGGGTCAAGGATTGACCATTTCGACTAAAGCTTGACTTTTTAGTCAGAGAGATCGACTTTTGGGTCAATAATCGGTCATTAATTCAAAAATCGACTATTTCGAATTCAAAATTAACTTTTTGGTCAAAAGATCGATCTATTAGGTCAATAGGTCTGGTCATCGGGTCAAAGATCGATCATTTTCGACAAAAGTTGGCTTTTTGGTCAAAACTCAACCTATTAGAGCAATGGGTCTCATCATCGTCAAGGATCGATCCATTTTGACTAAAGTTAACTTTTTGGTCAGAGATTGGCTTACTGGGCTAATAATTGTTCATTAGGTCATAAATTTACTATTTTGACCAAAATAGACTTTTTTGTCAAAAGTTGACTATTAGGTCAATGGGTGGTCATTAAGTCAAAATATGACTATTTTGACCAAAATTGACTTTTTGGCCAAAAGTTGAAGTTTTGGGTTCATGGGCTCGTCATCGAGTTAAGGATTCGACCATATTTGACCAAAGTTGACTTTTTGGTCGAGATTCACTTATTGGGTCAATAATTACGTCATTAGGTCAAAAATTAATTATTTTGACTAAAGTTAAATTTTTTGTTAAAAGTCAGTACCATCGGGTCAACGGGTGGTCATCGGGTCAGAAATCGACCATTTTAACCAAAGTCGACGTTTTGGTCAAAAGTCGACCTATTTGGTTAATGAGAAAGTAATCGGGTCAAGATGCACCATTTTGACCGAAAATGACTTTTTGGTCAAAAGTCGATCTATTGGGCAATGGGTCGATCATCGAGTCAAAAATCGACCATTTTAACTAAAGTCGACTTTTGGTCAAAAGTCGACCTATCGGGTCAATCAGCGGTCATTAGACAAAAATCGACTATTTCGACCAAAGTTCACTTTTTGGTCAAAAGTCGACCTATTGGCTCAATTGGTCTCGTTATTAGGTCAAGGATCGACAATTTCGACCAAAGATGACTTTTTGGTCGAGATCGCCTTCATCGGGTCAATAATCGGTCATTAGGTCAAAATCGACTATTTCTGACCAAAATTGAATTTTTTGTCAAAAGTTAACCCATCGGTCAACAGGGCGGTCATCGGGCATGTAAATCACCATTTTCGACCAATAGTTGACTTTTGTGTCAAAAGTCAATTCAATTTGGTCAATGAGTTTGCACATCGGTCAAGTAATCGACCATTTCACCAAAGATGACTTTTACTCAAATGTCGATCTCATTGGCTCAATGGGTCGGTCATCGGGTCAAAAATCGATCTATTTCGACCAAAGTCGACTTTTGGTCAAAAGTCAACTTATTGGGTCAATGGGCGTCATTAGGTCAACAATTGACTATTTTGACCAAAATCGCTTTTTGTCAAAAGTCGACTTATCGGGTCAATGGGCTTGTCATCGGGTTAAGGATCGACTCATTTTGTCCAAAGTTAACTTTTTTGTTAGAGATTGACTTATCGGGTCAAAATTGGTCATTAATCCAAAAGTCAATTATTTTCGACTAAAATCGACTCTTTTAGTCAAAGTCGACTCTATTTCGGGCAATGGATCGGTCATTGGGTCAAGGATCGATTATTTTCACCAAAGTTAACTTTTTGGTCGATATTGGCTTACCGGGTCAATAATCGCATCATTAGGTCAAAAATCGACTATTTCGACCAAAATCGACTTTTCGCTCAAAAGTCGACCTATTCGGGTCAATGGGAGGTCAATAAATTAAAATTCGATTATTTTAACCAAAATTATCTTTTTTGGTCAAAAGTTGAACTATCGGGTCAATGGGCTCGTTCGTCAAGCGATCGACCATTTTGATCAAAGTTGATTTTTTCATTAAAATCGATTTATTTTGACCAAAATTGAATTTTTAGCCAAAAGCTAACTAATCGTGCTAATGGGGTGGTCATTAGTGTCAGAATTGACCATTTTGACTAAAGTTGATTTTTCGTCAAAAGTCGACCTATTCGTCAATGAGTCTGATAAGGTCGAATTGATCTTTAACCAAAGATGACTTTTCGGTGAAAAGTGGACCTATCGGCAAATGGTTCAAAAATGACCATTTTGACCAAAGCCGAATTTTTGGTCGAAAAGTTGTCTCTATCAGGTTATCTGTGGCACATTCGTCAAAAATCGACTATTTTTACCAAAACCGACTTTTGTCTAACGCCGACCTAATCGGGTCAATGGCTTTTTTATCGGGTCAAAGATCTATCCATTTCGACCAAAGTCGATTTCTTTGTCAGATATCGACTTGATTAGGTCAATAATCGTCATTAGTGTCAGAATTGACAATTTTGACCAAAATCAATTTTTGGTCAAATGCTAACTCGTCTGGTCAACCGGAGGATCATTAGGTTAGAAATCGACCATTTTCAACCAAAGTTGACTTTTTGGTCAAAATTCGACCTCTTTGGTCAATGACTCGGTAATTGTGTCAAGAATCGACCATTTTCACCAAAGATGATTTTTTTGGTCAAAAGTCGACCTATCGGTCAATGGGCCTGTCGATCGGTCAAAAATTGACCATTCTAACCAAAGTCGACTTTATGGTCAAAAGTCGACCTATTGGGTCAATGTAGGTCATTATGTCAAAAACCGACTATTTTTTTACTAAAATCGACTTTTGGTCAAAAGTTGAACTATCGTGACAATGGGTTCGCTATCGCTCAACGATCGACCATTTTCGACCAAAGCCGACTTTTCAAGTCAGAGATCGACTAATCGTGGTTAATAATCGGGTCATTAATTCAAAAATTAAATATTTAAACCAAGATCGATCTAATTGGTTAATAGCGCATTATCAGTCATAGGACTCGATCAATTCGACCAAAGTTGACTTTTTGCGTCAAAAGTCGATCTATCAGTCAATACGTTAGTCATCGGGTCAAAGATCGACCATTTTAAGCAAAGTTGATCTTTTGGTCAAAAGATCAGACATAGTCAAAACCGACTATTTTGACCAAAGCTCGATCGTTTCGCTCAAAAGTCGACCTATCGGGTCAATGGGCTCATCATCGAGTCAAGGATCAACCATTTTCACCAAAGTCGACTTTTTAGTCGAGTTGGTCATAAGGTTAAAAATGGGTTCGTCGTTACTAATGGGTCGTTGCCAGGTCCAAAATCGGTCATAAGGTTAAAAATCGACTATTTCGACTAAAATTGACCATTTTGAGAGAAGATGACTTTTTTTATCAAAAGTAGATCTATCGGGTCAATAAGTTCGGCCATCTGTCAAAAATCGACCATCTTAACCAAAGTTTACTTTTTGTCAAAAATTCACCTATTTGGTCAATGAAGTGGCCATTAGGTCAAGAATTAACTATTTCGACCAAAATTGACTTTTTGGTCAAAAGTTGACTTATTCGGTCAATGAGCTTTTGGTCATCGGCGCTAGATTGACCATTTTCGATCAAAGCTCAACTATTAGGTCAATGGCTGGTCATTGGTTTAATGGGTCGGTAAAAATCGACTATTTCGACCAAAATCGACTTTTTCGTCAAAAGTCGACCTATCGGGTTAATGGGTTCGCTCATTGGGTCAAGGATTAACCATTTCGACCAAAGATGAACAATCGGTGTCAACGAAACGAGTCATCGTCATCCGTTAGTTTGAGATCGACTTATTGGGCCAATAATCGGTACATTAGGTTAAAAATCGACTATTTAGGCCAAAATTGAATTTTTGTCAAAATTTAACTTGTTGGGTCAACGGGAGGTCAATGGGTTAGAAATCGACAATTTTGATAAAAGGTTGCCTTTTCGGTCAAAATTGATCTTTTGGCTCAATGAGTTGAAATCGTGTCCAGGATCGTCCACTTCGACAGTTGAATGACTATTCGTCAAAAGTTGATCTATTTGGTCAATGGGTTGGTCATTGGGTAAAAATTGATCCATTTTGACCAAAGATGACTTCTTTGGTCAAAGGTCGACATATCAGTCAATGAGTCGAGTCATCGTGTCAAAATTCACCATTTCGATCAAAAGGAGACTTTTTGGTCAAAAGTCGACCTATCGAGTCAATGGGTTTGCCATCAGTCAAAGATTCGACTATTATGACCAAAGTCGACTTTTGGTCAAAGATCGACTCTATCGGGTCAATAATTAGTCATTAATTCAAAATTCGACTAACTCGACTCAAAATCGACTTTTTGGTCAAAAGTCGACCTATTAAAGCAATGGATTGGTCATCGGTCAAGGATCGATCATTTCGACCAAAGTTGACTTTCGTTAAAAAGTCAATCTTATCGATCAATATGTTAGATCATCGGGTCAAGGATCGAACCATTTCGACCGAAGCTCGACTTTTGGTCGAGATTAACGCATCGAGTCAATAATCGGTCATTTGGCTGAAATCGATTATTTTGACTAAAATTCGCTTTTTGTCAAAAGTTAACCTATTGGGTCAATAGGTTAGTCTATCGGGTCAAGGATTGAGCATTTTCGACCAAAGCCGACTTCAGGTCGAAGTCGATTCTATCGGGTCAATGGGTCGATTATCGGGTCGAGTGATTTGCACCATTTCGACAAAAAATTGACTTTTTTGTCAGAGATTCACCTCTTGGGTCAATAATTGGTCATTAGGTCAAAAATTAATTATTTTGACCAAAATTAATTTTTTTGTCAAAAGTTGACCCAATGGGTCAACGGGGTGGTCATTGGGTCAAAAATTGACCATTTTGACCAAAGTTAACTTTTTGGTTAAAAGTTGACATATATGGTCAATGAGTTGGTAATTGAGTAAAGAATTAACCATTTTGATCAAGATTGACTTTTTGATCGATAGTTGATCTATCGGCTTAATGGCTGTTGATAAATCGAGTATTTCGACCAAAGTTAACTTTTTGGTCAAAAGTTGACTTATTGGCGTCATTAATGGGTGGACATTAGGTACAAAATTGACTATTTTGATCAAAATTGACTTTTCGGGTCAAATGTTAACCTTCGGAGTCAATGGGTATTATTATCGGGTCAAGGATCGCACCATTTTACCAAAGTTAACTTTTGTCAGTCGCAGATGGAGTTATCGGGTCAATAATCGGTCATTAGGTCAAATATTTACTAATTTGACCAAAAATTGATTTTTTTGTCAAAATTTAACCTATCGGGTCAACAGGCGGCCATTATCAAATAAATAAATTATTTTGACCAAAATTGACTTTTTGATCAAAAGTTGACCTATTGGGCCAATGGGTGGTCATTAGTTCAAAAATTTACTATTTTGACCAAAATTGACTTTTTTGGTCAAAAGTTGACCTTTTGGGTCAATGGATTTGTCATTGGGTCAAGGACTGACCGTTTTGACCAAAGTTGACTTTTTGGTCAGAGATTTACTTATTGGGTCAATAGTTGGTCATGAGGTTAAAAATTGGCTATTTTCGACCAAAATGTGATCATACTGGCTGGTAGGTCATAATCTGATCATTTTGACCAAAGTCGACTTTTTGGTCAAAAGTCGAATCTATTTGGTCAAGTGTTGGTAATTGGGTCAAGAATCGACCATTTCGACCAAAGTCGACTTTTTGTCAAAGAATGATCTATTTGGCTAATGGGTTAGTCATTGGGTCAAAAATCGGCATTTTGACTAAAGTTCACTTTTGGGTCAAAAGTCGACCTATCTGGTCTATGGGCGGTCATCAGGTCAAAATTGACGTCTTTTTGGCCAAAAGTCGACCTATCGGGTCAATGGGTTCGCTCATCAGCTCAAGCATCAACCATTTCGACTAAAGTCGACTTTTTGGTCAGAAGATCGACTTATTGTGTCAATAATAGTCATTAATTCAAAATTGACTATTTTCGACCAAAATCGCAGTTTTCATCAAAAGCTGACCTATTATGATATCGGTCGGTCATCGGGTCAAGGATTGATCATTTCGACCAAAGTCGAATTATTGGTCAACTGGGTCGGTCATTGGGTCAAGGATTAACCATTTCGACCAAAGATGACTTTTGGTCGGAGATTAGCTCATCGGGTCAATAATCGGTCATTAGGTCAAAAATCGACTATTAACCAAAATCGACTTTTTTGTAAAAAATTAAACTTATCGGGTCAATAGGTCGATCGGGTCAAGGATCGACCTTTTTGACCAAAGTCGACTTTTTGGTCAAAAGTCAACTTATCGGGTCAATGGCTCGGTCATCGGGTCGTGGATTGACTTCATTTTGATCAAAGTTGACTTTTTGGCTAGAGATCGACTTATCAAGTTAATATATTGTCAGCTAGTCATTAAATTTTATGTCAAAAGTCAATCTATCGTCAACTGCAGGTGGTCCTTTGGGGTCCAAAATCGACCATTTAGATCCAAAGTTGACTTTTTGGCCAAAAGTCGACTCTATTTGGTGAACGAGCTGTGATCGACCAAAATCGACCATTTTGATCAAGATGACTTTTTAGTAAAAAGTTGATCTATTTGGTCAATGGGTCGTCATTGGGTCAAAAATCGACCATCTCTGACCAAAGTCGACTTTTTCGTCAAAAGTCAATCTTATTAGGTCAATGGGCAACCATTAGGTCATCGGGTCAATAGGTTGACTTATCGGGTCAATGGCTCATTATCGGTCGAAGGATTTACAATTTTAACCAAAGTTGACTTTTTGGTCAAAGATTGACTTATTGGGTTAATAATTGGTTATTAGGCCAAAATTGAATATTTTGACTAAAATAGAATTTTTTTAAAAAAGTCAATTTTTTGTCAAAAGTTAACCCATTGTGCTAACAGAGTGGTCATTGGGTCAGAAATTGGTTATTTTGACCAAAATTAACTTTTTGGTCAAAAGTTGACCTATTGGGTCAATGGGCTGGTCATTGGTTCAAGGATTGACCATTTTAACAAAAGTTGTTTTTTTGGTCAAAAGTTGACTTCGCTTAGGTCAATGAGGATGTCATTTGGTTAAAAATCGACAATCTTGTGGAAATTCGACTTTTTAGTCAAAAGTCGACCTATCGGGTCAATGTGTCAGTCATCGGGTCAACGATCAACCATTTTGGCCAAAGTTGACTTTTTAATCAAAAGTCGATTTAATCTGGGTCAAAGGGTTGGTCATTAGATCAAGGATTAACCATTTTCAAGAAAGTTGATATTTAGGTTATTGTGTCAGAAATTGATAGTTTTTAACAAAATTGACTTTTTGATCAAAAGTTGGCCTTTTGGGTCAATGAGATGGTTATTAGGTCAAAAATTGACAATTTTAACGAAAATTGACTTTTTGGTCAAAAAGTTGTCCTTTTGGGTCAAAGAGTTGGTCATTGGGTCAAGCCATTCGACCAACTTAACCAATATCGATTTTTCGGGCAAAAGCCGACAAATTGGGTCAATTCAATGGATCAAGGATAATCCATTTTCACCAAAGTTGACATTTTGGTAATTGTGTCAATACATCAAACATTATCGACCAAATTTTGACTTTTGGTCTAAAGTCGACTTTTGGGTCAATGAGGTGGTCATTAGGTAAAAAATTTGACAATTTTGACAAAAATTAAAATTTTTGTCAAATGTCGACTCCATTGGGTCAGAAATTGACCATTTTGACCAAAGTTGACTTTTTGTTCAAACGTTAACATATATGGTTAATGAGTTGGTATTGGGTCAACAATTGACCATTTTGAACGAAATTGACTTTTTGGTCAATTGGGTCAATGGGTTGTTAATTGGTCAAAAAATTGACCATTTTAACCAAAGTTGACTTTTTGGTCAAAAGTTCACCTATTGGGTCAATGGGTGATCATTAGGTCAAAAATTGATAATTTTGACTAAAATTGACTTTTTGGTCAAAAGTTGTCATTTTAGGTCAATGAGTTGGTCATTGGGTCAAGGATTGATCATTTCGACCAAAGTTGATTTTTCGTCAAAAGTCGACCTATCGGGTCAATGGGTTAGTAATTGGCCTGAAAATCGACCATTTCGACCAGAGTCGACTATTTTGGTCGAGATCGCTTATCGGATCAATAATCGGTCATTTGGTCAAAATTGACTTTGTTAACCAAAATTGACTTTTTGGTCAAAAGTTGGCCTATTGGGTCAATGCGTTGGTCATTGGGTCAATGATATACCATTTTGACCAAAGTTGTCTTTTTGGTCAAATGTTGACCTATTTGGTCAATGCGTGGTCATTAGGTCAAAAATTTAACTATCTTCGACAAAATTAACTTTTTGGTGAAAAGTTGACCTATTGTTTCAATGGGTTGGTCATTAGGTCAAGGTTTGACCATTTTGACCAATGTTGACTTTTGGGTCAAAAGTTGACCTATTGGGTCAATGTGTTTGTCATTGGGTCAAAGAATAATTCATTTTGACCAAAGTTGACTTCTTGGTCAGAGATTGACTTACTGGGTCATTTATTGGTCATTAGGTCAACAATTGACTATTTTGACTAAAATTAACTTTTTAGTCAAAAGTGGACCTATTGGGTCAATGGGTTGGTCATTGGGTCAAAGATTGAATATTTTAAACAAGGTTATCTTTTGGTCAAAATTTGACCTATTTAGGTCACTGAGGCGGTCAATGGGTTGATTATCGGGTCATGGTTCGACCATTTTAACCATGATTGTCTTTTAGCCAAAATTGAGCTATTTAGTCAAAAGTTGACCTATTGCGTCAATGGGTCAAGTCACTGGGTCATGGTTTAACCATTTCGACCAAAGTCGACTTTTAGTCAAAAGCTCGACCTATTGGGTCAATGGGTCGTCATCGGGTTAGAAATCGATCATTTTTACCAAAGTTGACTTTTTGCGTCAAAAGTCAACTTATCAGGTCAATGGTTTGTCATTGAGTCAAAGATATACCATTTTGACCAAAGTCGACTTTTTGTTCGAGATCACAATCGGGTCAATAATTGGTCATTTGGTCAAAAATTGACTATTTTGACCAAACTTGACTTATAGGGTCAATGGGTTGGTCATTGGATCAAGGATTGACCATTTTAACCAAAGCTGACTTTTTGGTCAAAAGTCAACTCCATCGGGTCAATGGGCCGGTCATTGTGTTAAGAATTGATAATTTTAACCAAAGTCGACTTTTTAGTCAAAGATCGACTTATCGGGTCAATAATCGTCATTAGGTTAAAAATTGATTATTTTGACCATAATTAATTTTTGAGTCAAAATTTGACAACGGGTGGTTATCGGTCGAAATTGACTCATTCTGACAAAAGTTAACTTTTTGGTCAAAGTCGACCTTTTTGGTCGATGAGTCGATAATCGGGTCAAGATGTGATCATCTTCGACCAATGATTGACTTTTTTTGGTCAAAAGTCGACTCTATTGCATCAATTGGTTACTATTCGGTCAAAAATTAACCATTATAAGGAAAGTTGACTTTTTGGTCAAAAGTCAATTTATTGGGTAAATTCAAGGTGGTTATTAGGTCAAAATTGACTATTTTGACTAACATCGACTATTTTGACCAAAATTGACTTTTTCGTCAAAAGTTGACTCCATTGGGTCAATGGTGTAGGTCATTACAGTCAAAATTATCTATTTTCACCAAATTGATTTTCGTCAAAGTCAGCTTATCGGGTCAATCGGTTCGGCTATCGGGTCAAGGATCGATTATTTCGACCAAAGTGTAATTTTTGGCCGTAGATCGGGCTTATCGGGTCAATAATCGGTCATCGGGTCAAAAATCGACTATGGTGTCGACCAAAATTGACCTTTTAGTCAAAAGTCGACATATTGGGTCAATGGGTCGGACATCAAGTCAAAGATCGACCATTTTGACCGAAGTTGTCTTTTGCGAAAAGTCGATCTATTTGGTCAAGGGGCGGTCATTAGGTCAAAATTCGACTATTTTAACCAAAATCGACTTCTGGTTAAAAGTCGACCTATTGTGTCAATGGGTTAACCTTTGGGTCAAGGTTTGACCATTTTTTACCAAAGTCGAATTTTTGTCCAAGATCGGCTTACCGGGTCAATAATTAGTCATTAGGTCAAAAATGGACTATTTTGACCACAATTGACTTTCTGGTCAAAAGTTAACCTATTGGATCAACGGGTTGGTCATTGAGTCAGAAATTGACCAATTTCGTCATTGGGTCAAAAGTTGACCAATTTGTTCAATGAGTTGGTAATTGGGTCAAGAATTGACCATTTTGACCGAATATGACTCTTATTCAAAAGTTAATCTGTTGGGTCAATGGGTTCGTCATTGGGTCAAAAATGGACCATTTCGACCAAGGTTGACCTTTTAGTGATAAGTTGACTTATTGGTCAATGGGTTCTCATTAGGTAAAAAATCAATTATTTCGACCGAAAATTGACTTTTTGATCAAACGTTGACCTATTTGGTCAATGGGTTTGTCATTGGGTCAAGGATTGACCATTTTGACTAAAGTTGACTTTTTAGTCAGAGATTGACTTTTTGGGTCAATAATTGGTCATTAATTCAAAAATTGACTATTTTGACCAAAATTAACTTTTTGGTCAAAAGATGATCTATTAGGTCAATGGGTTGGTCATTGGGTCAAAGATTGATCATTTTGACAAAAGTTGGCTTTTTGGTCAAAACTTAACCTATTAGGGCAATGGGTTCATCATTGGGTCAAGGATTGACCATTTTGACTAAAGTTAACTTTTTGGTCAGAGATTGGCTTACTGGGCTAATAATTGTTCATTAGGTCATAAATTTACTATTTTGACCAAAATAGACTTTTTTGTCAAAAGTTGACTATTAGGTCAATGGGTGGTCATTAAGTCAAAATATGACTATTTTGACCAAAATTGACTTTTTGGCCAAAAGTTGAAGTTTTGGGTTCATGGGTTTGTCATCGAGTTAAGGATTCTCCAATTTGATCAAAGTTGACTTTTTGGTCAGAGATTCACTTATTGGGTCAATAATTAGTCATTAGGTCAAAAATTAATTATTTTGATTAAAGTTAAATTTTTTGTTAAAAGTTGACCCATTGGGTCAACGGGGTGGTCATCAGGTCGAAATCGACCATTTTAACCAAAGTCATCGTTTTGGCCAAAAAGTCGTCTAATCTGGCTAATGAGAAAGCAATTGGGTCAAGATGCACCATTTTGACCGAAAATGACTTTTTGGTCAAAAGTTGATCCGTTCGGGCAATGGGTTGGTCATCGAGTCAAAAATCGACCATTTTAACTAAAGTTGGCTTTTTGGTCAAAAGTTGACCTATTGGGTCAATGGGTGGTCATTGGACAAAAATCGACTATTTCGACCAAAGTTCACTTTTTGGTCAAAAGTCGACCTATTAGCTCAATTGGTTCGTTATCGGGTTAAGGATCGACAATTTCGACTAAAGATGACTTTTTGGTCGTGAGATTGCCTTATCGGGTCAATAATTGGTCATTAGGTCAAAATTGACTATTTTGACCAAAATTGAATTTTTAGTCAAAAGTTAACCCATCGGGTTAACGGGGTGGTCATTGGGTCAGAAATTGACCATTTTGACAATAGTTGACTTTTGTGTCAAAAGTTGACCAATTTGGTTAATGATTTTGTAATTGGGTCAAGTAATGACCATTTTGACCAAAGATGACTTTTTAGTCAAATGTTGACCTATTGGCTCAATGGGTTGGTCATTGGGTCAAAAATTATCTATTTTGACCAAAGTTGAGTTTTTGGTCAAAAGTCGATCTATTGGGTCAATGAGTGATCATTAGGTCAACATCGACTATTTTCGACTAAAATCGATTTTTTGTCAAAAGTCGACTTATCAAGTCAATGGGTTTGTCATTGGGTTAAGGATTGACCATTTTGTCCAAAGTTAACTTTTTGGTTAGAGATTGACTTATTGGGTCAAAATTGGTCATTAATCCAAAAGTTGACTATTTTGACCAAAATTGACTTTTTAGTCAAAGTTGACCTATTTGGGCAATGGATTGGTCATTGGGTCAAGGATTGATTATTTTGACCAAAGTTAACTTTTTGGTCAGATATTGGCTTACTGGGTCAATAATTGGTCATTAGGTCAAAAATTGACTATTTTGACCAAAATTGACTTTTCGTTCAAAAGTTGACCTATTCGGTCAATGGGAGGTCAATAAATTAAAAATTGATTATTTTAACCAAAATTATCTTTTTGGTCAAAAGTTGAACTATTGGGTCAATGGGTTTGTCTTTGGGTCAAGGATTGACCATTTTGATCAAAGTTGATTTTTTGGTCAAAAGTTGACTTATTTTGACCAAAATTGAATTTTTAGCCAAAAGCTAACTAATTGGGTTAATGGGGTGGTCATTAGGTCAGAAATTGACCATTTTGACCAAAGTTGACTTTTTGGTCAAAAGTTGACCTATTTGGTCAGTGAGTTGGATAAGGTCAGGAATTGACTTTTTTAACCAAAGATGACTTTTTGGTGAAAAGTGGACCTATTGAGTAAATGGTTCAAAAAATGACCATTTTGACCAAAGTTGACTTTTTGGTCAAAAGTTGTCCTATTGGGTTATTGGGTGGTCATTTGGTCAAAAATTGACTATTTTTACCAAAACTGACTTTTTGGTTGCAACGTTGACCTAATGGGTCAATGGCTTTTTTATTGGGTCAAAAATTGTCCATTTTGACCAAAGTTGACTTTTTTGTCAGATATTGACTTATTAGGTCGATAATTGGTCATTAGGTCGGAAATTGACAATTTTGACTAAAATTGAATTCTTGAGTCAAATGCTAACTCGTTAGATCAACCAGAGGAGTCATTAGGTTAGAAATTGACCATTTTGACCAAAGTTGACTTTTTGGTCAAAATTTGACCTCTTTGGTCAATGACTTGGTAATTGTGTCAAGAATTGACCATTTTGACCAAAGATGATTTTTTTGGTCAAAAGTTGACCTATTGGGTCAATGGGTCGGTCATTGGGTCAAAAATTAACCATTCTAACCAAAGTTGACTTTATGGTCAAAAGTTGACCTATTGGGTCAATGTGTGGTCATTATGTCAAAAACTGACTATTTTTTTACTAAAATTGACTTTTTGGTCAAAAGTTGAACTATTGTGACAATGGGTTTGTCATTGGCTCAACGATTGACCATTTTGACCAAAGTTGACTTTTTAGCAGAGATTGATCTAATTGGGTTAATAATCGTCATTAATTCAAAAATTAAATATTTAAACCAGATCGACTAATTGGTTAATGGGTTCATTATCTAGGTCGAGGATTGATCAATTTAACAAAGTTGACTTTTTTGGTCAAAAGTTGACTCTATTAGGTCAATGGGTTAGTCATTGGGTCGATTGGATCAATTTCTAAGCAAAGTCAATTTTTGGTCAAAGATTGTATTAGATCAAAATCAATTATTTTGACCAAAATCGACTCGTTGCTCAAAAGTTCGACTCATTAGATCAATGGGTTTGGCATCGAGTCGAGGATTAACCATTTCACAAAGTCGACTTTTAGTCGAGTTAGTCATGAAGGTTAAAATGGGTTTGTCGTTGGCAATGAACTGGGCTGGTCACATGGGTCCACAATCACATGATACATGCTTAATAATGAATTGACCAATATTTCATATGAAGATGACTTTTTATCAAAAGTAGATCTATCGGGTCAATTGGTCGGTCATCGAGTCTAAAATCGACCATCTTAACCAAAGTTTACTTTTGGTCGAAAATTCACCTATCGGGTCGATGGGTGGCCATTAGAGTCAAAAATTAACTATTTTGACCAAAATTGACTTTTGGTCAGAAAGTCAGACTTATTGGTCGAATGAGTTTTTCATCGGTCAAGGATCGACCCCTTTCGATCAAAGTCGAACTATTAGATCAATGGGATCTAGCCATACTGTTTAATGGGTTAGTAAAATTAATTATTTTGACCAAAATTGACTTTTTTGGTCAAAAGTTGACTCTATGGGTTAATGGGTTTACCATTGGGTCGAAGGATTAACCATTTTGACTAAAGATGAACAATTCGTCATTGAGTTGGTCATCAGATCAATGGGTTAGTTTGAGACTCATTAGACTAATAATCGGTAATAAGGTTAAAAATTGACTATTTAGGCCAAATTGAATTTGGTCGAAATTTAACTTGTTGGGTCACGGGAGGTCAATGGGTTAGAACCGACAATTTCGATAAAAGTCGCCGCTTTTGGTCAAAATTTGACCTTTTTACTCAATGAGTTAGAAATTGTGTCCAGAATTGTCCACTTTGACAGCAAATGACTATTTGGTCAAAAGTTGATCTATTTGGTCAATGGGTTGGTCATTGGGTAAAAAATTGACCATTTTGACCAAAGATGACTTCTTTCGTCAAAAGTTGACATATTGACTGTCGATGGGCAGTCATTATCAGTCAAAATTACCATTTTGACAAAGGAAACTTTTTGGTCAAAGTCGACTATTGTGTCGAATGGGTTTGTCATTGTGAAAAGGATTGACCATTGTGACCAAAGTTGACTTTTTTGGTCACGATCGACTCATCGGGGTCAATAATTAGTCATTAATTCAAAATTTGACTAACTTGACCAAAATTGACTTTTTGGTCAAAAGTTGACCTATTAGGCTAATGGATTGGTCATTGGGTCAAGGATTGATCATTTTGACCAAAGTTGAATTTTTGGTTGAAGTTACTATTGTGATCAATATGTTGGACATCGGGCCAAGGATTGACCATTTTGACCAGTTGAATTTTTGGTCTAGATTAGCTTACTGAGTCAATAATTGGTCATTTAGTTAAAAATTATTTATTTTGACCAAAATTGCTTTGATCAAAGTCGTTGACCTATTAAGTCAATAGGTTAGTCATCGAGTCATGATCATGCATTTTGACCAAAGCCGTCTTTGGGTCGTAGTTGACCTATTGGGTCAATGGGTTGGTTATTGGGTCGAGATTGACCATTTTGACAAAAATTGACTCTTTTGTCAGAGATTCTACCTCTTGGGTCAATAATCTGTCATTGGGTCAAAATTAATTATTTTGATCAAATTAATTTTTTTGTCAAAGTTAATCTAATGGATTAACGGGCGGTCATTGGGTCAAAAATTGACCATTTTGACCAAAGTTAACTTTTGGTTAAAAGTTGACATATATGGTCAATGAGTTGGTAATTGAGTAAAGAATTAACCATTTTGATCGAAGATGACTTTTTGGTCGATAGTTGATCTATTGGGTTTAATGGGTTAAAAATTGAGCATTTTGACCAAAGTTAACTTTTTGGTCAAAAGTTGACCTATTGCGTCAATGGGTGGTCATTAGGTAAAAAATTGACTATTTTGATCAAAATTGACTTTTTGGTCAAATGTTAACCTTTGGGTCAATGGGTTTGTCATTGGGTCAAGGATTGACCATTTTACCAAAGTTAACTTTTTAGTCAGAGATGGAGTTATTGGGTCAATAATTGGTCATTAGGTCAAATATTTACTAATTTGACCAAAATTGAATTTTTTGTCAAAATTTAACCCATTGGGTCAACAGGGTGGTCATTCAGTCAGAAATAAATTATTTTGACCAAAATTGACTTTTTGATCAAAAGTTGACCTATTGGGTCAATGGGTTGGTCATTGGGTCAAGGATTTACCATTTTGTCAAAAGTTGTCTTCTTGGTCAAAAGTTGACCTATTTAGGTCTATGAGGTTATCATTAGTTCAAAAATTGACTATTTTGACCAAAATTGATTTTTTGGTCAAAAGTTGACCTACTAGATCAATGGGTTTTTCGAGTCAAGCATTAACAATTTTGATCAAAGTTGACTTTTGGTCAAAAGTTGACCTGTTGGGTCAGTATTTGGTCATTCAGTAGAAAATTTACTATTTTGACCAAAATGGACTTTTTGGTCAAAAGTCGATCTATTGGGTCAGTGGGTTGGTCAGTGGGTCAAGGATTTACCATTTTGACCAAAGTTGACATTTTGGTCAAAAGTTGACATTTTGGTCAAAAGTTGACATTTTGGTCAAAAGTTTGTCATTGGGTCAAGGATTGAACATTATGACCAAAGTTGATTTTTTGTTCAAAGATTGACTTATTGGGTCAATAATTGGTCATTAGGTAAAAAATTGACTATTTTGATCAAAATTGACTTTTTGTTCAAAAGTTAACTTATTGTATTAATGTGTTGGTCAACGGGTCAAGAAGTGCCCATTTTGGCCAAAATTGACTTTTTGGTCAAAAGTTAACTTATTGGGTCAATGAGTTGGTCATTGGGTTAAAAATTGACCATTTTAACTAAAGTCGACTATTTGGTCAAAAATTGACCTATTTGTTCAATGGGTCGTCATTAGGTCAAAATTTGACTATTTTGACCAAAATTGACTTTTTGGTCAAAAGTCGATCTATTGGGTCATTAAGTTGGTCATTGGGTCAAGGTTTAACCATTTTGACCAAGGTTGACTTTTTGGTCAAAAGTTGACCTATTGAGTCAACGGGTTGGTCATTGGGTCAGAATATAACCATTTTGACCAACGTTAACTTTTTCGTCAAATGTTAACCTATAAGTTCAATGGGTTTATCATTGGGTCAAAGATCAACCTTTTTTACCAAAGTTGACTTTTTGGTCAGAGAATGGCTTTCTGGGTTAATAATTAGTCATTAGGTCAAAAATTGACTACTTTGTTAACTATTGACTTTTTGGTCAAAAGTTGACCTGTAGAGTCAATAGGTTGGTGATTAAGTCAAGGATTGACCGTTTTGACCAAAGTTGACTTTGGGTCAAAAGCTGACCTATCAGGTCAATGGGTTGGTCATTGGGTCAAGGATTGAGCATTTTGACCAAAGTTGACTTTTTGGTCAAAGATTGGCTTACTAGGTCAATAATTAGTCATTAGGTCAAAAATTAACGATTTTGACGAAAATTGACTTTAGGGACAAAGCTTGACTTATTTAGTCAATGGGTTGATCATTGTGTGAAGGATTGACCATTTTGAGCAAAGTTGACTTTTTGGTCAAAAGTTGACTTTTCGGGTTAATGGGTTGGTCATTAGGTCAAGGATTAACCATTTTGACCAAAGTTGACTTTTTGGTCAAAGATTCTTGTTGGGTTAATAATTGGTCATTAGGTTAAAAATTGATTATTTTGAAAAAAAATTAAATTTTTGGACAAAAGATGACCCATCGGGTCAACGGCCGACATTTCGTCGAAATTGACCATTTTGACCAAAGTTGACTTTTTTTGTCAAAAGTTGAGCTATTAGGTAAATGAAATGGTAATTGGGTCAAGAATTGACCATTTTGACCGAAGATGGCTTTTTGGTCAAAATTTGAACTTTTACGTAAATGGGTTAGTCATTAGGTCAAAAAGAGAATATTTTGATAAAAATTGACTTTTTTGTCAAAAGTTAACCTTCTTTAAGTTAATGGCGTTGGTCAATCGGTTAAAAATCGATCATTTTGACCAAAGTTCACTTTTAGTTCAAAAAGTCAATTGCGTATGATCAATGGGTTCGTTATCGGGTCAAGGATTGACCATTTTGACTCAAAGTCAATTTTTGGTCCGAGATTGACTTATAGGGTCAATAATTGGTCATTAATTCAAAATTTGACTATTTTGACCAAAATTGACTTTTTGGTGAAAAGTTGACCTATTAGAACATTGGGTTGGTCATTGGATCAATGATTGATCATTTTGACCAAAGGTGACATATTGGGTCAATGGGTTAGTCATTAGGTCAAGGATTGACCATTTTGACCAAAGTTGACTTTTTAGCCAGAGATTGCCTTACTGGGTCAATAATTAATCATTAGGTCAAAAATCGACTTATTTTTGACTAAAATTGATATTTTGCTAAAATGTCGACCATTTTGACTAAAGTCGCCTTTTTGTTTAAAAGTTGATTTATCGGTCAATCTGCTTGGTCATCAGGTCAATGATTGACCATTTTGACCAATGTTGACTTCTTGGTCAGTGATTAACTTATTGAGTCAATAATTGGTCACTAGGTCAAAAATTAATTATTTTGACCAAAATTAAATTTTTTGTCAAAAGTTGACACATTTGGTCAATGGGATGGTCATTGGGTCAAAAATTGACCAGTTTGACCAAAGTTAATTTTTTGGCCAAAAGTTGACCTATTTGGTCAATGAGTTGGCGATTGGGCCAAGAATTAACCATTTTGACCGAAGATGACTTTTTGATCTATAGTTGACCTATTTGGTGAATGGGTTGGTCATTGGGTAAAAAAATTGACCATTTTGACCAAAGTTGACTTTTTGGTCAGAGATTGACTTATTTGGTTAATAATTAGTCTTTAGGTCAAAAATTGAATATTTTGACCAAAATATACTTTTTGTTCAAAATAGTCAATTTTAGGTCAAAAGTTAACCCATTGGGTCAACAGAGTGGTCAATGGGTAAAAAATTGACTATTTGACCAAAATTGACTTTTTTGTCAAAAGTTGACCTATTGGGTCAATAGGTTGGTCATTGGGTCAAGGATTGACCATTTTGACCAAAGTTGTCTTTTTGGTCAAAAGTTGACCTATTTAGGACAATGAGGCAGTCATTATGTCAAAAAAGAGAATTTTGAGCAAAATTGACTTTTTGGTCAAAAGTTAACCTATTGGGTCAATGTGTTAGCCATTGGTCAAGGATTAACCATTTTGGCCAAAGTTAACTTTTTAGTCAAAAGCTGACGAATTGTGTCAAAGGGTTGGTCATTGGATCAAGGATTGACCATTTTCACCAAAGTCAACTTTTAGGTCATTATGTCGAAATCGACCGTTTCGACTCAAATTCGACTTTTTGATCAAAAGTCGACCTTTTGGGTCAATGAGGTGGTAATTAAAACAAAAATTGACAATTTTAACCAAAATTGACTTTTTGGCCAAAAGTTGTCCTTTTGGGTCAATGAATTGGTCATTGGGTCAAGGATTGACCATTTTGATCAAAGTTGACTTTTTGGTCAAAAGTTGACCTATCGGGTCAAAGGATTGGTCATTGGGTCAAGGATTAACCATTTTAACCAAAGTTGACTTTTTGTTCAAAAGTTAACATATTGGGTCAGTAATTGGTCATTAAGTCAAAATTTTACAATTTTGACTAAAATTGACTTTTTGGTCAAAAGTCGATCTATAGGGTCAGCTGTTTGGTCATTGGGTCAAGGATTGACCATTTTGACAAAAGTTGACATTTTGGTCAAAGGTTGACCTATTGGGTCAATGGGTTTGTCATTGGGTCAAGGATTGACCACTTCAACCAAAGTCGACTTTTCGGTCGTAGATTCGACGTCGGGTCAAAAATTGGTTATTAGGTCAAAAATTGACTATTTTGACCCAAATTGACTTTTTGTTAAAAAGTTGTCTTATAGCGTCAATGCTTTGGTCATTGGGTCAAGAATTGAGCATTTTGACCAAAGTCTGATTTTTCGGTCAAAAGTCGACATATTTGGTCAATGGGCCGGTCATTGGGTCAAGGAACAACATTTTCGACCAATGTCGACATTTTGGTCAAGGATCGACTTATCGATCAATAATTGGTCATTATGTCAAAAATCGAGCATTTTGACCCAAATTTAAATTTTGGTCAAAAGTCAACCCATTTGCTCAACGGAGTGGTCATTACAGGGCCGAATTCGACCATCTCGACCAAAGTCGACTTTTTAGTTAAAAGTCGACCTATTTGGTTAATGAGTTCGTAATCAGGTCAAGAATTGACCATTTTGAACGAAAATGACTTTTTGGTCAAAATTCGATATATCGAGACAATGGGTTAGTCCTCGGGTAAAAAATTAATCCATTTCGATAATAATCGACTTTTTCGTCAAATGTCGACCTCTCGGTCAATGGGTCAGTCATTAGAGTCAAGGATCGACCATTTTGACCAAAGTCGACTTTTTGTCAAAAGCCGACTTATTTGGTCAATGGGTCGGTCATTGGATCTAGGATTGACCATTTTAACCAAAGTTGACTTTTTGGTCAGTGGTTGACATATTGGGTCAATAATTGGTCATTAGGTCAAAAATTGATTATTTTTTACCAAAATTAAATTTTTTATCAAAAGTTGAACAATTGGGTCAATAAGGTGGTCATTAGGTCAGAAATTGACCATTTTGACCAAAGTTAACTTTTTGGTTAAAAGTTGACCTATTTGATCAATGAGTTGGAAATCGCTCAAGAATCGACCATTTTGATCGAAGATGACTTTTTAGTTAAAATTTGGTTTTTCTGAGAAAATCGGTTAGTCATTGGGTCAAAAATTGACTATTTTGACAACAATTGACTTTTTGGTCAAATGTTGACCTCTTGGGTCAATGGGTTGGTCATTAGGTCAAGGATTAAGCATTTTAACCAAAGTTGACTTTCTGGTCAAAAGTTGACCTATTGGGTCAATGGGTTGGTCATTGGGTCTAAGATTGACCATTTTGACCAAAGTTGACTTTTTAGCCAGTGGTTCACATATTGGGTAATTAATTGGTCAATACGTCATAAAGTTGATTATTTTTTACTAAAATTGAAATTTTGTCAAAAGTCGACCCATTAGGTCAACGCGGTGGTCATCTGGGTCGTAAATCGACCATTTTGACCAAGGTTGTCTTTTCGGCTAAAGGTCGACCTATTTGGCTAATGAATCGGTAATCAGGTCAAGCATCGACCATTTCGATCGAAGATGACTTTTTGGTCAAAAGTTGATCTATCAGGTCTATTAGTCGGTCATTCGGTCAAAAATCGACCATTTCGACCAAAATCGACATTCTCGTCAAACGTTAACCTATCAGTTAATAAGTGTTAGTCATTGAGTTTTAAATTGATCTATTTTAACCAAACTTCGATTTTTGGTCAAAGGTTGACTTATCAGGTTAAGTAGGGTAGGCATATAGAGTCAAAATCGATAATTTTGACCAAAGTTAACTTTTTGGTCAGAGATTGACTTATTGTGTCAATGAGTTGGTCATTGGGTCAAAGATTGACAATTTTGACCAAAGTAGAATTTTTGGTCAAAATAGTCAATTTTTGGTCAAAAGTTAACCCATTGGGTCAACGGAGTGGTCAATGGGTCAAAAATTGACTATTTTGATAAAAATTGATCATTTTGATAAAAATCGACTTTTGGTCAAAAGTTGACCTATTAGGTCAATGGGTTGGTCATTTAGTCATAGATTGACCATTTTGACAAAAGTTGTCTTTTTGGTCAAAAGTTGACCTATTTAGGCCAATCAGGCAGACATTAGGTCAAAAATGACAATATTGAGCAAATTTGACTTTTTGGTCAAAAGTTAACATATTGGGTCAATGTGATGGTCATTGGGTCAAGGATTAACCATTGTGGCAAAAATTTACCTTTTAGTCAAAAGTTGACGAATTGGGTCAATGGCTTGGTCATTAGATCAAGGATTGACCATTTTCACCAGAGTTGACTTTTAGGTCCTTGTGTCAGAAATTGACCGTTTTGACTAAAATTGACTTTTTGATCAAAAGTTGACCTTTTGGGTCAATGAGGTGGTCATTAGGTAAAAAATTGACAATTTTATCCAAAATTTACTTTTGGTCAACGAGTTGTCCTATGATCAAGGTCAAGGATTGACCATTTTGACTAAAGTTTACTTTTTGGTCAAAAGTTGACCTATTAGGGCAATAAATTAGTCATTGGGTCAAGAATTGAGCATTTTGACCAAAGTTGACTTTTTAGTCAAAAGTTAACATATTAGGTCAGTAATTGGTCATTAAGTCAAAAATTTACTATTTTGACCAAAATTGACATTCTGGTCAAAAGTGGATCTATTGGGTCAGTAAGTTAGTCATTGGGTCAAAGATTGACCATTTTGACCAAAGTTGACATTTTGGTCAAAAGTTGACCTATTGAGTCAATGGGTTTGTCATTGGGTCAAGGATTGACCATTATGACCAAAGTTAACTTTTTGGTCAAAAGTTGACTAATTGGGTCAGTATTTGGTCATTAAGTAAAAAATTTACTATTTTGACCAAAATTGACTTTTTGATCAAAAGTCGATCTATTGGGTCAGTGGGTTACCATCGGATTAAGGATCGACCATTTTGAGCAAAGTCGACTTTTGTCTAAAGTCGACCTATCAGTCAATAGGTTGGTGATTAGGTCAAGGATTAATATTTTTTACCAAAGTTGACTTTTTAGTCAGAGATTAGCTTATTGGGTTAATAATTGGTCTTTAAGTCAAAAATTGATTATTTTGACACAAATTGACTTTTTGTTCAAAAGTTGACTAATTGCGTCAATGTGTTAGTCATCGGGTAATGAATCGACCATTTCGACAAAAGTTAACTTTTTAGTCAAAAGTCGACCAACTTTGGTCAATAGGTCATGGATCGACAATTTCGACCAAACTCGACTTTTTGGTCGTGATCGACTTACTGGGTCAATAATTGGTCATTAGGCCAAAAATTAAGTATTTTGACCAAAATTAATCTTTTTGGTCAAAAGTTGACTCATTAGGTCAACAGGGTGGTCATTGGGTCAGAAATTGACAATCTTGACTAAAGTTGACTTTCTGGTCAGAAGTTGACCTTTCTGGTCAATGAGTTGGTAATTGGATCAAGAATTGACCATTTTAAACGAAAATGACTTTTTGGACAAAATTTGATCTTTTGGGACAATTGAATAACTATCGAGTCAAAATCGACCATTTCGACCAAAGTCGACTTTTTAGTCAAAAGTTGTTCTGTTGGGTTAATGGGTGTTCATTATGTCAAAAATTGATTATTTCGACCAAAATCGACATTTTGGTCAAAAGTCGACCTATCGGTTCAATGGGTTCGTCATTAGGTTAAGGATCGACCATTTTGACCAAATTTGACTTTTTAGTTAGAGAATAATTTATTGGGTTAATAATTGGTCATTTGGTCAAAAAATGACTATTTTCACCAAAATTAAATTTTTGGTTAAAAGTTAACTCATTGGGTCAACGGGGAGGTGATTGGGTTTCAAATTGCCCATTTTGTCAAAAGTTGACTTTTTGGTCAAAATTTGACCTATTTGGTCAATAGTTGGTAATTGGGCCAAGAATTGACCATTTTGACCAAAGGTGATTGTTTTGGTCAAAAGTTGACCTATTGGGTCAAGGGTCGGTCATCGGGTAAAAATCGACCATTTCGACGTAAAGTCGACTTTTTGGTCAAAAGTCGACTTCTTGGGTGAATTGGTGGTCATTAGGTCAAAAATCGACAATTTTGACCAAAATTTACTTTTGGGTCAAAATTTGACCTATTGGGTCAATGGGTTCGTTATTAGGTCAAGGATTGACCATTTTTTACCAAAGTTGACTTTTTGGTCAGAGATTGACTTATTGTGTCAATAATTAGTCATTAATTCAAAAATTGACTATTTTGACATAAATTGACTTTTTCGTCAAAAGTTGACATATTAGGCCAATTGGTTCGTCATTGGGTCAAGGATTAATTATTTTGACCAAAGTTAACATTTTGGTCAAAAGTTGACCTTTTGGGTCAATGGGTTGGTCATTGGTTCAAAGATGACCATTTTGACCAAAGTTGACTATTTGGTCAAAGATTAACATTAGGTCAAAAATTGACAATTTTGAACAAAATTGATTTTTTGTCAAAAAGTTTACCTATTGGCTCAATGGGTTAGTCATTGGGTGAAGGATTGACTATTTTGGCCAAAGTTGTCTTTTTGGTCAAAAATTGACCTATTTAGGTCAATGAGGCGGTCATTAGGTCAAAAATTGATAATTTTGAGCAAAATTGACATTTCGGTCAAAAGTTGACCTATTGGGTCAATGTGTTGGTCATTGGGTCAAGGATAAACCATTTTGGCCAAAGTTGACTTTTTAGTCAAAAATTGACAAATGGGGTCATAGGGTTGGTCATTGGATCAAAGATTGACCATTTTCCCCAAAGTTGACATTTAGGTCGTTGTGTCTGAAATTGATCTTTTTGACAGAATTTGACTTCTTGGTCTAATGTTCTTTTTTTGTCAATGTCGTGGTAAAAAATTAAAAATTTTGACCAAAATTGACTTTTTGGTCAAAAGTTGTCTTTGTGGGTCAATGAGTTGGTCATTGGGTCAAGGATTGTTCATTTTGATAAAAGTTGACTTTTTGGTCAAAAGTTGACCTATTGGGTCAAGGTGTCGGCATTATTTTTAGGTTGTGTGTTTTATTTTAAAAAGGGGGTCGCCTAACAGAAATTGTCGGTGAATTTTTAATTTAATTAAAATAAATAATTTGAAAGGTAGTATTTGATTTTGAAAATAATTTTAAATTTGAAAATTTTAAGATATGAAATCAAACTGATCTCACATCCCGAATAGTTTACATAAATAAGCACCGCACCACAAACCGTGTATCTATCCTGAAGAATAGACACACCGCTCGACGATGGGGCTCGATTAAATAAACTAGAACATTTGTGACATCCGTTTGGTCTCGCGAACTAATTTTATAAGCCGACAAATTCCCTCGCTTAATATGAAAGCATTAAACAGGGTTTATATTACTCGGGTTCTTAAAATTCCCTATAAGGGCAAGCTCCTATAGTTAATTACATCTTAAGTGACGGGAATCACCTAAGAAAACTCTCCATAATAATCGGCAATTCTGCTCTCAAGAATTTCAGAAGTTTAAGTTTTCAAAGGATTGAATTTTGGAATTTCAATAGGGAATGGATCAAGTTTGGAACATTTTATTTTGGGAATTCAAAGGAAGAAAGGTAGGAGAAATCACAGATTCGAAGCGAACTTCGATAATTTCCCAACTATCCTATTGTTTGGCTTGGATTTAGGAAAGTCCTAATGTTTATTTATTATTTCAATCTTGCCAATTTTAATTAATTTAGACTTATATTTGTATGACATGATCATACAAATAGCCTTGAAGAAGTGAGGGTTTATGTCATATCGAATGACTACCTCGGAATCCTAAGACCGGTTAGGGCTTAATTTACATGACATGATCATACAAATGCCTAACGAAGAGTTGAGGATTTATGTTGCACTAGGCAAACTACCTCGAAATCCCATGGCTTCTTTATTTAATTCTAAGAGGGTTTTGCTGAAGTAGACTCAGGTTTTCCTGACGACGATGGCCGTGCTGCCCACCGTGCTCCAAGCTCCTTGTTGTTACAGAGGTTTAGTTTTAGAAGTCATAAATCAGGAGGTGAGAAAAGTGTTTTGGTTTAGAGAAAATCTTAATTTCCAAGTGTTTTTTATGTTTTATTTAAAACAAATCCTAAAGTTGATTATAACAACACCGGTTAAGATCCCACGGTTCCATCCTTCCGGCATAGTTATTTTTATCGAATTCACTTAGTCCAGATGAATTTGATAAACTCAACTGAATGAGTTCCACACTTTCATTTGGACCGTGGGAAATCCCGTTAGCAACACGTAGGTTACATCATCCGAGGTATTCCCAATCATCCAACAAGACGTTTTAATTTAGTTGTAAATGCAGTTTTGTGTTCTGTTTGTGGTTAAATTTTGAGTTGTTTTATATTTTGAAATGTTGTGGCGGTGAATTTTATCTTGCAATGACTTTTAATTTAGTTTTGGTTTCAGTTTTAGGGGCTACCCTAAAGGTTTTGGTTTTCATGCAACAGTTGTTTATCATGCAAGAAAGGTAAGTGCGATGCGATTAAATAAATTGCAATAAGGTAAATTGCAATAAAATAAAAACGTACCTGGAGGGTCTTCCCGTCATCCCAAGGTGCACTTAAAACATAATTTGAATATTTAAGCAAGTTCCTAGGTAAAGCTAAGGGAAGGGTTATGGTTTTCTACCAAATTCCTAATCCTATAGCTAGTCATTTCCTATGACCTCTGTGTTCTTGTGTTTTGGTTTGAGGACGATTTTCTTCATCAAAGAATAATTAAGTTCAATTGTTCTTATAAATATCATATCATATTGAGGAAGTTCTTAAGAAGAATCTTAAACATCTTTTCAATATTTCTAGAATTGTTTTAAGTCCAAATGAATTTAATTATACAAATGAATTAATTGTCCGAGAATTCAAGTTTTGTTATCTTGCTCAGTGAACTAGGACATTTGAATATCCCATTAGTGAAGTAACATTTCATTTAAAGTTCTGTTTAGGAGTTATGATAACCAAAGCTTTCGAGGGCAAATTGGTGTTCAAATGGTTTGTGATTTAATTTAATTTCAGTTATCGAGTTTAAATTTGGAATAGTGTTCAAGTTGCTTTATTTTGAATTTCTTTATGTCTTAGGTGATGTTATTTTTTTTAATTCAGTTTAATTTAACTTTAATTTAATTTAATTTGGTTTAGTTTTAATTTTAATTTAATTTGATTTAATTTAATTTAATTTAATTTAATTTAATTCAATTTAATTTAATTTAATATGTTTTAATTTAATTTAATTTAATTTAATTTAATTTAATTTAATTTAATTTAAAATGTTTTAATTTAATTTAATTTAATTTAATTTAATTTAATATGTTTTAATTTAATTTAATTTAATTTAATTTAATTTAAATTTTAATTTAATTTTACTTTTAATTTTAATTTAATTGAAATTTTAAAAGGGTTTAATTTAAATAATTTAATTTTAATTTAATTTAATGATTAAGTCTTTTAACATTTTAAATCTTAAACTTGGATTATCATTTTAATTAGAATTAAATATTATTGAGATGATTAATTTAGAGATTCTTAAATTAAATAACAAATCTCTTCCTAATAATATCCCTATTTTAATAATTCCAATTTTATTATTCTTCCAAATTTAATCAATTATTTAATTAAGGTTTATTTTAATTATTTTCAAATTGTTTGGTATGTTTTTACTCTTTAATTATTTAAATTTCAATCATCCAAATCAGATTAGGATCAAATATTTTACTCTTTAATTTTATTAAGCCTAAAGTTTTAATTAAAGATTAAAATTTTAATTACCATTTTGCCCCTTGAAGCTTAATAATTTCATAACTCACTAAATTGAGCTTAAATAATATTAAAATTTTTGTGTGGCTTCACTCATGTGTCAATAAAGACATGAGAGGAGAAAATGTGATTTTTCTGTATTTAATTTAATTATGTAATTATTTTTGGTGGAAAATAGAGATTTCCAAGGAAAATTTAACAATATGACCAAGGGAAAGTTTCTGTCCTTAAGAAAATTATGGGACATTCCTAATGACCAGAGGACCACTTGGACCAATTTTGGTGATTTTTTGAATTATATTATTTTTATTATAATTATTTTAAGTTTTGGAGCATTAATTAATTTAAAAATAAAATAAAGGTTGAAAAATGAATTTTATATTTTTCAAAAATCCCTCTGATATCAAGGAAATCAAAGAATCAATTTTTATAATTTTCTGAATTCTCTTTGATTTATTAGAATTATTTTGGTGGAAATACTAAAAATATACATTTTTTTAATTTTAAAATTACCTTAGGGCTTTAAAATTTAATATCTCATTATAGAGACTTAAGAAAAATATGGGGTTTGTTCCCAAGTGATTAGAATTCAAAATGTGACATTTTATTGAATTTTATTATTTTTGTGATTTTTATTATTTTTTATTTATTAAAATATTAAAATAATGCAAAAAATTAACCTTTTTAGAAAATTGCAATTTTATTTTTCTTAAATTCCCCTGATATCAGAGATGCTCCAAAACCAATTTGGTGAATTTTTGAAAAGTATTTTGAAAGTTATGAATTTTTAAAGTTTAAATTAGCTAAATGGCTTAATCAACCTATTTAGTAGAGCTAACCAAGTCCAATTGACTTCAAATTTTTATGGTGAGTTCCTCTGATCCTAAAGGTCAGTGGAGAATTTATTTCAAGTCAATTTGATGCATGATTAGCTCTAATTAATTAAGGACCTATTTTGGGTGTATAGGCCAATTAGGGTTATTCCAAGTGAATTAATTCAAAACCTATTTTTCCTTGGGTCCTCTGGTCATAAGAAACATCACCAAATTTTTCTAGAATTTATTTCACAACATGCTAATTATTGGATTTAAAATACTCAAAACAGCAACATGAATTTGAAAACTCAATAACTTCTCATAGGATGGCCTCGACTTTGGAAAATTCAGGGAATGTTTCCAAATTCGCAGGCTTCAAAAGCCCTATGGTCTCATGCCATGGTGAATTTCTTATATGCATGGAGAATTAAAACAATGTAGAGGGTAAATAAATCATTAAAAATAAAATACTTGATGAAACTAAATGATTTCTTTTCCACATTATTCTCCTCTGTTCACTGAGCAAGTGGGTATTTTTATTTTATTTTTCTGATTTTTCTACACAAAGTTATGCATTTTTGAAGTTTAGGGAATTAAATAAATCAAAAAATACCCTAATTTCCTACTTATCCACGCGGCGCCACGCCATCCTCGGCAGCTCCGAAACGCCACGTGTCGCGCTGCCATTCGACGCTGTCATTCGACACTGCCATCCAACTCAGTGCTCCGGGGGCCCGCTGTATCTTTCCATCTCCTCATCCGGTGAGATCCTGGCCGTCCGTCCGCGCGTGTATGGAATTAACGGCATCCGTTCATCATCCCCAAGCGTCCTCACCCGAGAGTCGTCCACACTAAAACCCTAAGAACTCACTCATTTCTCAACAGATTTTCCTGTTTCTGTGCTTCTATGGATTCGTCTTCAAGAGACGAATACATCTATACGGTGATCATGCATCGAAATTAAAGCATTTGAAATGGAGAATCTCCAGAAGCTCGGGATAAAGAGTTAGCTCATACCTTGCTCGCAGAAGTGCGGCTTCAATCCGAGGGTCGTGTCACCTTTGATCGGGTCCCGCAAGCTCCGCGATGAAGTCTCCCGGTCCGGTGAATTGCCCGGGTATGATTTCGACCAAGCCCGATCACAAAGCTTCGAGTCCGGAATCGATGGGTGACCCGGAGAGGGGCTTTTTCTCGTGGACTCCTTCCCTGGTCTCGGTGAAGGTGTAGGACCAATCAATTTCGAGGATTGATCCACCGTGGAAAAGTGTCCCGGTTTCGGTGGAATTTCGGCCGAGAAATCGGGCTCCGTTGGTGGGGATTGTGGCAAATTGTCACCGGGGATCAACTCGCTCTAAGTATGGAGAGTGTTCTGGAACAATTTCGCAGTGGTTTCGCAAGGTCCGGTTCAAGCACCTCCCATGGCCGAGAGGGGTGGTGTTTGAAATCAGGAGAGGGCGGAGGAGCCTCCTGTGGGGGTTTAAGGCTCGGGATCACCGCTCTGGCAAGAGAAGAATAACCGCAATGGCCACTGGGGATGGGGCATCAGCAGTGAGAATTCCAAGCTCGGGGCTCACATGTGAGCTCTCGGCCTGGTGGCTCCGGCGGCCGTGGTGGTCGGCCGGGCTGTGGTCGTCACCCTCAAGGTCGTGGAGGTCGTGGTCGGGGCTTAGTGCAGTAAATTGGCCATGGACATGTGTAAAGGCGTTAAATTGAAATGGAATGGGGGGAAGGCTATTTTGGGTTCACATGAGTCAACCCATGATTTTTGGGCTAGGTTCACCACCCAAGGCCTGGTTTTGGGCTGAAAAGGATCAGTTGGGTTAGCCAAGAGAAAATGGTGTGGTCTCCATCCATGATGAGGTGGCTAAGCATGGTTTAGTGTGTGACATGCTTAAGGTAAAAAGTGGTTTAAGAAGGATTAGGAAAGGGGGCCCTCCTTTTGCCAAATGTGGTAAAGTCACATGGGAGCAACTCACATGGCTTACATGTGGCTTAAGAGTGGCTTCATGGCTTGTCTTTGCCTTGGGAAAAGCTTCGGTCAATTTCATGAAAATGGAATTTGGAAATTTTGGTAATTTAGGGGTGATTTGATGGGATTTGGCATATTGCTTGATTTAGATTTATTTGATGATGGAATTGGAACTTAGTGGAATGGCTTTGGTTAAATGGATGGCAAATGGAAATGTCATGTGGCTTTATGGTAGATTTTGGGCTCTTTGAAATGGTTTTAGATGGGCTTTTGGTTTGAAAATAAATTTATGGATGGGAATTTTGTGAAGGATCGGGCCAAACAAATGTCGAGTTTAGCTCATGGATGTGTCATGAATGATTCGAAGCAAGTCAGGAGTGATTTGGGTTCGAATCGGGTCGAATTCGGGCTTCTTTCGGTGAATGGGCCAATATAGGTCAAATTGGGCTAACTTGGGCCAATGTCGGGCTAGGGGTTGAAATTGATGTAAAATAAATGTTGGGAAATGTTTATGGGAGTGTTTCAAAGAAGTTTTGGCTTTGTTTGAGTTTTGATTTTGGAGTTTGGGTTTATTCGGGTTAGGTTCGGGTTTAGGTCAAAATTTGGCCTTTTAGCTTTGGGTTGAATTCTGAGTGGGGTTCGGGTCCAAATGTTGGGCAAATCATGTTAGTGTTTTTTTTGTGGGGATGCTAAAGAAGGTTTAGAAAAGATTTGGGGTTAATTGGAGTCGAATCAGGTTAGTTTTGGTTAGTCTGGGTTAGGTCTGGGTCATGGGTCCAAATCGGGCTTTAAGGCCAAAAGTGAAATTCGGATTCAAAGGTCAATCAAATTGGATTTGGATTTGGTCTAGATCAGTGTTGGGAATGTTGAATCGAAGTTTAGAATTGAATTGGACCAGAATTTGGGTCAATCGGATGCAGTTTAGCTCGACATCGGGTTCACTTTCGGGTTAAAATGGATCAAATCGGGGGTTTTGACAAAAGTATGGTAAATTGACAAAATTGGCCCATGGTGTAGTTGAACAAAATGAAAATGGGAATATTTGGGATTTTCTGGAATTTTTTGGGAATTTTCTGAACTTTTTGGATTTTTGGGTCAAGAGGGGTATTTTGGGTATTTGGAGGGTATTGGGAGGTCTTTTTGGAATTTTTGGTATTTTTGGCTATGGATGGTCAATTTGATTGATGTGTGAATGTTTGGGATTGGTCTTGAGGAATTTTGGGTGATTTGGAGATTTTTGGAAAAATTTGGGTAACTTTAAGGGTTAGGGTCCCGAGGGTCAAAAATTGAAAATTTGGAAAAATGAAGATTGGGTAAATGTAAGTGGAATAAAATCATTTTGGTTGAGCCATGAAGCCATATTAAGCCCACATGAGCCATGAAGGGACTCATTTGAGGCATCCACTATGTTGTTCCTAACCCTCTTAGCCAAGGGCTTAGGGGTTAAGGACCATCCATGTCAATCACCTACATGAGTCAGGAGGTCAAGTTGGGTATAGGTGTGGTTTTAAGAGGTGTGTGTAGTGTATAAGTGTAGTGTGTGTGTAACTCGCCCTCACTGCACCAGGCCACCTGTGGTAGTCCTCAAGGCCAAAGAGTCCTATAGGAACTCATCCTTTAAACTTCCACATTCGGTTTCAACCCTCTGAGTGATTAGGGGTCTACAGCTCAAGCTCATGGAGTTCGGCAGGAGTTGAGAAGTGGTTTGAATTTCTAAGTGGTGGGTCCCAATTCTAATCCTCTAAGACAGTCAAAGGAAAAAGCCTAAGGCTAGATCCTAAGTACTAAAAAGAAGAAGAGAAGACCTCATCAAAAATGAGGTCAACAAATGGACCCCCAATAGGTGTGGTGTGCTAACCAAGCACACCGCGCGTATCAGGCGTTGACCGAAAAGATCAACAAAACCAACACAGATGTCCAAGTGATAAACTTAGGACGCAGTAGAAGAGTTTTCGCCTGGGAGTGTCAAGTATATCTCTGAGACTAGAGATTCCTGAACTCTCGCTGGGGAAAGGAAAAGGAGGTGAATCCCAAATCACATGATCTGGGGGAATTTCAATTCAGATTTCATTTTGTTTCAGTTTAAGTTTGATGTGTAAGTTTAGATTTTGAGTTTTAATTTAGATTGAAGTTTTGTCAAGATTAATTTGAAGGGATTTGATTCTTGAAATGAAAATCGGAATTTTGTGGTTTTAGATGTAACAACTTCAACCTCGAAAGAAAATTGAATTGATTGGATTGAATCATTGCAACGAGGAGAGATCTCAGAGCAATGCGGTATTGGATGTAAAATCCTTAACCTCAAGAGTTTGATTTTGATGTATTTCTTTGCGATGGGAAAGAATCCTAAAGCAATGCAAGCCTCGGATGTAAAATCCTCAACTCCAAAAGTTTGAATTTGATGTATTTCATTGCGATAGGGAAAGGATCCTAAAGCAATGCAGTCTCGGATGTAAAATCCTCAACTCCAAAAAGTTTGAATTTGATGTATTTCATTGCGATAGGGAAAGGATACTAAAGCAATGCAGTCTCGGATGTAAAATCCTTAACCCCAAAAGTTTGAATTTGATGTATTTCATTGCGATAGGGAAAGGATCCTAAAGCAATGCAAGCTTCGGATGTAAAATCCTCAACCCCAAAAGTTTGAATTTGATGTATTTCATTGCGATAGGAAAGAATCCTAAAGCAATGCAAGCCTCGGATGTAAAATCCTCAACTCCAAAAGTTTGAATTCGATGTATTTCATTGCGATAGGAAAGGATCCTAAAGCAATGCAGTCTCGGATGTAAATTCCTCAACTCCAAAAGTTTGAATTTGATGTATTTCATTGCGATAGGGAAAGAATCCTAAAGCAATGCAGTCTCGGATGTAAAATCCTCAACCTCAAAAGTTTGAATTTGATTGAGATTTGATTTGAGATATGGAAAGATTGAATCTGAAATTTGTTTGAGATTCGATTCGACATTCGGAAAGATTGAATTCGAAATTCGATTGAGATTCGATTTGACATTTATGTTCATTTTGTTTGTCTTTTAATGATTCAAATTTATTTTATCACTCATTTAATGTTCATGCGAATTTGGAGTTCGTTAATTTTTAGATTTTTAAGGAAAGTTTTCTTCTTTTCTTTTTGTTTCTTTTCCGTTCTTTGTTCGAAGTTCATTTAACTTTAATGGCTTTTTCCAACTAACTCGCACAAAAGAGGTGAAGGCCAAAAATGTGACATGGTCACTTTCATTCCAATCATGTTGAAGATATATCATACAACTCGATCTGGAATACATCTCATACAATCCATATAGACTCAAAAAGGACTATGTATGATCTTTGTCGATTCATCCAAAAAGGTATCTGTCAAAAATCCATGTTTGAATAGTGAGGTACATGGTCAATAACATCACCTTCCAAGCCATCCTTGGCAAGGATGCCGTATGGATGTACGTTGGAGGTGTGATATTTTCCATGTAACTCACAGCTCGTAAGGCCGGAGGCTTTCTAGCTTCGGGTCTGGCTGGAAGTGGTAAGGTGCTTTCCTGTCATCCATCCTTCTAAAAGTAACTGAGATCCGCTTCATGGGTACTCCCGGTATGTAATGCTTAGAGACATCTGCTCCATCGCTCTTCGCATCATGACGGAACCTACCGGTAATGGTATCTTTACCGGCCCTCGGAACTCACCCGGGCCCGCTATCCGGAGGTCGTATCCGAACATGATATTACACTCGTCTCGTAAAAGAAACCGTGCGTAAAGATCCGACAAAGTCGTGGTGATCTATGTGCGGGGGTATGCAATCACCCTTCTTGAAAATGTTAATGATGCAACCGTCTGGTATGCAATCTGCCGGCAGTACTCCTCCATGTTATCATTCTTTTTACCATCCTTTCGATGACTAATGGCATTGGATCCACCTCGGCCATGACGGAGTATTCCCGTGGGTTTCCCTTCCCGTCTTCTCGCGAAGTCAGTAGCAAGCATCCACATTGTATTGTAATTCTACCTTTCCCCGGAATCCATCCTCCGGGTTCCGAGTAAGTGCTTTCTTCAGTGCGGCCTCGCTCGGCCCATTCTTTTCAAATCCCGGATGTATCCACGATTTGTTGTTGTTCGTATTCCGAGAACACATCCGTGTGTAGCTCGAGGCCTTCTAGTATATTGATCCTCCTCGCCTCTCGATTCTCTCAAAGTATTCAAAAGTTTTCTTTCGACATTCCCGCATTCTTTCTAGCTCGTATTCCGAAATAATCCGCAAATGGCGAGGCCTCGGTGACGCATCGTGGGATAAACGGCTCAATCCCTTCACGTTCTCCCGCATACCTCGGCTCCTCGGGGGTGGTGTTCGTCGGACATCATCCGGGTTGCTTCGCAACAAGGTTATGCATTACCGGTGACTTTATCTCGGTGGCATGGTAGTCTTCCTTCTTCCGATCTTTCTCGAGATTTCCTCGATCTCTTCCCGTCATCATGGAGCCGGCCTCCTTCCTTCGGTACCCGTGAACCGGCGTCCTCGAAGCATACGTACCGGCAAGAAGCAATCGCCTCGTCGCGCCGGTCCGCCGCTAGTTTAGTTAACATCTCGCGGATACGGCGATTTTTATTTCTTCGCCGGGTCGTCGTAAGAGTAGCTCTTCGTACTTCCCGACTCTCGTGGGCGCGGATCCGACAAGCCTCGCCTCTCTACCGTAGTGACTACGGTACTTGATTCTCTTGTCTTCTTCAGTTGTTTGTTTTCCTTTTCTTATCGCCGGATCGGTGGCTCGGGCCACCCACTTTCATTACCGTCCTGATCGGCAGTTCCTCTCGGCCAATCGGGGACCCGACTACCTTCCTCGTATCGTGTGCCCGCCGGTGCGAAGTCTGAGTCAATCTCGATTATCGCTCCATCTTTCACCCTCTTTTTGTCGAGTGCAAGGCTTACGCCATTTCTAAAGTTCAGGACCAACCGCCCGTTCAACATTTCCTTGCGAAAAGACAAGGAAAAGGATCAGGGGCTGTACTAAGAACAAGAACATTAAGAAAATGTTTATTAAAGACAGTTTTTTTATTACTTTTTGTATTTTTAAATTTAACAGGAATGAAGTGGGATAAGATCGTGAAAGAGATTTTGATATGGAAGAGAAAACAAGGAAAACTTTATTATCATGATTTTATTATTTTTAGCACATTTTTTATTATTTTTGGTTCGGACCCAATCATAAGTAATTACTTCACCCGTGCTTCTAGTGGATGAAGAATTCATTCCTTCGAAACATCAGTAGCAGTAATACTTTTTCAAGTATCGTCCATCGATCGGAAGCATATGTCGTTCTCCTCGCAATTCACTAGCCGGTAAGAGCCTCCCGAGTAGACCGCCTCAACCACAAACGGCCCTTCCCAAGTGGGTTCAAATTTTCCTTCTATCTTGCGTGTGCAAGGATAGGTCTCTCGAGAACGAGAACTAGGTCACCAACTTCAAGGTTCTCGGGCGGACCAATTTGTCATGAGCTCGAACCATCTTAGCTTCGGTATAATTCTAAATTCCCGTCGCGCCAGCAAGTCTTTTCCTTCCAAACTTTCTAATTCCTCTAGCCGTAATTTGGCATTCTCTTCCGTCGTGATTTTGTTTGCAACTCGCACTTCGAGTGAAGGAAGCCGGACCTCTAAGGGTAACGCCGCTCGGACCCATACACCGCAGCGTAAGGTGTAGCTTCGAGTAGGAGTTCGAAGGTTGTCTCGGTATGCCTATAAAGCTTCTAATAACTTCTCGTGCCAATTTCTCTTATTGTCGTCAAAAGTTTTCTTTAAGATTCGAACGAGAGTTTTATTAAAAGCCTCCACTGTGCCATTTGCTCTCGGGTAGTAAATTATCGAATATCGCCGCCGATTCCGTGTCTCCCGACAAAATTGTTGATTTGTGTGCTTCGAATGCCGACCCATTATCCGAGATGATCCCGCGTGGCACTCCGAAACGGTAGACAACTTGGTTCTTGAAAATTGTAGCACGTGGTGTGCTTTCACTTCTCCGAGTGGAACCGCCTTCGCCCACTCGGAAAAGTAATCCGTAGCCGCAAGAATGAAGCGATGTCCTTTCGAAGATGGTGGTTCTATCGGACCCACTATATTTGTGCCCCAACATTCAAAAGGCCATGATGCAATTGTCGGATGTAACACATTCGGAGGTTGGTGTAGAACCACTCCGTGCACTTCGGCATCGATGACGCCTTCGGCGATTTTCATGCAATCGGCCATCATCGAGGGCTAGTAGTACCCTAGTCTTTTAATTTTCATTTTCATCTTCGACCCGACCGGTGAGCGCCACAGCAGTCCCGAATGGACCTCTTTAACAATTTCACGGGCCTCGAACCCGCTTAGGCACCTTAGCCACATTCGATCAAAAGACCTTCTCGTATAACGTGTTGTTTATTAATGCGCAGACGCAGTTCTTTCTCGATCCGATGGGCTAGCGACCTATCGTCCGGTAGTTTTTCCGTTTGCGTGGTAGTCTATTAATGGTCGTCACTAATCTTCCGTGTTTTCTCGTCACCGCTCGCAACTCGATTCTTTTTCTTTTTTCGATTTGTTTATTGTGTCTATGTCGAGCCGTGATAGGACCCGACGTCCTCGAACCGACACTTCCACCGATTCATCTTGCAAGTGTGCAAATTCTTTTGCGAGGCGAGCTAACGCATCTACTAAAGCATTTTCTTTCTCGGGAATTTTGTAGATCGTCACATTCGGAATCTCGTTCCAACAACTATATGGCATACCGGAAGTATCGCTCGAGTCTCGGCTTTAAAATCTCGTACCGTCCGGCGATCTATCGAATGATTAACCGCGAATCCCCGTAGATGTTCGATGTCTCGTTATCCCCATTCGAATAGCTAATTCCAACTCGTTATGAGGGCTTCGTATTCTCGCTTCGTTGTTTGTACACGGCTCGTCAAGTGGTAGGAGTATCTTAACATCCCCCGCTCCGTGTTATAAAGATTAATCCGATCCCCGCCTTACCGGCACTATCACTTGCGATTCTTCGTCTTTGTGTGCTGAAGATGCTCCGTCGAAATATAATTCCCAACATCGATCATCAGGGTCTTCTAGGCTCATTATTTGTTCATCTGGCAAATCGTCATTGAGAGGAGATTCCGTCGGCAAAGGGTGTGCTGCGAGGAAGTCTGCTAAGACTTGTCCCTTTGTGGCATGAAGAGGCACGAAAGTTATATCGAATTGCAATAATATCATTGACCATCTTGCAAGTCCGTCGGAAAGCGTTGGACGAGTCATCAAGTATTGCAATGGATTAAATTTCGAGATCAGACGTTGACCTTATGAGAAAGCATGTAGTGCTCGAGCTTTCGAGCGGCAAAGATCGTGGCCAAAATGTTGCTTTTCAATTGCGGGATACCTTATTTCCGTTGGAAGTAAACGACCGCTTAGGTAGTAAAGAGCATTTTCTTTACCCTCATCATTGACTCCGGTTAACGGGGCTCCGAGTGAGTCGTCTAAAGCCGCAGTATAAAGTATCAATGGTCTACCTGAGACTGGGGCTGCTAAGACAGGAGGTGTCATTAAATATTACTTAATGTCCTCGAAGGCCTTATGGCATTTCTGTTTCCAAATAAATTTGGCGTCCTTATTAACTAGTGCCGAGAAAGGCTGACACCTACCTGACAAGTTTGAGATAAAGCGTCGAAGATATGCCAACTTCCCTTGAAAAGATCGTAGTTGCTTTAAGGTTTTGGGAGGCGGCATTTCTAAGATAGCTTTAATCTTTTCGGGTCGATTTCAATTCCACGATGTCGGACAACGAATCCTAAGAATTTCCCCGAAGGTGACGCCGAAGGCACATTTTAAGGGATTCATCTTAAGGTTAAATTGTCTTAATCGTTCGAAAACAATTCTCAAATCATACAGGTGGTTTTCCTTTACTTTGCTTTTGATGACCACATCGTCCACGTAGCATTCGACTTGATTGTGGATGAGATCATTAAAAATTCTTGTCATTGCTCTCTGGTATGTTGCTCCTACGTTCTTCAGTCCGAATGACATCACTGTGTAGCAATACACTCCAATCGGCGTTCTGAATGTTGTATGTTTTTCATCTTCTGGAGCCATTTTTATCTGGTTGTATCCTGAAGATCCATCAATGAATGACAATATTTCATGCGTCGAAGCAATGTCGATCATTAGTTCTGGGATCGGTAGAGGGAATTCATCTTTTGGACATGCCTTGTTTAAATCTCTGAAATCCACACAAATTCTGATCTGACCATTCTTCTTCCTAACTGGTACCACATTGGCTAACCAAGTCGGGTATTGTTCTTCGCAGACAAATTTAGCGTCTATTAGCTTTTTAACTTCAGCTATGACTTGTTGTTCGATTTCTAGACGCATTCTTCTGGGACCTTGTCTGACCGAGACGAAGCAGATCCACTCCTAGCTTATGCGACCGCGACCTCTCGGAGCTAATCCCGGCATCTCATCGTAGAGCCAAGCAAAACAGTCTTTAAATTCCATTAATAACTTGATTATTTCTTCGCAGTCTTCTTTATCGAGTAAGGAGCTAACAAAGGTAGGTCTAGGTTCTTCGCTAGTACCTAAGTTAACTTTCGTTAACTCATCTATCGGAGATTCGATCTCTTCTTCGAACTCCGGTGGAGCGTCTCCAATTTGTAAATCTTCAAATTCTTCCGTAGTTTCCATGCAGCTTTCTTAGACTCGCAAGTGACAACCAAGCAAAATTCGCATCGTCAACCGATTCTACCGTGCCGAATCCGAGACCATGCTTTGAATCGGTGGACGACCGAAGTTATTCCATAATTTTTCAAAATTTTGTGATTGACCTTTTGTCATTGTCGAGGTAAGAAACCACGCCGAATTAAATTTTGAACACGAGGAGAGTACCACTCAAAAGGTAATTCCATTAATTCTCGATGAAGTGACATCTTTAAATTGTACATTATTTTCAGCTTTGGAGGAAGGAGCACTACGGTAGAATTTGATTGGCTTTGCACCGCCGCTACGTACCTCTTTGACCACCATACCCTCGATCTTATTAGAATGGATCGGGGTCGTGGTCATAGTATGTACATAGTGGTTAATCTTCTCGTACATCGATTTATATTCTTCATTCTTTTCATCTTCGAGCAGGATCCTCGAATTGCGGCTTCTTCCGACTTATTGTCGCCGCTTCTTGCTTCGATTTCTTTTTCTTCTTCGTAACTCGTCCGCCCAATCAACATTGATGGCCGGTTTCCTCTCGTTCAACTCGTCCTAACGTCTCTCGCCACGACCTCGTCCCGGCCTCGACCTCGGATGCGAGTTGTGGAGAAACCTTCACCATCTCGCCGTAAGGGAGTGGTGAGTGACTGTTGGACTAGAACTTCAGGTTCTTCGTCATCCCGAATTTCCTTTGCTTCATTTGTTATGGTATCTCTGGAGAAAATTGTTTTCATCGGAGGTGCATAATAAGATGCATCTTCATGGATTCCAATTTCATGTACGGAGAATGGTTGTAAGTCACCTTTGATGCACTGTTCCCCTCCATCGTAGTATTTGATGCACTCGGTGTAGGGATGATGGTACCATCCCGTTTTCATGTATCCATGGTCGGCCCAAGCAGAACGTTGAATGACGTTTCGAATCAATTATGTGAAATTTCGCGGTTGTCTTTGCCAAGTCACCAGCTTTCATTAGCGAGGTTATCGATCCGAGGGCTCTTTCTCCTTTCTCGGTCGAATCCTCTTAATAACATTTTGTCTGCTTCAAGCTCGCGAGCATTAATTTCCAAATATTCTAGCGTTCCAAGATTCATTATGTTGATTGATGCTCCTGGATCCACCAATACTCTGGAGAGTGTAAACTTCTCTATTATAACTGAAATGTACAACGGTCGGATGTGGTCTGCTGTCCCAAGTAGTAGGTTATTGTCCGTGAAGGTAACACCTTGCTGTTCCTTTAACGAGCAAACCTCATCTAAGGAATCTCCGGTCATTTGGGCTAAGCAAATTCTCGGATCAAGTAAGGCCTCGATCGTAGCTTCTCTCATCTCCTTCGATAAGATGAGAGTGTCGTAGATGCTCGGCTCGGTCGGTAGTTTCCTAAGATGAGCTAGCACGTTGTAGTCCACTTTATTTTCATGTGTCTCGACTTCTTCTCGAATGGGCATTTCGCCGCCGGGCTGGCTCTTCCCGAACAACCACCGCTTTCCTTTGTCCTTCGGACCCATTCTCGAGGTAGAACTCTTCCACTTCTCAAGTTAACTTCTGTAATTTCTTTTGAATCTAGTATTGAGTTTGCTGGTGTCTCCTCTTGAATCGGAATGACAGGTTCTTCTGGATTAGCTTCGGAGTCTGAAGGCTCTAACTCTATTGTGACTGGAGCTCCTCGAAACTCACAAATAAATTCGTTACTTGTTGAACTCTCGTAGCCTCCTTGATGGATGTCTTCTTCGTCATTGTGATCATCGAGATTGTGCATGATTTGAGAATTATCATTTGTATCGGAATCGATGTCCGGATTGTCGCTAGTTACGTAATCATTAGAAATAGTCAAAACGTAGCCAACGCCATAACCCTTATCATTATAAGATCCCACCGGAGTGAGCAGCATAATCATACAGTAGTCGATGTTCGAGAGATTTCTCCCCCGAATCGGAAACAACTATCCTAGGATAAGCAGCCCCTAGTCTAGCCTTAAGAGCCTCGGTCTTCTCTTCTTCGTCGATTTTCTACTTCTCTTCAATCGTCTCCCGCTCGAGGTGGTTCTTCTATCGCAGTGATAGCGCCGACTCGACAGTTTCAAACTCCGAATCGAAGCTCGCACCGAAGTGGCTCGGATGCGATCCAAGATCTTCTTTGAAGACTTCGTCCAAGAGGTAGTCCATCCATCATCAGTAGCATAGGGATCTATCGGAACAATGAGATCCGTCGAGATAACATTGACGGAACCTCCTTTCTGGGGTTCCTTCATGTACTCCTTCGGGATCGTTATATTCCCTTTCCGAAGATTGTCATTGAGCCAACTTTTGAAGGTAATACAATCTTCTATCTTGTGTCCAAGCATCCAGTGGTAAGGGCAAAAGTTGGGATCACCTTTCTTGTCGACTTCTTTGGGTCTTTTAGGTTCTGGTAGTTGGAAATCTGGAGTCTTCATCGATCGCGGAACATTTTCGGCACCGCCTCATTCTCGAACCGGATACTCCCCGCTCGAAGCTCCCTTAACGTACGTTGTGGACGAGGAGGTTGTTCATACCGTAGAGATGATCGATAGCCGGGCTCGGGGTTGCCGGTAATTCCGTCGAGGTTGTTGCGGCCGTTCGATAATATTTGTATCTCGTTGCTCGCCTTTGTCGACCGCCGCAATGATCCCGGATTTCTTTTCAAAAGTTTTCACGGGCTTCGTTTGATCTCGTTTTGTCGGTGAAACTTAATTGTTTCACCTCCTCTTGCAAGCTTCCGACCTTTCTTAACAACTTCTCGAAAGTCTTAATAGTAAATCCCTCGAGGAGAAGTGCTATCGGGCCATGAATGCTCTTAAGTAAAATGCCGACCGCATGTTGTTCTTGTAGTCGTGGCTCACACTTCATACTTAGGTTCCTCCATCGAAGTATGTAGTCCACCAAAGTTTCGTTCGGCTTCTGCTTCTCTACCACTAAATCACCTATAGTGATGTGGTGCTGAGCTCCGGTAAATCGCTTGATGAAGAGGTTCTCTAGTTCTAAAAATGTCTTCACCGAACAGTTTGGTAATTCCGCATACCAATCAAAGGCGATCCCTGATAGGCTACTGACAAATTGTCTGAAGAGTAAGGCAACACTTCCGCCGGCATTGCAACAACTGGCACGAAAATGTGTAACATGCTGCCGAGGGTTTTCGGCTCCATCAAAGGTCTTGAACAGAGGTGGTACAAAGCCTTTCGTGATATCGGACAGCCGTCGAATTCTTCAGGGTAAGGTCTACCGCTCCGAATGGATGTCCCGCTTTCGATTGTGCCAAGGCTTCTCGCACTCGCCGTTCCACCATGTTCTTAATATCCTTTTCCGGAATCATGCTTTGTGTTGTATCCTTCTTTAATCGATCATCCCCGTTGACGCGACGTAATCTCCTTTCCTCCGTCTACAATGTGAACAACTTCGGGGGTGTTTCTCTTGGGGTCGAACTCGACTCCGGAGAGCGGCTAGAGCCACTGCCCATCTCTTCCATCCTTTTTGCCATTTGGGCGATCGTATCATCTTTCTCTTGAGCCGCCTCCTCATTACTTCGGCTCCTCTCTTTCGCGCCGCGTGGGCACCTTGTGAAGCCGACGAAGCTCGTGTTTCAACCATGTTAATTTCTGTATATTCATCATCCATGAACTCCGACGAGTTAACTTCATCTCTCGAATTTCTCTTCTTCTCTCGCTAATCGCCGAATATCGCTCTAGCTTTTCCATAAGCATCTTCTAGTGGTCTTTTCGTACATCTTTGCGCTTGTCATGCGATAACTCGTCGGGTTTCCGTCTCATGAGTCCCCTTACTCGCAAGAAGCACTTTCTTCGGATTTAAGTCTCCTCGACGAGACTTTCCTTCTCGGCCGTTGTTTCAATCTTAATCGTCCGAAGAGGGACGCCATACCATCCTTCTAGCAGAAGGTCTAGGACCGGATGGTCCGTCGACCAAATGCCGGAAGGTGGTATCCTCCCTAATCCGTAGTCCCGAAACAACGGCAGTGGATCTAGCTTTCATTCTCTTATTTGGCTTTTCCGCAACGATAGCAGTCTCTACTCGCGGCCCAAGACGGATTTGATCGGCACCCGCCCTATCCTTCTCAAAATTTCTCGATATAGAGCACCATTCCTTCTTTGCTAACTTCTCTATCAAAGCTCTGCAGCCGAGCAAATGGCGTAGTTCGGCCCTTTTCTTATGGCTATCGTTGTAATATACGGGTCGAGGCAATGCGGCAAAGAATCTCGCGAACATTTTCTTCATTCTATACGGCGGAGAGGGGATGGAATCTACTTCCTCCCAAAAGTGGTATGTATTCAGCAACGGTGTATACTCGGCAGCTTCCTGGATTTCCTCCAGAAAGCAACTTCGACAGACTTTGGCTTCTCTAGCGATCCTTCTACTTCGTTCCTTCTCCGAGTCCGTGTCGGCGATGGAATTCTGAGAGCCGGACCCGATTTCAAAAACGTAGGTCTCACAGTAAGGTCCGTACCCTCCACGGTAACAGTGTTCACCATAGTTCCGAATTTCCTTCCCCTTTAGCTCGGCAGGAGCCGTGTGTGCGAGAGACAACTAGACCAGCTGGGGGTAGCAACAATAGTCCTTCGTGGACGCAGAAGATTCTCCTCACCTGAATCTTTGCAGAGGAGGAAATTCGTAAGTCGACTCGAGGTCGAACTCAATCAACGGCTTCTCGCTCGGTACTTTGCTTGTGAGTGAAAATAGAGTGATGTCGGGGATTTTAATGTCGGTGTCCCCGAATCCTTGTCCGAATCGAATAATTCCATTGTCGTGCGTCGTCCTCGAATACGGCTGTGTCGAGTCCGTCGACGAAGGAGAAGATCAGCCTTGGGGCTTCCATTTCGTAGGCGCATTCCAAGTGTAGTCCCCGAATCATGCTTCTTCTTATCGTATAACTTATGATGAAAAAGAAAGAGTCCGAACACATTTCCGTTTATCTTAAGTGTATTTGTAGTATTAAAGGAAGATTGTCTTTTCTGGAAAGATTTGTTCTGTTAGGAAGGAGAATTAATAAAAGAAGGAGAGTTGTAGGAAGAGTAAAAGGAATCGATTAGGAACTAGAAAAGGAAGAGAAAGTCTTGCGTAAACATCTCGACCCGCAAGACCGCTCCTAAACTAATACCTATTGTGGGTCCACCCCACCTCGTAAATGAGGTAAAAGGATCTCGTAACCTCTCTCGTTTAGGTGTGTCTAAACAAAGGGCTCCTAAATCCGAGAGAATGTTGGCTATACTTGTTCAAGGTAGAAATGAACATAGTATTCCAACGGAAAGAAGGGTAGTTCGATCCACTAGGAACATGGATACACTACCGATTTTTGAAAGCGTAATTGTCCGATTAAAATGCAGAGAGGAATTGTCCCCGCCGGAGTCGCCGTAAATTGTCGGCATTATTTTTAGGTTGTGTGTTTTATTTTAAAAAGGGGGTCGCCTAACAGAAATTGTCGGCGAATTTTTAATTTAATTTAAATAAATAATTTGAAAGGTAGTATTTGATTTTGAAAATAATTTTAAATTTGAAAATTTTAAGATATGAAATCAAACTGATCTCACATCCCGAATAGTTTACCTAAACAAGCACCGCACCACAAACCGTGTATCTATCCTGAAGAATAGACACACTGCTTGACGATGGGGCTTGATTAAATAAACTAGAACATTTGTGACATCCGTTTGGTTTGCGAACCAATTTTATAAGCCTACAAATTCCCCTGCTTAATATGAAAGCATTAAACGTAGGTTTATATTACTCGGGTTCTTAAAATTCTCTTTAAGGGCAAGCCCCTATAGTTAATTACATCTTAAGTGACGGGAATCACCTAAGAGAACTCTCGATAATAATCAGCAATTCCGCTCTCAAGAATTTCGCAGTTTAAGTTTTCAAAGGATTGAATTTCGGAATTTCTATAGGAATTGGATCAAGTTTGAAACATTTTATTTTGGGATTCAAAGGAAGAAAGGTAGGAGAAATCACAGATTCGAAGCGAACTTCGGTAATTTCCCAACTATCCTATTGTTTGGCTTGGATTTAGGAAAGTCCTAATGTTTATTTAGTATTTCAATCTTACCAATTTTAATTAATTTAGACTTATATTTGTATGACATGATCATACAAATAGCCTTGAAGATGTGAGGGTTTATGTCATATCGAATGACTACCTCGGAATCCTAAGACCGGTTAGGGCTTAATTTACATGACATGATCATACAAATGCCAAACGAAGAGTTGAAGATTTATGTTGTACTAGGCAAACTACCTCGAAATCCTATGGCTTCGTTATTTAATACTAAGAGGGTTTTGCTGAAGTAGACTCAGGTTTTGCTGACGACGATGGTCGTGCTGCCCACCGTGCTCCGAGCTCCTTGTTGTTGCAGAGGTTAAGTTTTAGAAGTCATAAATCAGGAGGTGAGAAAAGTTTTTTGGTTTAGAGAAAATCTTAATTTCCAAGTGTTTTTTATGTTTTATTTAAAACAAATCTTAAAGTTGTTTATAACAACACCGGTTAAGATCCCACAGTTCCAACCTTCCAGCATCGTTATTTTTATCGGATTCACTTAGTCCGGATGAATTTGCTAAACTCAACTCGAATGAGTTCCATACTTTCATTTAGACCGTGGGAAATCCCGTTAGCAACACGTAGGTTACATCATCCGAGGTATTCCCGATCATCCAACAAGGCATTTTAATTTAGTTGTAATTGCAGTTTTGTGTTCTGTTTGTGGTTAAATTTTGAGTTGTTTTATATTTTGAAATGTTGTGGCGGTGAATTTTATCTTGCAATGACTTTTAATTTAGTTTTGGTTTCAGTTTTAGGGGCTACCCTAAAGATTTTGGTTTTCATGCAACAGTTGTTTATCATGCAAGAAAGGTAAGTGCGATGCGATTAAATAAATTGCAATAAGGTAAATTGCAATAAAATAAAAGCGTACCTGGAGGGTCTTCCCATCATCCCAAGCTGCACTTAAAACATAATTTGAATATTTAAGCAAGTTCCTAGGTAAAGCTAAGGGAAGGGTTATGGTTTTCTACCAAATTCCTAATCCTATAACTAGTCATTTCCTATGACATCTAGGTTCTTGTGTTTTGGTTTGAGGACGATTTTCTTCATCAAAGAATAATTAAGTTCAATTTTTCTTATAAATATCCTATCATATTGAGGAAGTGCTTAAGAAGAATCTTAAACATCTTTTCAATATTGCTAGAATTGTTTTAAGTCCAAATGAATTTAATTATACAAATGAATTAATTGTCCGAGAATTCAAGTTTTGTTATCTTGCTTTCAAAGAACTAGGACATTCGAATATCCTATAAGAGAAGTAACATTTTATTTAATGTTCTGTTTAGAGTTATGATAACCAAAACTTTCGAGGGTAAATTGGTGTTCAAATGGTTTCGTGATTTAATTTAATTTCAGCTATCGAGTTTAAATTTGGAATAAATGTTCAAGTCGCTTTATTTTGAATTTCTTTATGTCTTAGTGTGATGTTATTTTTTTTTAATTCAATTTAATTTAACTTTAATTTAATTTAATTTGGTTTTGTTTTAATTTTAATTTAATTTAATTTAATTTAATTTAATTTAATTTAATTTAATATGTTTTAATTTAATTTTATTTAATTTAATTTAATTTAATTTAATTTAATTTAATTTAATTTAATTTAATTTAATTTAATTTAATATGTTTTAATTTTATTTTATTTTATTTAATTTAATTTAATTTAATTTAATATGTTTTAATTTAATTTAATTTAATTTAATTTAATTCAAATTTTAATTTAATTTTACTTCTAATTTTAATTTAATTGAAATTTTAAAAGGGTTTAATTTAAATAATTTAATTTTAATTTAATTTAATGATTAAGTCTTTTAACATTTTAAATCTTAAACTTGGATTATCATTTTAATTAGGAATTAAATATTATGGAGATGATTAATCTAAATTAAGGAACAAATCTCTCCCTAATAATATCCCTATTTTAATAATTTCAATTTTATTATTCTTCCAAATTTAATCAATTATTTAATTAAGGTTTATTTTAATTATTTTCAAATTGTTTGGTAGGTATCTACTCTTTAATTATTTAAATTTCAATCATCCAAATCAGATTAGGATCAAATATTTTACTCTTTAATTTTATTAAGCCTAAAGTTTTAATTAAAGATTACAATTTTAATTACCATTTTTCCCCTTCAAGCTTAATAATTTCATAACTCACTAAATTGAGCTTAAATGAACTTGACATTTTTGTATGGCTTCACTCATGTGTCAATAAAGACATGAGAGGAGAAAATGTGATTTATCTGTATTTAATTTAATTATGTAATTATTTTTGATGGAAAATAGAGATTTCCAAGGAAAATTTAACAATATGACCAAGGGAAAGTTTCTGTCCTTAAAAAAATTATGAGACATTCCTAATGACCAGAGGACCACTTGGACAAATTTTGGTGATTTTTTGAATTATATTATTTTTATTATAATTATTTTAAGTTTTGGAGTATTAATTAATTTAAAAATAAAATAAAGTATAAAAAATGAATTTTATATTTTTCAAAAATCCTTCCGATATCAAGGAAATCAAAGAATCAATTTTTATAATTTTCTCGATTTCTCTTCGATTTATTAGTAGTTATTTTAGTGGAAATACTAAAAATATATATTTTTTTAATTTTAAAATTACCTTAGGGCTTTAAAATTTAACATCTCATTATAGAGACTTAAGAAAAATATGGGGTTTGTTCCCAAGTGATTTGAATTCAAAATGTGACATTTTAGTGAATTTTATTATTTTGTGATTTTTATTATTTTTTATTTATTAAAATATTAAAATAATGCAAAAAAATTAACCTTTTAGAAAATAATGCATCAAATCGATTAGGCTCCAAAACCAATTTGGTGAATTTTTTAAAAGTATTTTGAAAGTTATAAATTTTTAAAGTTTAAATTGGCTAAATGGCTTAATCAACCCATTTAGTAGAAGCTAACCAAGTCCAATCGACTTCAAATTTTTATGGTGGGTTCCTCTCGATCCTAAAGGTCAATGGAGAATCGATTTCAAGTCAATTTGATGCATGATTAGCTCTAATTAATTAAGGACCTATTTTGGGTGTTTAGGCCAATTAGGGTTATTCCAAGTGAATTAATTCAAAACCTATTTTGCCTAGGGTCCTCTGGTCATAAGAAACATCACCAAATTTTTCTAGAATTTATTTCACAACATGCTAATTATTGGATTTAAAATACTCAAAACGGCAACATGAATTTGAAAACTCAATAACTTCTCATAGGGATGGCCTCTGACTTTGGAAAATTCAGGGAATGTTCCCAAATTCAAAGGCTTCAAAAGCCCTATGGTCTCATGCCATGGTGAATTTCCTATATGCATGAAGAATTAAAACAATGCAGAGGGTAAATAAATCATTAAAAATAAAATACTTGATGAAATTAAATGATTTCTTTTCCACATTATTCTCCTCTGTTCACTGAGAAAGTGGGTATTTTTATTTTATTTTTCTGATTTTTCTACATAAAGTTATGCATTTTTGAAGTTTAGGGAATTAAATAAATCAAAAAATACCCTAATTTCCTACTTATCCACGTGGCGCCACACCATCCTCGGCAGCTCCGAAACGCCGCGTATCGCGCAGCCATTCGACGCCGCCATCCAACTCAGCACTCCGGGGGCCCGCTGTATCGTTCCATCTCCTCATCCGGCTCGATCCTGGCCGTCCGTCTGCGCGTGTATGGAATGAACGACATCCGTTCATCGTCCCGAAGCGTCCTCACCCGAGAGTCATCCACACTAAAACCCTAAGAACTCACTCATTTCTCAATGGATTTTTGTGTTCTTGTGCTCTATTGATTCTTCTTGAAGAGACGAATACATCTATACGGTGATCATGCATTGAAATTAAAGCATTTGAAATGGAGAATCTCCAGAAGCTCTGGATAAAGAGTTAGCTCATACCTTTGCTCGCAGAAGTGTGGCTTCAATCTGAGGGTTGTGTCACCTTCGATTGGGTCCCAGCAAGCTCCGCATGAAGTCTCCCGGTCCGGTGAATCGCCTAGGTATGATTTCGACCAAGCCCGATCACAAAGCTTCGGAGTCCGGAACAGATGGGTGACATGGAGAGGGGGCTTTTGCCGGTGGACACCTTCCTCTGGTCCGTGAAGGTGCGGGACCAACTCAATTTGAGGATCGATCCACCGTGGAGAAGTGTCCCGGCTTGGGTGGAATTTCGGCCGAGAAATCGGGTCTCGTTGGTGGGGATTGTGGCAAATTATCACCGGGGATCAACTCGCTCTAAGTATGGAGAGTGTTTTGGAACAATTTTGGCGGTGGTTTCGGTAAGGTCCGGTTCGAAGCACCTCCTATGGCCGAGAGGGGTGGTGTTTAAATCAGAGAGGGGCGAGGGCCTCCTGTGGGGGTTTAAGGCTTGGGATCGACTCGCTTCGGCAAGAGAAGAACAGCCGCAATGGCCACTCTGGGATGGGGCAGCTCAGCAGGTGAAAATTCCAAGCTTGGACTCACATGCGAGCTCTCGCCCGGTGGTTTCCGGCGGCCGTGGTGGCCGGCCGGCCGTGGTCGTGTCACCCTCAAGGTCGTGGAGGTCGTGGCCGGGGCTTAGTGCAGCTAATCGGGGCCATGGACATGTGTAAAGGAGTTGAATCGAAGGGAAATGGGGGAAGGCTATTTTGGGTTCAAATGAGTCAACCCATGATTTTCGGGCTAGGTTCACCACCCAAGGCCTCGGTTTTGGGCCGAAAAGGATCACTGGGTCAGCCAAGAGAAAATGGTGTGGTCTCCATCCATGATGAGGTGGCTAAGCATGGTTTAGTGCGTGACATGCTTAAGGTAAAAAAGGGTTTAAGAAGGATTAGGAAAGGGGCCCTCCTTTTGCCAAATGTGGTAAAGTCACATGCGAGCAACTCACATGGCTTACATGTGGCTTAAGAGCGGCTTCATGGCTGTCATTCGGCTTCGGAAAAAGCTTCGTCAATTTCATGAAAATGGAATTTGGAAATTTTGGTAATTTAGGGGTGATTTGATGGTATTTGGCATATGGCTTGATTTGGATTTATTCGATGATGGAATTGGAACTTAGTGGAATGGCTTTGGTTAAATGGATGGCAAATGGAAATGTCATGCGAGCTTTAGTGGTAGATTTTGGGCTCTTCGAAATGGTTTTATATGGGCTTTTGGTTTGAAAATAAATTTATGGATGGGAATTTTGTGAAGGATCGGGCCAAAAAAATGTTGGGTTTAGCTCATGGATGTGTCATGAGTGATTTCAAGCAAGTCGGGAGTGATTTGGATTTGAATCGGGTCAATTTCGGCTTCTTTGCGAATGGGCCAATATCGGTCAAATCGAGCTAACTTGGGCCAATGTTGGGCTAGGGTTGAAATTAATGTAAAATAAATGTTGGGAAATATTTATGGGAGTGTTTCAAAGAAGTTTTGGCTTTGGTTGAGTTTTGATTTTGGGGTTTGGGTTTATTCGGGTTAGGTTCGGGTTTAGGTCAAATTTGGGCCTTTTAGCTTTGGGTTGAATTTGAGTGGGGTTTGGGTCCAAATCTTGGGCAAATCATGTTAGTGTTTTGTTTGTGGGGATGCTAAGGAAGGTTTAGAAAAGATTTGGGGTTAATTGAGTCAATCGGGTTAGTCTCGGTTAGGTTCGGTCATGGGTCCAAATTGGGCTTTAAGGCCAAAAGTGAAATTGGATTCAATGGTCAATCAAATTGGACTTGAATTTGGTCTAGATCAGTGTTGGGAATGTTGAATTGAAGTTTAGAATTGAATTAGACCAGAATTTGGGTCAATTGGATAGGTTCGGTTTGACATTGGGTTCACTTTGGGTTAAAATGGATCAAATTGGGGGTTTTGACAAAAGTAGGGTAAATTGACAAAATTGGCCCATGGTGTAGTTGAACAAAATGAAATTGGGAATAGTTGGGATTTTTTGGAATTTTTTGGGAATTTTCTGAACTTTTTGGATTTTTGGGTCAAGAGGGGTATTTTGGGTATTTGGAGGGTATTGGGAGGTATTTTTGGAATTTTTGGTATTTTTGGCTATGGATGGTCAATTTTAGTGATGTGTGAATATTTGGGATTGGTCTTGAGGAATTTTGGGTGATTTGGAGATTTTTGGAAAAATTTGGGTAACTTTAAGGGTTTTGTAAGTTAAAGTGTGTAGGTTCCTGGGGTCAAAAATCGAAAATTTGAAAAATGAAGATCGGGTAAATGTAAGTGGAATAAAATCATTTTGGTTGAGCCATGAAGCCATATCAAGCCCACATGAGCCATGAAGGGACTCATTCGAGGCATCCACTATGTTGTTCCTAACCCTCTTAGCCTAAGGGCTTAGCGGCTAAGGACCATCCATGTGAATCACCTGCTACGAGTCGGAGGTCAAGTTGGGTATAGGTGTGGTTTTAAGAGGTGTGTGTAGTGTATAAGTGTAGTGTGTGTGTAAGTCAGCCCTCACCAGACCAGGCCACCCAGGGTAGTCCTAAGGCCAAAGAATCCTATTGGAACTCATCCTTTAAACTTCCACATTTGGTTTCAACCCTCTAGGTGATTAGGGGTCTACAATCAAGTTTGTGGAGTCTATGTGGAGTCGAGAAGTGGTTTCGAATTTCTAAGTGGTGGGTCCCAATCCTAATCCTCTAAGACAGTCAAAGAAAAAAGCCTAAGGCTAGATCCTAAGTACTAAAAAGAAGAAGAGAAGACCTCATCAAAAATGAGGTCAACACAAGGATTGAATATTTTGCCAAAACTTGACTTTTTTGTCAAAAGTTGACCTATTGGGTTAATTGGTTCATCACTGGGTCAAGGATTAACCATTTTTACCAAAGTTAACTTTTTGATCAAAAATTGACGTATTAGGTCAATAATTAGTCATTAAGTCAAAAATTTGCTATTTTGACCAAAATTGGCTTTTTGGTCCAAATTCGATCTATTGGGTCAGTGGGTTATTCACTGGGTCAAGGATTGACCATTTTCACTTGACATTTTGATCAAAAAGTCGACCTATTGGGTCAATGGGTTCATCATCGGGTCAAGGATTAACCATTATGACCAAAGTCGACTTTTCGGTCGAGATCGACTTTTCGGTCAATTAGCAGTCAAAAATTAACAATTTTGACCCAGACTAACTTTTTGTTCAAAGGTTTATTTATTGGGTCAATGCATTGGTTATTGAGTCAAGAAATGACCATTTCGACCAAAGTTGGCTTTTTGGTCAAAAGTTGACCGATTGAGTCAATGGGCTGGTCATTGGGTTAAACAATGACCTTTTTACCAAAGTTAACTTTTTGGTCAAAAGTTGACTTTTTTGGTCAATGAGTGGTCATTAGGATAAAATTTGACTATTTTGACCAAAATTACCTTTTTGGTCAAAAGTTGACCTATTGGGTCAAGGTTGACCATTTTGACCAAATTTGACTTTTATGTGAAATGTTGATCTGTCGTGTTAGCTGGTCTAGTCATCGGGTCGAAATCGACCATTTCGACCAAAGTCGACAATTTTGACCAAAGTTGACTTTTTAGTCAGAGATTACCTAATTGGGACAATAATTGGTCATTAGTGTAAAAAATCGACTATTTTGACAACAATTAACTTTTTGGTTAAAAGTCGACTTCTCGGGTCATCGGGCTCATCATTAGTCAAGGATCGGCCTTTTCGACCAAAGTCGACTTTTTGGTCTAAAGTTGACCAATTGGTTTAATGGGTTAGTCATTGAGTCAAAGATCAACCATTTTGACCAAAGTTAATTTTTTTGTCAGAGATTGGCTTACTAGGTCTATAATTAGTCATTAGGTCAAAAATTGACTATTTTGACAACAATTAACTTTTTGGTCAAAAGTTGATCTCATGGGTGAATGGGTTGGTCATTAGGTCAAGTATTGACCATTTTAGGTCAAGTATTGACCATTTTCACCAAAGTTGACATTTTAGTCAAAAGTTGACCTATTGGGTCAATGGGTTGATCATTAGGTCTAAGATCGACCATTTCGCCAAAGATGACTTTTTGATCAGTGGTTGACTTATTGGGTAAATAATCGGTCATTAGGTAAAAATCGATTATCTTGACTAAAATTAAGTTTCTGGTCAAAAGTCGACCTATTGGGTCATCGAGGTAGTCATCGGTCATAAATTGACCATTTTAACCAAAGTTAACTTTATGGTGAAAAATTGACCTATTTAGTCAATGAGTTGGTAATTAGGTCAAGAATTGCCCATTTGGACCGACGATGAGTTTTTGGTCAAAAGTTGATCTTTTGGGCCATTGCGTTGGTCATTGGTTCAAAAATTGACTATTTTGTCAACAATTGTCTTTTTGGTCAAAAGTTGACCTCTTAGGTCAATGGGTTGATCATTAGGTCAAAGATTGACAATTTTGACCAAAGTTGACTTTTTGGTCAAAAGTTGACCTACTGATCAATGGGTTAGGCATTGGTTCTAGGATTGACCATTTTGACCAAAGTTGACTTTTTGGTCAGTGGTTAACTTATTGGGTCAATAATTGGTCATTAATTCAAAAATTGACAATTTTGACCAAAATTAACTTTTTGGTCAAAAGTGGACCTATTAGGCCAATGGGTTGGTCATTGGGTCAAAAATTATTCATTTTGACCAATATTGACCTTTTGGTCAAAAGTTGACCTATTAGGTCAATAGGTTGGTCATTGGGTCATGGATAGACCATTTTGAACAATGTTGACTTTTGGTCGAGATTGGCTTATCGGGTCAATAATTTGTCTTTAGGTCAAAAATTGACTATTTTGACCAAAATAGATTTTTTGGTCAAAAGTTGACCTATTGGGTCATTGGGTTAAGGATTGACCACTTTGATCAAAGTTGACTTTTTGGTTAAAAGTTGACCTACTGGGTCAGTATTTGGTCATTAAGTCAAAAATTTACTTTTTTGATCAAAATTGACTTTTTGGTCAAAAATCGATCTATTGAGTCAGTGGGTTGGTCAAGGATTGACCATTTTGACCAATGTTGACATTTTGGTCAAAAGTTGACCTATTGGTCAATGGGTTTGTCATGGGTCAAGGATTGACCATTATGACCAAAGATGACTTTTTTGGTCAGAGATTACTTATTGGGTCAATAATTGGTCATTAGGTCAAAAATTGACTATTTTGACCCAAATTGACTTTTTGTTCAAAGGTTGACTTATTGCGTCAATGTGTTGGTCATTGGGTCAAGAATTGACTAATTTGGTCAAAATTTCATTTTTTGAGGCAATGAGTTGGTCATTGGGTAAAAAATTGACCATTTTGACCAAAGTTGACTTTTTGGTCAAAAGTTTACCTATTTGGTCAATGGGTGTTCATTAGGTCAAAATTTGACTATTTTGACCTAAATTGACTTTTTTTGTCAAACGTTGACCTATTAGGTCAAGGAGTTGGTCTTTTGGTCAAAAGTTGACCTATTAAATCAATGGGTTGGTCATTGGGTCGAAATCGACCATTTCGACCAAGGTTAACATTTTTGGTCAAAAGTCGATCTATCGGTTCATCGGGATCGTTATTGGGTCAAAGATCAATCATTTTGACCAAAGTTGACTTTTATGTCGGAGATTGGCTTACTAGGTCAACAATTGGTTATTAGGTCAAAAATAGACTATTTTGTCAACAATTGACTTTTTGGTCAAAAGTTGACCTCTAGGTTCAATGGATTAATCATTAGGTCAAGGATTGACCATTTTGACCAAAGTTGATTTTTTGGTCAAAAGTAGACCTATTGGGTCAATGGGTTGGTCATTGGGTCAAGGATTTACCATTTTGACCAACGTTGAGTTTTTGGTCAGAGATTGTCTTACTAGGTCAATAATTGGTCAGTAGGTCAAAATTAACTATTTTGACCAAAATTGACTTTTTAGTCAAAACTTGACCTATTGAGTTAATGGGTTGGTCATTGGGTCAAGGATTGAATCTTTTAAGCAAAGTTGACTTTTAGGTCAAAAGTTGACCTATCGGGTCAATGGGTCGGTCATTGGTCAAGGATCGACCATTTCGACCAAAGTTGACTTTTTGGTCAGAGATTGACTTATTAGGTCAATAATTGGTCATTAGGTTAAAAATTGATTATTTTGAAAAAAATTTAAAATTTTGGTCAAAAGTTGACCCATCAGGTCAACAGTGTGGGCATTGGGTCAGAAATTGACCATTTTGACCAAGGTTGGCTTTTTGGTCAAAAATTGACCTACTTGGTCAATGAGAAGGTAATTGGGTCAAGAATTGACCATTTTCAGCGAAGATGACTTTTTGGTTAAAATTTGGTATTTTGGGTAAATGGGTTGGTTATTAGGTCAAAAAAAGACCATTTTTACAGCAATTGACTTTTTGATCAAAAGCTGACCTCTTGTGTCAATGGGTTGTTCATTATGTTAAGGATTCACCATTTTGACCAAAGTTTACTTTTCGATCAAAAGTCGACCTATCGAATCAATCGGTCGATCATTGGGCCCAGGATTGACCATTTTGACCAAAATTGACTTGTTTGTCAGTGGTTGACATATTAGGTAAATAATTGGTCATTAGGTCAAAAATTGATTATTCTAACCAAAATTAAATTTTTGGTCAAAAGTTGACCCATTGGGTCAACGGGGCGGTCATTGGGTCTGAAATTGACAATTTTGACCAAAGTTGACTTTTGGTCAAAAGTTGACCTATTTGGTCAATGAGTTGGTCATTGGGTCAAGGATTGACCATTTTGATCAAAGTTGTCTTTTTGGTCAAAAGTTGACCTATTTAGGTCAATGAGGGAGTCATTTAGTCAAAAATTAACCATTTTGACCAAAATAGACTTTTGGTCAAAATTTTGACCTAAAGACCAATTATTGACCCAATAAGTTAATCTCTGACCAAAAAGTCAACTTCGGTCAAAATGGTCAATCCTTGACCCAATGACAACCCATTGACCCAATAGGTCAAGTTTTGACCAAAAAGTCAACTTTGCTAAAAAATGTCAAACGTTGACCCAATAGGTCAACTTTTGACCAAAAAGTTAATTTTAGTCAAAATAGTCAAACTTTGATCTAATGACCACCCATTGACCAAAAAAAGGTCAATGTTTGACCGAAAAGTCAACTTTGGTCAAAATGGTCAATTTTTGGACCTAATGACTCAAACTCTATCAATCTAACAGTCAAGTTTTGCCCAAAAGTCAACTTTGATCAAAATGGTTAATCTTGACCCAATGACCAATGCATTAACTCAATAAGTCAACTTTTGAATAAAAAGTTAAATTGGGTCAAAATAGTTATTTTTTACCTAATGACCAATTATTCACCCAATAAGTCAATCTCTGACCAAAAAGTCAACTTTGGTCATAATGGTCAATCCTTGACCCAATGAAAAACCCATTGACCCAATTGGTCAACTTTTGACCAAAATGTCAACTTTGGTGAAAAAGGTCAATCCTTGACCTAATGACCAACCCACTTACGCAATAGATCGACTCTTGACCAAAAAGTCAATTTTGGCTTAAATTGTAAATTTTTGACTAAATGACCAATTATTGACTCAATAGTTCATTTTCTGACCAAAATGTCAACTTTGGTCAAAATGGTTAATCCTTGACCTAATGACCAACACATTGACCCAACAGTAACCTTTTCGACTAAAAAGTCAATTTTGCTCAAAATTGTCATTTTTGACCAAATGACCCACTCATTGACCTAAATAGGTCAACTTTTGAACAAAAAGACAACTTTGGTCAAAATGGTCAATCATTAACCCAATGACCAACCCATTGACCCAACAGGTCAACTTTTGACCAGAAAGTCAATTTTGATCAAAATAGTCAATTTCTGACCTAATGACCACTCTGTTGATCCAATGAGTTAACCTTTGACCAAAAATTGACTATTTTGACGATAAAATTTATTTTGGTCAATATTGTCAATTCTTGACGCAATGAGCAACCAATAGACCCAATAGGTCAATCTCCGACCAAAAAGCCAACTTTGGTCAAAATTGTAAATTTTTGACCTTATGACCACACCATTAAGCCAATAAGTCAACCTTTGACCAAAAAGTCAAGTTTGGATAAAATGGTCAATTTCTAACCCAGTGACCTTATGAATTTTTGGTCGAAAGTTGAATTATTTGGTTAATGGGTTGGTCATTGGGTCAAGGATTAACAAAAGTTGACTTTTTGGTCAAAAGTTGACCTATTGGGTGAATGGGTTGGTCATTGGGTCAAAAATTGACCATTTTGACAAAAGTTGACTTTTTGGTCAAAAATTGACTTATTGGGTCAATGGGCGGTCATTAGGTCAAAAATTTACTATTTTGACCAAAATTGACTTTTTGGTCAAAACTTAACCTATTTGGTCAATGGGTTTGTCATTGGGTCAAGGACTGACCATTTTGACCAAAGTTGACTTTTGGTCAGAGATTTACTTATTGGGTCAATAATTTGTCATGAGGTTAAAAATGGACTATTTTGACCAAAATGGTCAATGGGGTGATCATTAGGACATAAATTGATCATTTTGACAAAAGTTGACTTTTTGGTCAATGAGTTGGTAATTGGGTCAAGAATTGACCATTTTGACCAAAGTTGACTTTTTTGTGAAAAAATGATTTATTGGGTTAATGGGTTGGTCATTGGGTAAAAAATTGGGCATTTTAACTGAAGTTCACTCTTTGGTCAAAAGTTGACCTATTGGGTCAATGGGTGGTCATTAGGTCAAAAATTATCTTTTTGGTCAAAAATTGACCTACTGGGTCAATGTGTTGGTCATTAGGTAATTGGGTCAAGATAGACCATTTTGATCGAAAATGACTTTTTGGTTAAAAGTTGATCTATTGGGCCAATGGGTTGGTCATTAAGTCAAAAATTGACCATTTTAACTAAAGTTGACTTTTTGGTCAAAAGTTGACCTATTGGGTCAATGGGTGGTCATTAGGAAAAAAATTGACTATTTTGACCAAAGTTCACTTTTTGGTCAAAAGTTGACCTATTGGCTCAATTGGTTTGTTATTGGGTTAAGGATTGGCCATTTTGACCAAAGATGACTTTTTGGTCAGAGATTGCCTTACTGGGCCAATAATTGGTCATTAGGTCAAAAATTGACTATTTTGACCAAAATTGAATTTTTAGTCAAAAGTTAACCCATCGGGTTAACGGGGTGGTCATTGAGTCAGAAATTGACAATTTTGACAATAGTTGATTTTTGTGTCAAAAGTTGATTAATTTGGTTAATGATTTGGTAATTGCGTCAAGTAATGACCATTTTGACCAAAGATGACTTTTTAGTCAAATGTTGACCTATTGGCTCAATGGGTAGGTCATTGGGTCGAAAATTGTCAATTTTGACCACAGTTGACTTTTTGGCCAAAAGTTGACCTATTGGGTCAATGGGTGGTCATTAGGTCAACAATTGACTATTTTGACCAAAATTATCTTTTTTGTCAAAAGTTGACTTATTATGTCAATGGGTTTGTCATTGGGTTGAGGATTGACCATTTTGTCGAGAGTTAACTTTTTGGTTAGAGATTGACTTATTGGGTAAAAAATTTGTCATTAATTCAAAAGTTGACTATTTTGACCAAAATTGACTTTTTAGTCAAAGTTGACATATTTGTCCAATGGATTGGTCATTGGATCAAGGATTGATCATTTTGACCAAAGTTGACCTTTTGGTTAAAAGCTGACCTATCAGGTTAATGGGTTGGTCATTGGGCCAAGGATTGATTATTTTGACCAAAGTTAACTTTTTGGTCAGATATTGGCTTACTGGGTCAATAATTGGTCATTAGGTCAAAAATTGACTATTTTGACCAAAATTGACTTTTTGTTCAAAACTTGACCGATTTGGTCAATGGGAGGTCAATAAATTAAAAATTAATTATTTTAACCAAAATTATCTTTTTGGTCAAAAGTTGAACTATTGGGTCAATGGATTTGTCTTTGGGTCAAGGATTGACTATTTTGACCAAAGTTGACTTTTTGGTCAAAAGTTGACTTTTTGGTCAAAAGTTGACATATTTTGACCAAAATTGAATTTTTAGCCAAAAGTTAACTCATTGGGTTAATGGGGTGGTCATTAGGTCGAATCGACTCATTTTGACCAAAGTTGACTTTTTGTCAAAAGTTGACCTATTTGGTCAATGAGTTGGAAATTGGGTCAGGAATTGACCATTTTGACCAAAGATGACTTTTTGGTGAAAAGTGGACCTATTGAGTTAATGGGTCAAAAAAATGACCATTTTGACCAAAGTTGATTTTTTGGTGGAAAGTTGTCCTATTGGGTTATTGGGTGGTCATTAGTTCAAAAATTGACTATTTTTACCAAAATTGACTTTTTGGTCTAAAGTTGACCTAATGGGTCAATGGCTTTTTTATTGGATCAAAGATCAACCATTTTGACCAAAGTTGACTTTTTCTTCAGATATTGACTTATTAGGTCAATAATTGGTCATTAGGTCAGAAATTGACAATTTTAACCAAAATTGAATTTTTGGTCAGATGCTAACTCGTTCGGTCAACCGGGAGGTCATTAGGTTGGAAATTGACCATTTTGACCAAAGTTGACTTTTTGGTCAAAATTTGACCTCTTTGGTCAATGAGTTGGTGATTGTGTCAAGAATTGACCATTTTGACTAAAGATGATTTTTTGGTCAAAAGTTGACCTATTAGGTCAATGGGTCGGTCATTGGGTAAAAAATTAACCATTTTAACGAAAGTTGACTTTTTGGTCAAAAGTTGACCTATTGGGTCAATGGGTGGTCATTAGGTCAAAAAATGACTATTTTGACTGAAATTGACTTTTTTTGTCAAAAGTTGAACTATTGTGACAATGGGTTTGTCATTGGCTCAACGATTAATCATTTTGACCAAAGTTGACTTTTTGGTCATAGATTATCTAATTGGGTTAATAATTGGTCATTAATTCAAAAATTAAATATTTAAAGTAAGATTGACTAATTGGCTAATGGGCTGGTCATTGGGTCAAGGATTGATCAATTTAACCAAAGTTGTCTTTTTGGTCAAAAGTTGACCTATTAGGTCAATGGTTTGGTCATTGGGTCAAGGATTGACCATTTTGACCAAAGTTGACTTTTTGGTCAAAGATTGGCATTAGGTCAAAAATTGACTATTTTGACCAAAGGTTACTGTTTGCTCAAAAGTTGACCTATTGGGTCAATGGGTTTGCCATTAAGTCAAGGATTAACCATTTTGACCAAAGATGACTTTTTAGTCAGAGATTGGTCATAAGGTTAAAAATGGGTTTGTCGTTGGGTCAATGGGTTTGTCGTTGGGCTAATGGGTTTGTCGTTGGGTCAATAATTGGTCATAAGGTTAAAAATTGACTACTTTGACCAAAATTGAATTTTCGATCAAAATTTAACTTGTTGGGTCAACGGGGAGGTCATTTGGTTAGAAATTGACCATTTTGACTAAAGTTGACTTTTCAGTTAAAATTTGACCTTATTGGTCAATTAGTGGTAATTGTGTCAAGAAATGACCATTTTGACAAAAGATGACTTTTTTTATCAAAAGTAGATCTATTGTGTCAATGGGTCAAAAATTGACCATCTTGACCAAAGTTTACTTTTTGGTAAAAAATTGACCAATTTTGTCAATGGGTGGCCATTAGGTCAAAAATTAAATATTTTGACCAAAATTTACTTTTTGGTCAAAAGTTGACTTATTGGGTCAATGAGTTTGTCATTGGGTCAAGGATTGACCCTTTTGACCAAAGTTGAACTGTTAGGTCAATGGGTTGGTCATTGGTTTAATGGGTTGGTAAAAAGTTGACTATTTTGACCAAAATTGACTTTTTGGTCAAAAGTTGACCTATTGGGTTAATGGGTTTGCCATTGGGTCAAGGATTAACCATTTTGACTAGAGATGAACTATTGGGTAGAGTTGGTCATTGGGTCAATGGGTTGGTCAGAGATTGACTTATTGGGCCAGTAATTGGTAATAAGGTTAAAAATTGACTATTTAGGCTAAAATTGAATTTTTGGTCAAAATTTAACTTGTTGGGTCAACGGGGAGGTCAATGGGTTAGAAATTGACAATTTTGACAAAAGCTGCCTTTCTGGTCAAAATTTGACCTTTTTGCTCAATGAGTTAGAAATTGTGTCCAGAATTGATCATTTTGACAGCAGATGACTATTTGGTCAAAAGTTGATCTATTTGGTCAATGGGTTAGTCATTGGGTCAAAAATTGTCCATTTTGACCAAAGATGACTTCTTTTGTTAAAAGTTGACATATTGGGTCAATGGGTCGGTCATTGGGTTAAAATTTAACCATTTTGACAACAGTAGACTTTTTGGTCAAAAGTTGACCTATTAGGTCAATGGGTTTGTCATTGTGTCAAGGATTGACCATTTTGACCAAAGTTGACTTTTTGGTCAAAGATTGACTCATTGGGTCAATAATTAGTCTTTAATTTAAAATTTGACTAATTTGACCAAAATTGACTTTTGCTCAAAAGTTGACCTATTAGGCTAATGGATTGGTCATTGGGTCAAGGATTCATCATTTTGACCAAAGTTAAATTTTTGATCAAAACTTGATCTATTGGATCAATATGTTGGACATTGGGTCAAGGATTGACCATTTTGACCAAAGTTGACATTTTGGTCAGAGATTAGCTTACTGGGTCAATAATTGGTCATTTGGTTAAAAATTGATTATTTTGACCAAAATTGGCTTTTTGGTCAAAAGTTGACCTATTGGGTCAATAGGTTAGTCATTGGGTCAAGGATTAAGCATTTTGACTAAAGTTGTCTTTGTTGTCAAAAGTTGACCTATTGGGTCAATGGGTTTGTCATTGGGTCAAGGATTGACCATTTTGACCAAAATTGACTTTTTGGTCAGAGATTCACCTCTTGGGTCAATAATTGGTCATTAGGTCAAAAATTAATTATTTTAACCAAAATTAAATTTTTTGTCATGGCTCAACAGGGTGATCATTGGGTCAGAAATTGACCATTTTGACCAAAGTTGACTTTTTGGTCAAAAGTTGACATATTTGGTCAATGAGTTGGTAATTGGGTCAAGAATTGACCATTTTGATCGAAGATGACTTTTTGGTAAATAGTAGATCTACTGGGCATTTTGACCCAATGAGGTGGTCTCTAGGTCAATAGTAGATCTATTGGGTTAATGGGTTAAAAATGGGTTAAAAATTGAGCATTTTTTGGTCAAAAGTTGACATATTGCGTCAATGGGTGGTCATTAGGTAAAAAATTAACTATTTTGATCAAAATTGACTTTTTGGTCAAATGTTAACCCTTTGGGTCAATGGGTTTGTCATTGGGTCAAGGATTAACTATTTTTACCAAAGTTGACTTTTTGGTCAGAGATGGAGTTATTGGGTCAATAGTTGGTCATTAGGTCAATCATTTACTATTTTGACCAAAATTGAATTTTTTGTCAAAATTTAACCCATTGGATTAACAGGGTGGTCATTGGGTCAGAAATAAATTATTTTGACCAAAATTGACTTTTTGGTCAAAAGTTGACCTATTGGGTCAAGGATTTACCATTTTGTTCAAAGTTTTCTTCTTGGTCAAAAGTTGACCTATTTAGGTCAATGAGGTGGTCATTAGGTAAAAAATTGACAATTTTGAGAAAAATTTACTTTTTGTCAAAAGTTAACCTATAGGGTCAATGTATTGGTCATTGGGTTAAGGATTAACCATTTTTGCCAAAGTTGACTTTTTAGTCAAAAGTTGACAAAATGGGTCAATGAGTTGGTCATTGAATCAACGATTGGCCATTTTCACCAAAGTTGACATTTAGGTCATTGTGTCAGAAAATGACCATCTTGACTAAATTTGACCTTTTGGACAAAAGTTGACCTTTTGGGTCAATGAGGTGGTCACTAGGTCAAAAGTTGACAATTTTGACCAAAATTGACTTTTTGATCAAAAGTTATTCTTTCGGGTCAATGAGTTGGTCATTGGGTCAAGGATTGACAATTTTGACCAAAGTTGATTTTTTTGTCAGAAGTTGATCTATTGGGCTTGTGGGTTGGTCATTGGGTCAAGAATTGACCATATTGACAAAAGTTGACTTTTTTTGTCAAAAGTTGACCTGTTAAGTCAATAATTGGTCATTATGTCAAAAATTTAGTATTTTGACCAAAATTGACTTTTTTGTCAAATGTGGATCAATTGGGTAAGTGGGTTGGTCATTGGGTCAAGCATTTACCATTTTGACAAAAGTTAACATTTTGGTCAAAAGTTGACCTATTGGGTCAGTGGGTTTGTCATTGGGTCAAGGTTTGACCATTATGAACAAAGTTGACTTTTTGGTCAGAGATTTACTTATTGGGTCAATATTTGTTCATAAGGTCAAAATTTGACTATTTTGACAAAAATTGACTTTTTGTTCAAAAGTTAACTTGTTGGGTCAATGAGTTTGTCATTGGGTCAAAGATTGATCATTTTGACCAAGTTGATTATTTGGTCAGGGATTGACTTATTGGGACAATAATTGGTCATTAAGTTAAAAATTGACTATTTTGACTAAAGTAAAATTTTTTGTCAAAAGTTAACCCATCGGGTTAACGACGTGTTCATTGGGTCAGAAATTAACCATTTCGACCAAGGTTGACTTTTTGGTCAAAAGTTGACCTATTGGGTCAAGAATTGACCATTTTAACAAAAGATGACATTTTGGTCAAAAGTTGACCTATCGGGTCATTGGGTTGGTCATTAGGTAAAAATATGACTATTTTGACCAAAGTTGACTTTTTGGTCAAAAGTTGACCTATTGGGTCAAAAGGTGGTCATTAGGTCAAAAATTGACTATTTTGACCAAAATAGACTTTTTGGACAAAAGTTGACCTTTTGGGTCAATGAGTTTGTCTTGGGTCAAGGATTGACCATTTTGACCAAAGTTGACTTTTTGGACAGAGATTGACTTATTAGGTCAATAATTGGTGATTAATTTTAAAAATTGACTATTTTGACCAAAATTTACATTTTGTCAAAAGTTGACCTATTGGGTCAATGGGTTGGCCATTGGGTCAACGATTTTTCATTTTGAGCAAAGTTAACTTTTTTGCTCAAAAGTTGACCTATTGGGTCAATGGGTTGGTCATTGGGTCAAGGATAGACCATTTTGACCAAAGTTGACTTTTTGGTCAAAGATTAACTTATTGGGTCATAAATTGGTCATTAATTAAAAAAGTTTACTATTTTGATCAAACTCGATTTTTGGTTAAATGTTGACCTATTTGGTTAATGAGTTGATAATTAAGTCAAGATTTAACCATTTTGACCAAAGATGACTTTTCGGTTAAAAGTTGACCTATTGGGTCAATGGGTTGGTCATTGGGTTAAAAATTAACCATTTTCATCAAAGTTTACTTTTTGGTCAAAAGTTGACCTGTTGGGTCAATGCGTGGTCAGTAGGTCAAAAATTGACAATTTTGACCAAAATTGACTTTTTGGTCAAAAGTTTATGTATTGGGTCAATGGGTTTGTCATTGGGTCAAGGATCGACCATTTTTACTAAAGTTGACTTTTTGGTCAAATATTGACTTGTTGGGTTATTAATTGGTCATTAATACAAAAATTGATTATTTTGGTCATTAGGTCAAAAATTGACTATTTTGACCAAAATTTACTGTTTAGACAAAAGATGACCAATTGAGTCATTAGGTCATGGACTGAACATTTTGAACAAAGTTAGCTTTTTGGTCAAAAGTTGACCTATTGGATCAATGGGTTGATCATTGGATCAAGGATTCACCATATTGACCAAAGTTGACTTTTTGGTATAAGATTGGCTTATTGGGTCAATAATTGGTCATTAGGTCAATAATTGATTATTTTGACAAAAATTAATTTTTTGGTCAAAAGTTGACCCATTGGGTAAACGTGGTTTTCTTTGGGTCAGAAATTGATCATTTTTGCTAAAGTTGACTTTTTGGTCAAAACTTGACCTATTTGGTCAATGAGTTAGTAATTGTGTCAAGAATTGACCATTTTGATCGACGATGACTTTTTGGTCAACAGTTGATCAATTGGGTCAATGGGTTGGTCATTTTGTCAAAACTTGACTTTTTGGTCAAAAGTTAACCTATTGGGTTACTAGGTTGGTCAGTGGGTCAGAAATTGATCATTTTTACCAAACTTGACTTTTTGGTCAAAGGATGACTTATTGGATTAATGGGGTGGTCATCAGGTCAAAAATTGACAATTTCGACCAAAGTTGACCTTTTGGTCAGAGATTGACTTAGTGGGTCAATGGGTTGGTCATCGGGTCAAGGATTGATAAATTTGACCAAAATAGAATTTTTGGTCAAAATAGTCAATTTTTGGTCAAAAATTAACCCATTGGGTCAAGGAGTGGTCATTGGGTCAGAATTTGACTGTTTTGACCAAAATTGACTTTTTCGTCAAAAGTTGACCTATTGGGTCAATGGGTTGGTCATTGGGTCAAGGATTGACCATTTTGACTAAAGTTATCTTTTTGGTCAAAAGTTAACCTATATAGGTCAATAAGGTGGTCATTAGGTAAAACATTGACAATTTTTAACAAAATTGACTTTTTAGTCAAAAGCTGACCTATTGGGTCATTGGGTTGGTCATTGGGCCAAAGATTGACCATTTTCACCAAAGTTGACATTTAGTTCAATGTGTCGAAATTGAACGTTTTCACCAAATTTGACGTTTCGAACAAAAATTGACCTTTTGGATTAATGAGGTGGTCATTAAGTCAAAAATTGACAATTTTAACCGAATTTGACTTTTTGGTCAAAAGTTGTCCTTTTGGGTCAATGAGTTGGTTTTTAGGTTAAGAATTGACCATTTTGACCAAAGTTGACTTTTTGGTCAAAAGTTGACCTATTAGGTCAATGGGTTGGTTATTGGGTCAAGGATTAAACATTTTGACTAAAGTTGACTTTTTGATCGGAGATTGGCTTATTAGGTCAATAATTGGTCATTCAGTCAAAAATTGATTATTTTGAAAAAAATTAATTTTTTGGTCAAAAGTTGACCCTTTGAGTCAACGGTGTGGTCATTGGGTCAGAAAATGACCTTTTTGACCAAAGTTGATTTTTTGGTCAAAAGTTGACCTACTTGTTCAATGAGACGGTAATTGGGTCAAGAATTGACCATTTTGACCGAAGATGAGTTTTTGGTTAAAAGTTGATCTTTTGTATCAATGGGTTGGTCATTGGGTCAAAAATTGACTATTTTGACAACAATTAACTTTTTGGTCAAATGTTGACCTTTTGGGTTAATGGGTTGGTCATTAGGTCAAGGATTGATAATTTTCACCAAAGTTGACTTTTTTTGTCAAAAGTTGACCTATTGGGTCAATGCGTTGGTCATTGGGTCAAGGATTAACTATTTTGACCAAAGTTGACTTTTTGGTCAAAAGTTGACCTATTCGGTCAGTATTTGGTCAATATGGGGCTGTTTGGTTCAGATTATTTGGTGTGGCGCGGCACTTCGCAGTGCATTTGCCTGGCCACGGGCCCTGCTTTGTTCCAAATTTGCGGCACCACAGCTCGAAGTTCCCTCACAGCGAGCCGCAGGATAAACTCCACGACCCTAGATTTCACTCTGCTGACGCGACCTTTTTTCAATTGTTACCCTTGCCCTTCGTACGAACTCGAGCTTCTCCTCTTCCTCCCTAGAATTACTCGCGAGCCTCCTGAGACTCAAATTTCTCGACCAAGCTCCTTACCTCGAAGGTAACCGTAATGCCCCTCTTCTTCCTCGCTCGTATTGATGAATCTCTCTTCTGCCACTTCTTCCTCTCCTCCGAATCGGGATAAATCTTTACAATGGGGTCTCTCTTCTCCCCTGCACGATGTCTTCTCCCCTGCAGCATACATCTCTTCTCCTCTGCATATCTCTTTTCTCCCATTCGGATCTGTAAAATCTACTCATTCGGTTTATTTCAATGTGGGTAATGTGCTTGGTTTTTAGTTTAGGAGTTGTTTGAGAAACGAGTTCATATCATTCTGCCACTTCTTCCTCTATGGCAGTTTTATTTATGATATCACATATCGAACACCTATACTGTCCTTTCACGTTTATACATAAAGCTTCTCCATTTTTAAACTTGGAAATGTGAAATACACCACGACATGCACAAGTTCGTGAGATTAATGTGTTACAAATGAAAGTGTTAAATTTTGGGTGCTCAAAATGTACATACATGAGAATTGTGTGCTATTTTGTGAGACACTTTTATTGTTGTTTTTTAGCTATATAAATGCTAGTTTTTGAGGACATATAAGAGCTATCTTGCCTTATACACTTTTTGATTTTGGAGACGTTTAAGAGCTGATTATGCTATATATATACTTACTGAATTGGACTGAGCTGCTTGAGGTCATTACAAATGAAATTTTTTTTCATATATACCTGCTACATATAAATGGTGTATTTGAGGTCTTTTAAACGTCAATTTTAGAGCCGGTTAAATGTTGTTTTCTGGACTGTTTTGTTCACCATTTTAGAAGTGTTAAAATACTCTCTTTGGGGGTTACTTTAAATCCTGAATTGGAGGACTCTTGGACTGCATTTTGTTGGGTCCAATCCGTGGCTTTTAAGTTTTATTTGTTGGGTTTGTTTGGTGACATTCAAGCAACATTTGTTGTCTTTCTTTGGAGGACTCTTGGGTTGTAGTTTTTGGGGGCTTTTGTGGCTTTATTGGATTAAATGCATGCTTCTATACTTCAAATACAATGATGCACAAACTACCATATCATGATGACTTTCTTCTTTCAAAATCTGAAACATTTGAAGTAATTGGGCTTTCTCGGAAATATTGAGAGATGTATTTGAAAGGCTTGAATTGGAAGAAAGTGTGTTCTTTCTTTAAAAAAACAATTTGAGATGAATTTTTCTTTTCTCTTAAAAAAAAGAAGCATGAGGGTGGGGAGATTTTCTTTTGTGATATTTAGAGAGGTGTACTCCCTCTTCAATTCATGTTATCAGCTTTATTTTGCTAGGTTGTGTAGGAAGTATTGAAAAGCATGCTTTTGGGTGGTAAGTTTGTTTAACCCCATGCAAGTATTAGATTTGAAAGTATGGTTTCAAATGTTATTTATGCAAGTTTGATTTTGGTGCATCTATTGAAGGCTTGAACATCGAAAACACATATTGAAAAGCACATTGTTTAATTATTGCATATGTGAAGGAGTTAGAGACGGATTTGGCATAGTAGTCCTGCTTGGTTTTGGCATTGTTGTTTTGCTCTGTTTTGGGCTGGTTTGAGCCCTGCTGTCTTTCGATTTTTTTTTTGGCTAGTTAGAGCCCTGCTGTCTATCGTTTCCTTTTTTTTGTTGGTTTGAGCCCTACTGTCTATCAATTTCTGAACTGGTTTGAGCCCTGCTGTCTCTCGATTTTTAGCTAGTTTTTGTTGTTCGGGTCTCTTTATAAAGCCCTGTTGTTGGGTTTAGATCGTTCAATGCTTCGCGGCTTAAGGAATATCATACTAGTTTGATTATTTAGATGGAATTTCAGTTTTTATTAAAGAATTTCAGTTTGGAATTTCAGTCAATGAATATTCCATCTATGAGCTAGAAATATTGTAATTAGTTGGAGCTCTCCTTCTTGGATGGTAACCACTGCAACTTTGCTAATTTGCTAGCTTTGAACATTTTGGAGGCTGCCTTGGAAGTCTCGAGCAGGTCTTTATATATTCTATGGATTTTTTTGGAGATTGCTTAGAAGTTTGGAGAAGGTTTTCTCTTTGAAGTTTATGCACTCTTACTGTAATTTTAAGTTTGGTTCTTGGGAGTAATTTGCGGTCTGGTTGTTTCGCAATTCGGGTCATGTATGAATTTAAAGCGATGTACCTTCTTTTTTATTGATATAATAAAATATTTTGCACCCTTTCCCGTGGAGGTAGGTCAGCTTGACCGAACCACGTTAAATAATGTGTTTCTTATTTAACATCTTGCACATATTATTATTGTTTCGCATGCTAGTATTCTTGATTTATGATTTTTGCTACAACTGTGTCCCACTTCATTGCTATATTGTTTGTATCTATCATATCAAAAGTACTAAAAAATTATTACGGATCTCAACAAACAAATGTTTTTTTAATAAAAACTATATTTTTTAAAAATTATTACTCATTTAAATTTATTTTAGTAGACATTTTAGCATCTCATATGTCAACTCTTTTTTAATATAGTTGTTTCTCCTATTCATAGTATGGCTAATAAAAATAAAGAAGTTGCTACTCCTGCACTTTGGGAGAAGGTTATTAAAATAATATTATGTTATCTATGCATAACTGAAGTCGAAATGGGGAATAGGCCAAATTTTTTTTCAACAAAGAAGGTTGGGAAAATATTGTTAAAAAGTTTATGGAGGTCATAGGTAAGGAGTATGAGAGGCTCATGCTAAAAAATAAGTGGGACCAACTCAAGAAAGAGTGGAAACTTTGGAAGATTTAAGAAAAGGTTCGACTAGCTTGGGATGGGATTCGGTGAAGCGAACTATTGCTGCTTCAGAAGCATGGTGGGCAGAAAGGCTTGCGGTAAGATATTATTGAATTAATTTTTATAATGTTAAGCAATTTTCTTTCTTATTTTCTTATAACATTTTATTCTCTTTTACGGATTTTTCCTTTGGCAAAGATGTTCAGATTGGCTGCGATAGAACCAGAATTGGAGGACAAGCTCGAAAGGATGTTTGGTGGGGTGATAGCTAAAGGAAAGATTCAACTCCCCCTAGCCAAACAATTTTTGAATCAACCCCTGAAAAATGTTGTCGTGGAATTATCAAACGATTCGGTAGAATTCGCACGTACGAGAAACCTGAAATTCGATCAACAAACCGTACGAAGCGCCTCGGAACGAAAGAAAGAGAAAGAGTGTTCCTGCATCTATCAGGTATCAGCCCTCATACCTAGTGGACTCATCTAATGATGCCCCGCACAGAGTTTAAAAAATGACGTCCATGAGGTCATTAGACTTCTTGAAGACGACCCACACTTTACAGGGGATCATGATCTTTTCTACTTTGCTGTCGACCTCTTCCGTGATTCCCTCTATCGAGACTTCTTTACAGCGCTGAGCAAAGAGCGATGACTAGAATAGATGCGCTATTATTATAAACCATTGCAGCTTGTGAAGAGGACCGCCTATTTGAGTACTACTGCCAGTGATGTAGTTGTTTGTTTGTGATTTTATCTGGAACTGATTAAATTAGATGTATACTACTTATCGGTGATGTGAGTTAATTGGAAAAGTTTTATTTGATTGAACTAATTTTTAAGTTATTTCTTTTCCAAATATTGTCCATCTATGTGCTTGTTTTAGTCCATCTACGATTTCTATAGACCCTAACTTGGTTTAATTAAAAGGTACAGTTTATATCGTCATGGACCCGGCGGAAGTTCAACGCTGAAGGAGAAATGCAGCGGCAAATATACTAGTTTAGTACTATAATACGTACGTCGATCGTAAACCCTATTACACATCATCTCAGATTGGGGACAAATGGATGAGAGAAATGATTTCAGGACACCCAACGAGATTCCAAAACATCTTCCGCATGTCCCATGATGTTTTCAGTGATCTTTTATTAGATCTGACAACATCTCATGGACTTCACGAGTCTTCTAGGACAATAGACCGTGATGTATTGGGCATAACACTTTACATATTATCACCGAATGAGTCAATGTGGGGAGCCATGGAATGCTTCCAACATTCATCGGAAACAATAAGCAGATATTTCTAAGTTGGTTTGAGTTCACTTGTTAGTCTAGCACAAGCCATAATAAAACCAACCGATCCAACTTTCATGAGGACGCTAGTAGAAATTTGCAATGATGACTGATATATGTCATATTTCAAGGTACACCTCTATACACCAACTAAATAATAACGGATTGCATATTGAAATGATTTGTCTTGTTTTTAAAGGGTTACATCGGCGCAATCGATGGAACACACGTTCATGTTGTAGTGTCGGATAATGCGAATGTTGCATTTATCGGTCGTTCCGGGTTGGTCATAAGGTCAAGGATTGACCATTTGGACCAAAGTTGACTTTTTTGGTCAAAAGTTGACCTATTGGGTCAATGGGTTGGTCATTGGGTCTATGATTGACTATTTTGACCAAAGTTAACTTTTGGTCAGTGGTTATCATATTAGGTCAATAATTGGTCATTAGGTCAAAATTTGATTATTTTGACCAAAATTAAATTTTTGGCCAAAAGTTGACCTAATGGGTCAACGGGGTGGTCATTGGGTCAGAAATTGACCATTTTGATCGAAGTTGACTTTTTTGTCAATAGTTGACCTATTTGGTCGATGACTTGGTAAATGGGTCAAGAATTGACCATTTTGATGAAAGATTACTTTTTGGTCAAAAGTTAATATATTGGGTCAATGGGTTAGTTATTTGGTCAAAACTTGACCTTTTTGGTCAAAAGTTAACCTATTGGGTTAATGGGTTACTCACTGGGTTAGAAATTGACCATTTTAACCAAACTTGACTTTTTGGTCAAAGGATGACTTATTGGGTTAATAGGTGGTCATTAGGTCAAAAATTGACAATTTTGACCAAAGTTGACTTTTTGGTCAGAGATTGACCTATTGGGTCAATGGGTGGGTCATTGGGTCAAGGAATGACAATTTTGACCAAAATAAAGTTTTTAGTCAAACTAGTCAATTTTTGGTCAAAAGTTAACCCATTGGGTCAATGGAGTGGTCATTGGGTTAGAAACTAACTATTTTGATAAAAAATGACTTTTTGGTCAAAAGTTGACATATTGGGTTAATGGGTTCGTCATTGGGCCAAGGATTGACCATTTTGACCAAAGTTGTCTTTTTGGTCAAAAGTTGACCTATTTAGGACAATGAGTCGGTCATTAGGTCAAAAATGACAATTTTGAGCAAAATTAACTTTTTAGTCAAAAGGTGACCAATTGGGTCAATGTGTTGGTCATTGGGTCAAGGATTAACCATTTTGGCCAAAGTTGACTTTTTAGTCAAATTTGACGAATTGGGTCAAAGGGCTCGTCATTAGATAAAGGATTGATCATTTTCAACATAGTTGACTTTTAGGTCATTGTGTCAAAAATTGACCGTTTTGACCAAATTTGACTTTTTGATCAAAAGTTGCCCTTTTGGGTCATTGGGGTGGTCATTAAGTCAAAAATTGATAATTTTGACCATTTTTGACTTTTTGGTCAAAAGTTGTTCTTTTGGGTTAATGAGTTGGTCATTGGGTAAAGGATTGACCATTTTGACCAAAGTTGACCTTTTGGTCAAAAGTTGACTATTAGGTCGATGGATTAGTCATTGGGTCGAGGGTTGACCATTTTGACCAATGTTGACTTTTGGTCGAAAAGATGACTGTTAGGTCGGTAATTAGTCATTAAGTCAATAATTTACTATTTTAATCAAAATTGATTATTTTGGTCTAAAAGTCGATTATTGGGTAAGTGGGTTGTTCATTGGGTCGAGGATTAACCATTTTGACCAAAGTTAAAATTTTGGAAAAAAGTTGACTGATGAGTCGATGGATTTGTAATTGGGTCGAGGATTAACCATTATGATTAAAGTTGACTTTTTGGTCGAGAGATTGACTTATTGTGTCAATAACTGGTCAATTGGTCAAAAAATGACTATTTTGACAAAAATTGACTTTTTGTTCAAAAGTTGATCTATTGTGTTAATGCATTGGTCCTTGGGTCAAGAATTGACCATTTTGACCAAAGTTGACTTTTTAGTCAAAAGTTGACCTATTAAGTCAATGGGTTGCTCAATGGGTCAAGGAATGACCATTTTGACCAAAGTTGAGTTTTTGGTCAGAGATTGGCTTATTGGGTAAATAATTGGTCATTAGGTCAAAAACTGACTATTTTGACTAAAATTGGCTTTTTGGTCAAAAGTTGACCTATTGGTTCAATGGATTGGTCTTGGGTCAAGGATTGACCATTTTGACCAAAGTTGTTTTTTAGTTAAAATTTGACTTATTTAGAGCGATGAAGGCGGTCATTAGATCGATCTTTGACAAGTTTTTTACCAAAATTCACATTTTTGGTCAAAAGTTAACCTATTTGGTCAATGGGTTGGTCATTAGGTCAAGGATTAACCATTTTAGCCAAAGTTAACTTTTTAGTCAAAAGTTGACAAATTGGGTTAATGGGTTGGTCATTGAATCAAGTATAGACCATTTTCACCAAACTTGACATATTGGTCATTGTGTCAGAAATTGAACATTTTGACCAAATTTGACTTTTTGGTCAAAAGTTGATCTTTTGGGTCAATGAGGTGGTCATTAGGTCAAAAATTGACAATTTTGATCAAAATTGACTTTTTGGTCAGAGATTGAATTATTGGGTCAAAAATTAGTCATTAGGTTAAAAATTAACAATTTTGACCAAAACAAATTTTTTTGTCAAAATTTGACCCATTGGGTCAACGGGGTGGTCATTTGGTCAAAAATTGACCATTTTGACCAAGGTTGACTTTTTGGTCAAAGGTTGACCTTTTGGTCATTGAGTTGGAAATTGGGTCAAGAATTGACCATGTTGACCAAAGCTGACTTTTGGTCAAAAGTTGACCTATTAGGTTAATGGGTCAAAAATTGACCATTTTGACCAAAGTTGACTTTTTGGTCGAAAGTTGACCTATTAGGTCAACTAGTGGTCATTAGACAGAAATTGACAATTTTGACCAAAATTGACTTTTTGGTTAAAGGTTGACTTTTTGGGTCAATGAGTTTGTCTTTTGGTCAAGGAATGATCATTTTGATCAAAGTTGACTTTTTGGTTAGAGATTGACTTATTGGTCATTAATTCAAAAATTGACTATTTTGGTCATTAGGTTAAAAATTGACTATTTTGACCAAAATTAAATTTTTGGCCAAAAATTGTCCTGTTTAGTTGACGTGGTGGCCATTTGGCCAGAATTGACCATTTTGACCAAAGTTCAAAAGTTGACCTATTTGGTCAATGATTTGGTAATTGGTTTAAAATTTGTCCATTTTGACCAAAGATGACTTTTAGTTAAAATTTGATCTATTGGGTCAATGAGTTGGTCATTAGGTCAAAAATTGACCATTTTGACCAAAGTTTAGTTTTTGCTCAAAAGTTGACCTATTTGGTCGATGAGTGGTCATTCAGTCAAAAATTGATTATTTTGACCAAAATTATTATTTGGTGAAAATTTGACTATTGGGTCAATGGGTTTGTCATTGAGTCGAAGATTGACCATTCTAACGAAGTTAATTTTTTGGTCGGAGATTGACTTATTAGGTCGATAATTGGTCATTTGGTCGAAAATTGACTATTTTGACAAAAAGTGAATTTTTTGTCAAAAGTTAACCCATTGAGTGAACGGGGTGGTCATTGGGTCAGAAATTGACCATTTTGTTACTTAGTTAAAAGTTGACTTGTTGGGTCAATGGGTTGCTCATTGGGTCAAGTAATGAACATTTTGACTAAAGTTAAGTTTTTGGTCAAAGATTGGCTTACTGGGTCAATAATTGGTCATTAGGTCAAAAACTGTCTATTTTAACTATAATTGGCTTTTTGGTCAAACGTTGACCTATTAGGTCAATGGATTGGTCATTGGGTCGAGATTGACCATTTTGACCAAAGTTGTTTTTGTCGAAAGTTAACTTTATTTAGGTCGATGAGGTGCTCATTAGGTCGAAAATTGACATTTTTTACTAAAATTGACTTTTTTGGTCGAAAGTTGACCTATTGGGTCAATGGGTTGGTCATTAGGTCAAGGATTAACCATTTTGGCCAAAGTTGACTTTTTAGTCAAAAATTGACAAATTGGGTCAATGGGTTGGTCATTGAATGAAGGATAGACCATTTTCACCAAACTTGACATATAAGTCATTGTGTCAGAATGAGTCAATGGGTTGGTAATGGGTCAAAAATTGATCATTTTGACTAAAGTTGACTTTTTGGTCGAAAGTTGACTGTTGGGTCGATGAGGCGGTAATTAGGTAAAAAATTAACAATTTTGACCAAAATTGACTTTATGGGCGAAAGTTGTCTTTTTGGCTCGATGAGTTGGTAATTGGGTCGATGATTGACGATTTTGACCAAGTTCGCTTTTTGTTAATTGTTGACGTATTGGGTCGATGTGTTGGCCATTAGAGTCGAGGATTGACAATTTTGACCAAAGTTGACTTTTTGTCGGGAGATTGACTTCTTGGGTCGAAAAATTGGTCACTAGGTCAAAAATTGACTATGTTGACAAAAATTGACTTTTTTATGAAAAGTTGACCTATTGGGTCAATGCATTGGTCATTGGGTCAAGGATTGGCCATTTTGACCAATGTCGTCTTTTAGTCGAAAGTTGACTGTTTGAGTCGATGGGTGGTCATTAGGTCGAATATTGATTATCTTGACCAAAATTGACTTTTTGTCGAAAGTTAACTTATTGTGTCAATGGGTTGGTCATTGGGTTAAGGTTTGACCATTTTGATAGAAGTTAACTTTTTGGTCAAAAGTTGACCTATTGGGTCAATAGGTTAGTCATTGGGTCAGAAATTGACCATTTTGACCAAAGTTGACTTTTTGGTTAAAAGTTGACCTATTGGGTCGTCGGGTTTCTCATTAGGTCGAAGATTATCTATTTTGACCAAAGTTGACTTTTTGGTCAGAGATTGGCTTACTCGTTCAATAATTAGTCATTAGGTTAAAATTTACCATTCTGATTAATGTTGACCTTGTGCTCAAAATGTTAGCTTGATTTGAGTCGATGAGTTGGTAATTAGGTCGAAATTGACCATTTTGGCAAAGATGACTTTTTGGTCAAAAGTTGACCTATTGGGTCAATGGGTTAGTCATTGGGTCAGAAATTGACCATTTTGACCAAAGTTGACTTTTTGGTTAAAAGTTGACCTATTAGGTCGTCGGGTTTCTCATTAGGTCGAAGATTATCTATTTTGACCAAAGTTGACTTTTTGGTCAGAGATTGGCTTACTCGTTCAATAATTAGTCATTAGGTTAAAATTTACCATTCTGATTAAAGTTGACCTTGTGCTCAAAAATGTTAACTGATTTGGTCAATGAGTTGGTAATTAGGTCAAGAATTGACCATTTTGGCCAAAGATGACTTTTTTGGTCAAAAGTTGACCTATTGGGTCAATGGGTTAGTCATTCGGTCAAAAATTGACCATTTTAACCAAAGTTGACTTTTTGGTCAAAAGTTGACCGATTGGCTCAATGGGTGGTCAATAAGTAAAAAAATTAACTATTTTGACAAAAATTGACTTTTGGGTCAATAGTTGACCTGTTGAGTCAATGGGTTTGTCATTAGGTCCAGGATTGACCATTTTGACCAAAGCTGACTTTTTGGTCAAAGATTGACTAAATTGGTTAATAATTGGTCATTAATTTAAAAATTAACTATGTTGACCAAAATTGACTTTTTTGTCAAAAGTTGACCTATTAGGCCAATGGGTTGGTCATTGGGTTAAGGATTAATCATTTTGACCAAAGTTGACCTTTTGGTAAAAAGTTGACCTATTGGGTCAATGGGATGGTCATTGGGTCAAGGATTGACCATTTGGACCAAAGTTGACTTTTTTGGTCAAAAGTTGACCTATTGGGTCAATGGGTTGGTCATTGGGTCTATGATTGACTATTTTGACCAAAGTTAACTTTTGGTCGAGTGGTTATCGTATTAGATTGATAATTGGTCATTAGGTCAAAATTTGATTATTTTGACCAAAATTAAATTTTTGGCCAAAAGTTGACCTAGTGGGTCAACGGGGTGGTCATTGGGTCAGAAATTGACCATTTTGATAGAAGTTGACTTTTTTTGTCAATAGTTGACCTTTTTGGTCGATGACTTGGTAAATGGGTCAAGAATTGACCATTTTGACTGAAGATTACTTTTTGGTCAAAAGTTAATATATTGGGTCAATGGATTAGTCATTTGGTCAAAACTTGACCTTTTTGGTCAAAAGTTAACCTATTGGGTTAATGGGTTACTCACTGGGTTAGAAATTGACCATTTTAACCAAACTTGACTTTTTTGTCAAAGGATGACTTATTGGGTTAATAGGTGGTCATTAGGTCAAAAATTGACAATTTTGACCAAAGTTGACTTTTTGGTCGAGAGATTGACTGTTGGGTCAATGGGTGGGTCATTGGGTCAAGGAATGACAATTTTGACCAAAATAAAGTTTTTAGTCAAACTAGTCAATTTTTGGTCAAAAGTTAACCCATTGGGTCAATGGAGTGGTCATTGGGTTAGAGACTAACTATTTTTACAAAAAATGACTTTTTGGTCAAAAGTTGACATATTGGGTTAATGGGTTCGTCATTGGGCCAAGGATTGACCATTTTGACCAAAGTTGTCTTTTTGGTCAAAAGTTGACCTATTTAGGACAATGAGTCGGTCATTAGGTCAAAAATGACAATTTTGGGCAAAATTAACTTTTTAGTCAAAAGGTGACCAATTGGGTCAATGTGTTGGTCATTTGGTCACGGATTAACCATTTTGGCAAAAGTTGACTTTTTAGTCAAAAGTTGACGAATTGGGTCAAAGGGCTAGTCATTGGATAAAGGATTGATCATTTTCACCATAGTTGACTTTTAGGTCATCGTGTCAAAAATTGACTGTTTTGACCAAATTTGACTTTTTGATCAAAAGTTGACCTTTCGGGTCATTGGGGTGATCATTAAGTCAAAAATTGATAATTTTGACCATATTTGACTTTTTGGTCAAAAGTTGCTCTTTTGTATTAATGAGTTGGTCATTGGGTAAAGGATTGACCATTTTGACCAAAGTTGACTTTTTGGTTAAAAGTTGACCTATTAGGTCAATGGATTGGTCATTGGGTTAAGGGTTGACCATTTTGACCAATGTTGACTTTTTGGTCAAAAGATGACCTATTGGGTCGGTAATTAGTCATTAAGTCAAAAATTTACTATTTTAACCAAAATTGACTTTTTGGTCAAAAGCTGATCTATTGGGTAAGTGGGTTGTTCATTGGGTCAAGGATTGACCATTTTGACCAAAGTTGAAATTTTGGTCAAAAGTTGACCTATTGAGTCAATGGATTTGTAATTGGGTCAAGGATTAACCATTATGACCAAAGTTGACTTTTTGCTCAGAGATTGACTTATTGTGTCAATAACTGTTCAATAGGTCGAAAAATGACTATTTTGACAAAAAGTGACTTTTTGTTCAAAAGTTGATCTATTGTGTTAATGCATTGGTCCTTGGGTCAAGAATTGACCATTTTGGCCAAAGTTAACTTTTTAGTCAAAAGTTGACCTATTAAGTCAATGGGTTGCTCAATGGGTCAAGGAATGACCATTTTGACCAAAGTTTAGTTTTTGGTCAGAGATTGGCTTATTGGGTAAATAATTGGTCATTAGGTTAAAAACTGACTATTTTGACTAAAATTGGCTTTTTGGTCAAAAGTTGACCTATTGGTTCAATGGATTGGTCATTGGGTCAAGGATTCACCATTTTGACCAAAGTTGTTTTTTTGGTCAAAATTTGACTTATTTAGGCCAATGAGGCGGTCATTAGGTCAAACATTGACAAGTTTTTGACCAAAATTCACATTTTTGGTCAAAAGTTAACTTTATTTGGTCGATGGGTTGGTCATTAGAGTCGAGGATTAACCATTTTAGCCGAAGTTAACTTTTTAGTCGAAAGTTTACAAATTGGGTTAATGGGTTGGTCATTGAATCGAGGATAGAACCATTTTCACGAAACTTGACATATTGGTCATTGTGTCGGAAATTGAACATTTTGACCGAATTTGACTTTTAGATCGAAAGTTGATCTTTTGGGTCAATGAGGTGGTCATTAGGTCAAAAATTGACAATTTTGACCAAAATTGACTTTTTGGTCAGAGATTGAATTATTGGGTCAATAATTGGTCATTAGGTTAAAAATTAACAATTTTGACCAAAATAAAATTTTTTGTCAAAATTTGACCCATTGGGTCAACGAGGTGGTCATTTGGTCAAAAATTGACCATTTTGACCAAGGTTGACTTTTTGGTCAAAAATTAACCTTTTGGTCATTGAGTTGGAAATTGGGTCAAGAATTGACCATGTTGACCAAAGGTGCCTTTTTGGTCAAAAGTTGACCTATTAGGTTAATGGGTCAAAAATTGACCATTTTGACCAAAGTTGACTTTTTGGTCGAAAGTTGACCTATTAGGTCAACTAGTGGTCACTAGACAAAAATTGACTATTTTGACCAAAATTGACTTTTTGGTTAAAGGTTGACTTATTGGGTCAATGAGTTTGTCTTTGGGTCAAGGAAAGATCATTTTGATCAAAGTTGACTTTTTGGTTAGAGATTGGCTTATTGGTCATTAATTCAAAAATTGACTATATTGGTCATTAGGTTAAAAATTGACTATTTTGACCAAAATTAAATTTTTGGCCAAAAGTTGTCCTGTTTAGTTGACGTGGTGGCCATTTGGCCATAATTGACCGTTTTGACCAAAGTTCAAAAGTTGACCTGTTTGGTCAATGATTTGGTAATTGGTTTAAAAATTTTCCATTTTGACCAAAGATGACTTTTAGTTAAAATTTGATCTATTGGGTCAATGAGTTGGTCATTAGGTCAAAAATTGACCATTTTGACCAAAGTTTAGTTTTTGCTCAAAAGTTGACCTATTTGGTCGATGAGTGGTCATTCAGTCAAAAATTGATTATTTTGACCAAAATTGACTATTTGGTCAAAATTTGACCTATTGGGTCGATGGGTTTGTCATTGAGTCAAGGATTGACCATTCAACCAAAGTTAATTTTTTGGTCGAGAGATTGACTTATTAGGTCGATAATTGGTCATTTAGTCGAAAATTGGTATTTTGACAAAAAGTGAATTTTGGTCAAAAGTTAACCCATTAGGTGAACGGGGTGGTCATTGGGTCAGAAATTGACCATTTTGCTTCTTAGTTAAAAGTTGACTTGTTGGGTCGATGGGTTGCTCATTAGGTCGAGAAATGAACATTTTGGTAAAGTTATGTTTTAGTCGAAGATTGACTTACTTGGGTCAATAATTGGTCATTAGGTAAAAGCATGCATTTTAGCTATAATTGGCTTTTTAGTTGAACGTTGACTATTAGGTCGATGGATTGGTCATTGGGTCGAGGATTTACCATTTTGACCCGAGTTGTCTTTTTTGTCGAAAGTTGACTATTGGAGTCGATGAGGTGCTCATTAGGTCAAAAATTGACATTTTTTACTAAAATTGACTTTTTTGGTCAAAAGTTGACCTATTGGGTAAATGGGTTGGTCATCAGGTCAATAATTAACCATTATGGCCAAAGTTGACTTTTTAGTCAAAAGTTGACAAATTGGGTCAATGGGTTGGTCATTGAATCAAGGATAGACCATTTTCACCAAACTTGACATATAAGTCATTGTGTCAGAATGGGTCAATGGGTTGGTAATGGGTCAAAAATTGATCATTTTCACTAAAGTTGACTTTTTGGTCAAAAGTTGACCTATTGGGTCAATGGGCGGTAATTAGGTAAAAAATTAACAATTTTGACCAAAATTGACTTTATGGGCAAAAGTTGTCTTTTTGGCTCAATGAGTTGGTAATTGGGTCAATGATTGACGATTTTGACGAAGTTCGCTTTTTTGTTAATTGTTGATGTATTGGGTCGATGTGTTGGCCATTAGGTCGAGAGTTGACCATTTTGACGAAGTTGACTTTTTTGTCGAAGATTGACTTCTTGGGTCGATAATTGGTCACTGGAGTCGAAAATTGGTATGTTGACCAAAATTGACTTTTTATGAAAAGTTGACTGTTAGATTGATGTGTTGAGTCATTGGGTCGAGGATTGGCCATTTTGACCGATGTCGTCTTTTAGTCGAAAGTTGACTGTTGGCGATGGGTGGTCATTAGATCGAATATTGGCTATCTTGACGAAATTGACTTTTTGTCGAAAGTTAACTTATTGTGTCGATGAGTTGGTCATTGGGTTAAGGTTTGACCATTTTGATAGAAGTTAACTTTTTTGTCAAAAGTTGATCTATTGGGTCAATGGGTTAGTCATTGGGTCAGAAATTGACCATTTTGACCAAAGTTGACTTTTTGGTCAAAAGTTGACCTATTGGGTCATAGGGTTTGTCATTGGGTCGAAGATTATCTATTTTGACCAAAGTTGACTTTTTGGTCAGAGATTGGCTTACTCGTTCAATAATTAGTCATTAGGTTAAAATTTACCATTCTGACTAAAGTTGACCTTGTGGTCAAAAATGTTAACCAATTTGGTCAATGAGTTGGTAATTGGGTCAAGAATTGACCATTTTGGCCAAAGATGACTTTTTAGTCAAAACTTGACTATTAGAGTCGATGGGTTAGTCATTCGATCAAAAATTGACCATTTTAACCAAACTTGACTATTTGGTGAAAAGTTGACCGATTAGCTCGATGGGTGGTCAATAATTAAAAAATTAACTATTTTAACGAAGAATTGTCTTTTGGGTCAAAAGTTGACCTGTTGAGTCAATGGGTTTGTCATTAGGTCCAGGATTGACCATTTTGACCAAAGTTGACTTTTTGGTCAAAGATTGACTAAATTGGTTAATAATTGGTCATTAATTTAAATATTAACTATTTTAACCAAAATTGACTTTTTGAGTCGAAAGTTGACTATTAGGCGATGGGTTGGTCATTGGGTTAAGGATTAATCATTTTGACCAAAGTTGACCTTTTGGTAAAAAGTTGACCTATTGGGTCAATGGGATGGTCATTGGGTCAAGGATTGACCATTTGGACCGAAGTTTACTTTTTGATCAAAGATTGGCTTACTGGGTCAATAATTAATCATTAGGTTAAAAGTTGACTATTTTGACGGCCGGCTTTTAGGTCGAAAGTTGACTTGTTGGGTCGATGGGTTGGTCATTGGATCATGGATTGACCATTTTGACTAAAGTTGTCTTTTTGGACAAAAGTTGACTATTTAGGTCGATAGAGGCGGTCATTAAGCTCAAAAATTGACAATTTTGACCAAAATTGACATTTTTGGTCAAAAGTTGACCTATTGGGTCGATGGGTATGTCATTAGGTGAAAGATTAATCAATTTGGCCGAAGTTGACTTTTTTGTCGAAAGTTGACGAATTGGGTCATTGGGTTGGTCATTGGATCAAGGATTGATCTATTTTCACCAAAGTTGTCATTAAGGTCATTGTGTCGGAAATTAGTAGTTTTGACGGAAATTTGACTTTTAGATCAAAAGTTGACCTTTTGGGTCGATAAAGTGGTCATTAGGTCAAAATTAACAATTTTGACCAAAATTAACTTTTTGGTCGAAGATTGACTTATTGGGTCGATAATTGGTCATTGAGTAAAAAATTAACAATTTTGACCAAAATTAAAATTTTTGTCGAAAGTTGACTCATTTAGCAGAAATTGACCATTTTGACGAAAATTGAATTTTTGTTGAAAAGTTAACTTTATTAAGTCAATGAGTTGGTAATTGGGTCGAGAATTGACCATTTTGATCGAAAATAACTTTTTGGACGAAAGTTGATCAATTAGAGTTCGATGGGTTAGTCACGGGTAAAAATTTAACCATTTTTACAAAAGTTGACTTTTTGGTCAAAAGTTGACCTATTAGGTCAATGTGTGGATATTAGGGCAAAAATTGACAATTTTGACCCAAAATTGACATTTCAGTCAAAAGTTGTCCTTTTGGGTCAATGACTTGGTCATTGGATCAAGGATTGACAATTTTGACCAAAGTTGATTTTTTTTGTCAAAAATTGACTTATTGGGTCATTGAGTCAAGGATTGACCTTTTTGACCAAAGTTGACTTTTTGGTCAGAGATTGGCTTATTGGATCAATAATTAGTCAAAGTTAACTTATTCAAAAACTGACTATGTTGACCAAAATTAACATTTTTGTCAAAAGTTGACCTATTAAGTCAATGCATTGGTCGTTAGGTCAAGGGTTGACTATTTTGACCAAAGTTGTCTTTTTGGTCAAAAGTTGACATGTTTGGTCAATGGGTGGTCATTAGGTCAAAATTTGACTATCTTGACCAAAATTGACTTTTTGGTCAAAAGTTGAGCTATTGTGTCAGTGTGTTGGTCATTAGGTTAAGGTTTGACCAATTTGATCAAAGTTGACTTTTTGGTCAAAAGTTGACCTATAGGGTCAATGGGTTTATCATTGGGTCAGAATTTGACCATTTTGATTATAATTGACTTTTTGGTCAAAAGTTGAATAATTTTATCAATGTCTTGTCATTGGGTTAAAGATTAATCATTTTGACCAAAGTTGACTTTTTGGTCAAAGATTAGCTTACTGGGTCAAAAATTGATTATTTTGACCAAAATTGACTTTTTTTCAAAAGTTGACTTATTAGGTCAATGGATTGGTCATTGGATCAAGGATTGACCATTTTAACCAAAGTTGACTTTTTTTATCAATAGTTGACCTATTGAGTCAATGGGTTGGTCATTGGGTCAAGGATTGATCATTTTGACCAAAGTTGACTTTTTGTTCAGTGATTGACTTATTGAGTTAATAATTGGTCATTAGGTCAAAAATTGATTATTTTGACTAGAATTAAGTTTTGGGTCAAAAGTTGACCTATTGGGTTAATGGGTTTGTCATTGGGTCATGGATTGACCATTTTGACCAAAGTTGACTTCTTGGTCAAAAGTTGACCTATTGGGTCAATGGGATGGTAATTGGGTCAAGGATTGACCATTTTGACCAAAGTTGACTTTTTGTTCAGAGATTGACTTATTGACTCAATAATTAGTCATAAGGTCAAATATTGATTATTTTGACCAAAATTGAATTTTTGGTCAAAAGTTGACCTATTAGGTCAATGGGGTGGACTTTGGGTCAGAAATTGAACATTTTGACCAAAGTTAACTTTTTGGTCAAAAGTTAACTTATTTGGTCAATGAGTTAGTTGTTGGGTCAAGAATTAACAATTATGGCCGAAGATGACTGTTTAGTCAAAATTTGATCTTTTGGGTCAATAGGGTTAGTAATTGGGTCAAAAATTGAGCATTTTGACCAAAGTTGACTTTTTGGTCAAAAGTTGAGCTATTGGGTTAATGGGTGGTCATTCAGTCAAAAATTGACTATTTTGACCAAAATTGACTTTTTGGTCAAAAGTTGGCCTATTAGGTCAATGGGTTTGTCATTGGGTCAATGATTGACCATTTTGATCAAAGTTAACTTTTTGGTCAGAGATTGACTTATTGGGTCAATAATTGGTCTTTAGGAAAAAAATTAACTATTTTGACCAAAATTGAATTTTTGGTCAAAAGTTGACCTATTTGGTCAATGAGTTGGTAATTAGGTCAAAAAATGACCATTTTAACCAAAGATGACTTTTTGTTCAAAAGTTGATCTTTTGGGTTAATGGGTTGGTCATTGGGTCGAAAATTGACCATTTTGATCAAAGTTGACTTTTTGGTCAAAAGTTGACCTATTGGGTCAATGGGAGGTCATTCAGTCAAAAATTGACAATTTTGACCAAAATTGACTATTTGGTCAAAAGTTTAGCTATTGGGTTAATGGGTTTGTCATTGAGTCATAGATCGACTATTTTGACCAAAGTTGACTTTTTGGTCAGAGATTAACTTATTGGGTCAATAATTGGTCAATAAGAAAAAAGTTAAATATTTTGACCAAAAGTGAATTTTCAGTTAAAAGTTAACCCATTGTGTTAACGGGGTGGTTCATTAGGTGAGAAATTGACCATTGTGACCAAAGTTTACTTTTTGGTCAAAAGTTGACCTATTTGCTCAATGAGTTGGTAATTTGGTCAAGAATTGAACATTTTGACCAAAGATGACTTTTTGGTCAAAAGTTGATCTTTTGGGTTAATAGGTTGGTCATTGGGTAAAAAATTGACCATTTTGACCAAAGTTAACTTTTTTGTCAAAACATGACCTATTGGGTCAATAGGTGGTCATTAAGTCAAAAATTGACAATTTTAACCAAAATTAACTATTTGGTCAAAAGTTGACCTATTGGGTCGAGGATTGACCTTTTTGCCTAAAGTTGACTTTTTGGTCAGAGTTTGACTTTTTCGGCTAATAATTTGTCAGTAATTCAAAAATTGAATATTTTGACCAAAATTGTTTTTTTGGTCAAAAGTTGACCTATTAGGCCAATGGGTTGGTCATTGGGTCAAGGATTAATGATTTTGAATGGGTTGATCAATAGGTCAAGGATTGATCATTTTGACCAAAGTCGACTTTTTGGTCAGAGATTAGCTTACTAGGTCAATAATTGGTTATTAGGTCAAAAATTGACTATTTTGACCAAAATTGATTTCTTAGTCAAATGTTGAACTATTGAGTCAATTGGTTGGTCATTGGATCAAGAATTGACCATTTTGACAAAAGTTGACTTTTTCGTCAAAAATTGATCTATTGGGTCAATGGGTTGGTCATTGGGTCAAGGATTGACAATTTTGACCAAAGCTGACATTTTGGTCAGTGATTGGCTTATTTGGTCAATAATTGGTCATTAGGTCAAAAATTGATTATTTTGACAAAAATTAAATTTTTGGTCAAAAGTTGACCTTTGATTCAACGGGGTGGTCATTGGGTCAGAAATTGACCATCTTGACCAAAGTTGACTATTTGGTCAAAATTTAACCTATTTGGTCAATGAGTTGGTAATTGGGTTAAGAATTGACTAATTTGAACAAAATTGACTTTTTGTTCAAAAGTTGATCTATTGCGTCAATGCGTTGGTCCATGAGTCAAGAATTGACCATTTTTGCCAAAGTTAACTTCTTAGTCAAAAGTTGACTTGTTGGGTCAATGGGTTGCTCATTGGGTCAAGTAATGAACATTTTGACCAAAGTTAAGTTTTTGGTCGGAGATTGGCTTACTGGGTCAATAATTGGTCATTAGGTCAAAAACTGTCTATTTTGACTATAATTGGATTTTTGGTCAAACGTTGACCTATTAGGTCAATGGATTAGTCATTGGGTCAAGGATTGACCATTTTGAGCAAAGTTATTTTTTTGGTCAAAAGTTGACCTATTTAAGTCTATGAGCAGTCATTAGGTCAAAAATTGACAATTTTTACTAAAATTATTTTTTTGGTCAAAAGTTGACATATTGGGTCAATGGGTTGGTCATCAAGTCAAGGATTAACCATTTTGGCCAAAGTTAACTTTTTAGTCAAAAGTTGACAAATTGGGTCAATGGGTTGGTCATTGACTCAAGGATAGACCATTTTCACCAAACTTGACATATAAGTCATTGTGTCAGAATGGGTCAATGGGTTGGTAATGGGTCAAAAATTGACCATTTTCACCAAAGTTGACTTTTTGGTCAAAAGTTGACCTATTGGGTCAATGGGTGGTAATTAGATAAAAAATTAACAATTTTGACGAAAATTGACTTTATGGGAAAAAGTTGTCTTTTTGGCTCAATGAGTTGGTAATTGGGTCAATGATTGACGATTTTGACCAAAGTTCACCTTTTGGTTAATTGTTGACGTATTGGGTCAATGTGTTGGCCATTGGGTCAAGGATTGACCATTTTGACCAAAGTTGCCTTTTTTGTCAGAGATTGGCTTACTGGGTCAATAATTGGTCATTAGGTCAAAAATTGACTATGTTGACCAAAATTGACTTTTTTATGAAAAGTTGACCTATTAGGTCAATGTGTTGGTCATTGGGTCAAGGATTGGCCATTTTGACCAAAGTTGTCTTTTTGGTCAAAAGTTGACCTATTTGGTAAATGGGTGGTCATTAGGTCAAATATTGATTATCTTGACCTAAATTGACTTTTTGTCAAAAGTTAACTTATTGTGTCAATGGGTTGGTCTTTGGGTCAAGGTTTGACCATTTTAACAAAAGTTAACTTTTTGGTCAAAAGTTGACCTATTGCTTTAATGGGTTATTCATTGGGTCAGAAATTGACCATTTTGACCAAAGTTGACTTTTTGGTCAAAAGTTGACCAATTGGGTCATAGGGTTTGTCATTGGGTCGGAGATTACTTATTTTGACCAAAGTTGACTTTTTGGTCAGAGATTAGCTTACTCGTTCAATAATTAGTCATTAGGTTAAAATTTTCCATTCTGTCTAAAGTTGAAGTTGTGGTAAAAAATGTTAACCGATTTGGTCAATGAGTTGGTAATTGGGTCAAGATTTGACCATTTTGGCCAAAGATGACTTTTTTGGTCAAAAGTTGACCTTTTGGGTCAATGAGATAGTCATTCGGTCAAAAATTGACCATTTTAACCAAAGTTGACTTTTTGGTCTAAAGTTGACGATTGGCTCAATGGGTGGTCAACAAGTCAAAATTTAACTATTTTGCAAAAATTGACTTTTTGGTCAAAAGTTGACCTGTTGAGTCAATGGGTTTGTCATTGGGTCCAGGATTAACCATTTTGACCAAAGTTGACTTTTTGGCCAAAGATTGACTAAATTGGTTAATAATTGGTCATTAATTTAAAAATTAACTATTTTGACCAAAGTTGACTTTTTGGTCAAAAGTTGACCTATTAGGCCAATGGGTTGCTCATTGGGTTAAGGATTTATCATTTTGACCAAAGTTGACTTTTTGGTAAAAAGTTGACCTATTGTGTCAATGGGTTGGTCATTGGGTCAAGGATTGACCATTTGAACCAAAGTTGACTTTTTGGTTAAAGATTGGCTTACTGGGTCAATAATTGGTCATTAGGTTAAAAGTTGACTATTTTGACAAAGCCGACTTTTAGGTCGAAAGTTGACTGTTAGGTCTATGGGTTGGTCATTGGATCGTGGATTGACCATTTTGACTAAAGTTGTCTTTTTGGACAAAAGTTGACCTATTTAGGTCAATGAGGCGGTCATTAGCTCAAAAATTGACAATTTTGACCAAAATTGACATTTTTGGTCAAAAGTTGACCTATTGGGTCAATGGGTATGTCATTGGGTGAAAGATTAACCAATTTGGCCGAAGTTGACTTTTTCGTCAAAAGTTGACAAATTGGGTCATTGGGTTGGTCATTGGATCAAAGATTGACCATTTTCACCAAAGTTGACTTTTTCATCAAAAGTTGACCTTTTGGGTCAATGAGATGGTCATTAGGTCAAAATTGACAATTTTGACCAAAATTAACTTTTTGGTCAGAGATTGACTTATTGGGTCAAAAATTGGTCATTGAGTAAAAAGTTAACAATTTTGACCAAAATTAAATTTTTTTGTCAAAAGTTGACTCATTAGGTCAGAAATTGACCATTTTGACCAAAATTGACTTTTTGTTCAAAAGTTAACCTATTAGGTCAATGAGTTGGTAATTGGGTCAAGAATTTACCATTTTGATCGAAGATAACTTTTTGGACGAAAGTTGATCAATTGAGTCAATGGGTTGGTCACGGGTAAAAATTTAACCATTTTTACAAAAGTTGACTTTTTGGTCAAAAGTTGACCTATTAAGTGAATGGGTGGATATTAGGGCAAAAATTGACAATTTTGACCCAAAATTGACATTTCAGTCAAAAGTTGTCCTTTTGGATCAATGACTTGGTCATTGGATCAAGGATTGACAATTTTGACCAAAGTTGACTTTTTTGTCAAAAATTATCTTATTGGGTCATTGAGTCAAGGATTGACCTTTTTGACCAAAGTTGACTTTTTGGTCAGAGATTGGCTTATTGGATCAATAATTGGTCATTAGTTCAAAAATTGACTATGTTGACCAAAATTGACATTTTTGTCAAAAGTTGACCTATTAAGTCAATGCGTTGGTCATTAGGTCAAGGGTTGACCATTTTGACCAAAGTTGTCTTTTTGGTCAAAAGTTGACCTATTTAGTCAATGGGTGGTCATTAGGTCAAAATTTGACTATTTTGACCAAAATTGACTTTTTAGTCAAAAGTTGACCTATTGTGTCAGTGCGTTGGTCATTGGGTTAAGGTTTGACCAATTTGATCAAAGTTGACTTTTTGGTCAAAAGTTGACCTATAGAATTCGATGGGTTTATCATTAGGTCGGAATTTGACCATTTTGATTATAATCGACTTTTTGGTCAGAAGTTGACCAATTGGATCAATGGGTTGTTATTGGGTCAAAGATTAACCATTTTGACCAAAGTTGACTTTTTGGTCAGAGATTGGCTTACTGGGTCAAAAAGTGATTATTTTGACCAAAATTGACATTTTGGTCAAAAGTTGACTTATTAGGTCAATGCATTGGTCATTGGATCAAGGATTAACCATTTTAACCAAAGTTGACTTTTTTTATCAATAGTTGACCTATTAAGTCAATGGGTTGGTCATTGGGTCAAGGATTGATCATTTTGACCAAAGTTGACTTTTTGTTCAGTGATTGACTTATTGAGTCAATAATTGGTCATTAGGTCAAAAATTGATTATTTTGAGCAGAATTAAATTTTGGGTCAAAAGTTGACCTATTGGGTCAACGGGGTGGTCATTGGGTCAGAAATTGACCATTTTGACTAAAGTTGACTTTTTGGTCAAAAGTTGACCTATTTGGTTAATGAGTTGGTAATTGGGTCAAGAATTGACCATTTTGTCCGAAGATGGCTCTTATTCAAAAGTTTATCTACTGGGTCAATGGGTTGTCATTGGGTCAAAAATTGACCATTTTTACCAAAGTTGACTTTTTTGTCAAAAGTTGACCTATTGGTTAATGGGTGGTCTTTAGGTCAAAAGTTGACTATTTTGACAAAAAATGACTTTTTCGACAAAAATTGACTTTTTGGTCAAAAGTTGATCTATTTGGTGAATGGATTTGTCATTGTGGCAAGGATTGACCATTTTAAAGAAAATTGACTTTTTGACAGAGATTGACTTATTAGGTCAATAATTTCTCATTAATTCAAAAATTATATATTTTGACCAAAATTGACTTTTTGGTCAAAAGTTAACCTTTTAGGCTAATGGGTTGGTCATTGGGTCAAAGATTGATCATTTTGACAAAAGTTGGCTTTTGGTCGAAGGTGACTTATTGGATTCGATGGGTTGGTCATTGGGTGAAGAATTGATCATTTTGACCGAAGTTAACTTTTTGGTCGGAGAGTTAGCTTATTGGACGATAATTGGTCATTAGGTCGAAAATTGACTATTTTTACCAAAATAAACTTTTTGTCGAAAGTTGACTGGATTGGATCGATTGGTGGTCATGATGTCAAAAATTACTTATTTTGACCCAAATTGACTTTTTGGTCGAAAGTTGAACTTTTGGATCGATGGGTTTGTGATTAGATTCGGGATTGACCATTTTGACCAAAGTTGACTTTTTGGTCGGATATTGACTTATTAGGTTGACAATTGATGCATTAGATTAAATTAATTATTTTGATCGAAGTTCGATTTTTTGTCGAAGTTGACCCATTGGATCGATGGGGTTGTCATTGGGTCAGAAGTTGACCATTTTGACTAAAGTTAACGTTTTGGTCGAAAGTTGACTGTTTTGTCGATGAGTTGGTAATTAGGTTAAAATAGATCGATTTTGGTAGAAGATGACTTTTTAATTGAATAGTTGATCTATTAGAGTCGATTGGTTGAGTCATTGAGTCGAAAATTCTTATTTTGATCGAAGTTGACTTTTTGTCGAATGTTGACGTATTGGGTCGATGGGTGGTCATTAGGACGAATATTGGTTATATTGACGAAAATTGACTTTTTAATTGAAAGTTGACATATTGGGTCGATGGATAGAAGATTGACATTTTGACGAAGTTGACATTTTTGTCGAAGATTGACTTATTTGGTCAAAAATTGGTCTATTAGGTCAAGTTAGCTATTTTACCAAAATTGAATTTTTTGTCGAAAGTTGACTCATCGAATTGAACTGGGTAGTCATTGGGTCGAGAATTGATCATTTTGACGATGTTGACTTTTTGGTCGAAAGTTGATCTATTTAGTCGATGAGTTAGTAATTAGATTGACATTGACAATTTTGACCAAAGATGACTTTTTAGTCGAATGTTGACATATTGGCTCGATTGGTTGGTCATTGGGTAAAACGATTACTATTTTGACCAAAGTTGACTTTTTGAGTCGAATGTTGACATATTAGATTCGATGGGTGGTCGATATGTCGAAAATTGGCTATTTTGACCAAAATTGACTTCTTAAGTCGAAAGTTGACTTAATGGGTCAATTGGTTTGTCATTCGGTGAAAGATTGACCATTTTGGCCAAAGTTGACTTTTGGTCAGAGATTGACTTATTGGGTCGATAATTGGCCATTAATTTAAAATTTGACTATTTGGACTAAAATTGACTTTTTGGTGAAAGTTGACTGATTAGGTCGATGGATTGGTCATTAGATCGAGGATTGATCATTTTGACCAAAGTTAACTTTTTGGTCGAAGTTGACTATCTGGTCGATGGGTTGGTCATTAGGTCGAGGATTAACAATTTTGATCAAAGTTGAGTTTTTGGTCGGAGATTGACTTACTTGAGATTGACTGATTAGTCATTAGGTCAAAATTAAGCTATTTTGACAAAAATTGACTTTTTGTCGAAAGTTGACTTATTGGGTCGATAGGTGGTCATTAAGTTAAAAATTGATTATTTTAGCCAAAATTGACTTTTTGGTCGAAAGTTATGATTATTGAGGTTAATGGGTAGGTCATTAGGTCGAAATTTGACTTTTTCGACAAAGATTGACTTTTGGTCAAAAATTGACCTATTGGGTTAATGGGTTTGTCATTGGGTCAAGGATTGACCATTTTGACCAATGTTGACTTTTTGGTCAGAGATTGACTTACTGGGTCAACAATTGGTCATTAGGTCAAAAATTAACTATTTTGACCAAAATTAATTTTTTGGTCAAAAGTTAACCCATTGGGTCAATGGGATAGTCTTGGGTCAGAAATTGACCATTTTGATCAAAGATGACTTTTTGGTCGAAAGTTGACATATTTTGATGAAAATTGAATTTTTAGTCAAAAGTTAACCCATTGGGTCAACGAGGTGGTCATTTGGTCAAAAATTGACCATTTTGACCAAAGTTGACTTTTTGGTCAAAAGTTGACCTATTTGGTCAACGAGTTGGAAATTGGGTCAAGAATTGACCATTTTGACCAAAGGACTTTTTGGTCAAAAGTTGACCTATTGGGTTAATGCGTCAAAAATTGACCATTTTGACCAAAGTTGACTTTTTGGTCGAAAGTTGACCTATTGGGTCAATGGGTGGTCATTAGGACAAAAATTGATTATTTTGACCAAAATTGACTTTTTGGTCAAAGGTTGACTTATTGGGTCAATGGGTTGTCTTTGGGTCAAGGAATGACCATTTTGACCAAAGTTGACTTTTTGGTTAGAGATTGACTTATTCGGTCAATAATTGGTCATTAATTCAAAAATTGACTATTCTTGTCATTAGGTCAAAAATTGTTATTTTGACCAAAATTAAATTTTTGGTCAAAAATTGACCTGTTTAGTCAACGGGGTGGTCATTTGGTCAGAATTGACCATTTTGATCAAAGGTAAAAAGTTGACATATTGAGTCAATAATTTGGTAATTGGGTCAAAAATTGACCATTTTGACCAAAGATGACTTTTCAGTTAAAATTTGATCTATTGGGTCAATGGGTTGGTCATTGAGTCAAAAATTGATCACTTTGACCAAAGTTTACTTTTATGTCAAAAGTTGACATATTGGGTCGATGGGTGGTCATTCAGTCAAAAATTGATTATCTTGATCAAAATTGACTATTTGGTCAAAAGTTGACCTATTGGGTCAATGGGTTTGTCATTGAGTCAAGGATTGACATTTTAAGCAAAGTTGACTTTTTGGTCAGAGATTGACTTATTTGGTCAATAATTAGTCATTCGGTCAAAAATTGACTATTTTGTCAAAAAGTGAATTTTTGGTTAAAAGTTAACTTGATAGATTGACGGGGTGGTCATTGGGTCAAAAATTGACCATTTTGACAAAAGTTGACTTTTTTGGTCAAAAGTTAACCTATTTGGTCAATGTGTTGGTAATTTGGTCAAGAATTGACCATTTTGACCAAAGAAGACTTTTGGGTCTAAGTTGACCTATTGGGTCAATGGGTTTGTCATTGGGTCAAATATTGACCATTTGATCAAAGTTGACTTTTTGGTCAAAATATGACCTATTGGCTCACTGGGCGGTCATTAAGTCAAAAATTGACTATTTCAACCAAAATAAACTATTTGGCCAAAAGATTGACCATTTTAACTATAGTTTACTTTTTGGTCCGAGATTGACTTTTTGGGTCAATAATTTATCATTAATTCAAAAATTGATTATTTTGACCAAAATCAACTTTTTGGTCAAAAGTCAACCTATTAGGCCAATGGGTTAGTCATTAGGTCAGGGATTGATAATTTTAACAGTAGTTGACCTTTTTGTCAAAAGTTGACCTATTGGGTGAATGGGTTGGTCATTGGGTGAAGGATTGATTATTTTGACCAAAGTTGGCTTTTTGGTCAGAGATTGGCTTACTGGGTCAATAATTGGTCATTAGGTTAAAAATTGGCTATTTTGACCAAAATTGATTTTTTGGTCAAAAGTTGACTGTTAGGTTGATGGTTGTCATTGGGTCATGGATTGACCATTTTGACCAAAGTTGACTTTTTGGTCAAAAGTTGACCTATTGGGTCAATGGGTTGGTCATTGGGTCAAGGATTGACCATTTTGACCAAAGTTTACATTTTGGTCAGAGATTGACTTATTAAGTCAATAATTGGTCATAAGATCAAATATTGATTATTTTGACCAAAATTAAATTTTTGGTCAAAAGTTGACTCATTGTGTCAACGGGGCGGCTTTGGGTCAGAAATTGACCATTTTGACCAAAGTTGACCTTTTGGTCAAAAGTTGACTTATTTGGTTAATGAGTTAGTAATTGAGTCAAGAATTGACAATTATGACTGAAGATGACTTTTAAGTCAAAATTTGATCTACAGGGTCAATGGGTTGTTAATTGGGTCAAAAATTGACCATTTTGACTAATGTTGACTTTTTGGCCAAAAGTTGAGCTATTGGGTTAATGTGTGGTCATTCGGTCAAAATAGTCAAAAATTGACTATTTTGACCAAAATTGACTTTTTGGTTAAAAGTTGACCTATTAGGTCAATGGGTTTGTCATTGGGTCAAGGATTGACCATTTTGATCAATGTTGACTTTTGGTCAGAAATTGACTTATTTGGTTAATAATTGGACTTTTGGAAAAATTTTAACTATTTTGACCAAAATTGAATTTTTGGTCAAAAGTTAACCCTTTGGGTCAACGGGGTCATCATTGGGTCAGAAATTGACCATTTTGACCAAAATTGACTTTTTGGTCAAAAGTTGACCTATTTGGTCAATGAGTTAGTAATTGGGTCAAAAATTGACCATTTTAACCAAAGATGACTTTTGGTCAAAAGTTGATCTTTTGGGTTAATGGGTGGTCATTGGGTCAAAAATTGACCATTTTGACCAAAGTTGACTTTTTGGTCAAAAGTTGCCATGTTGGGTCAATGGGAGGTCATTCATTCAAAAGTTGATTATTTTAACCAAAATTGACTATTTGGTCAATAGTTGACCTATTTGGTTAATGGGTTTGTCATTGGGTCATGGATTGACAATATTGACCAAAGTTGACTTTTTGGTCAGAGATTAACTTATTGGATCAATAATTGGTCATTAGGTCAAAAATTAAATATTTTGACCAAAAGTGAATTTTTAGTCAAAAGTTAATCCATTGGGTCATCGGGGTGTTCATTGGGTCAGAAATTGACCATTTTGACCAAATTTGACTTTTTGGTCAAAAGTTGACCTATTTGGTTAATGAGTTAGTAATTTAGTCAAAAATTGACCATTTTGACCAAAGATGTCATTTTGGTCAAAAGTTGATCTCTTGGGTTAATGGGTTGGTCATTGGGTCAAAAATTGACCATTTTGACCAAAGTTAAATTTTTTGTCAAAACTTGACCTAACGAGTCAATAGGTGGTCATTAAGTCAAAAATTGATAATTTTGACCAAAATTAACTATTTGGTCAAAAGTTGACCTATTGGGTCAATGGGTTTGTCTTTGGGTCAAGGTTGACCTTTTTACCTAATGTTGACTTTTTGGTTAGAGAATGACTTTTTGGGCCAATAATTTGTCATTTATTCAAAAATTGAATATTTTGACCAAAATTATTTTTTTGGTCAAAAGTTGACCTATTAAGCCAATGGGTAGGTCATTGGGACAAGGATTGATGATTTTGACCGAAGTTGATGTTTTGGTCAAAAGTTAACCTATTGGGTCAATGGGTTGGTCAATAGGTCAAGGATTGACCATTTTGACTAAAGTCGACTTTTTGGTCGGAGATTGGCATTAATTGAGTCGATTAGGTAAAAAATTAGATTATTTTGACCAAAATTGATTTTTGGTCGAATGTTGAACTATTGGGTCGATTGGTTGGTCATTGGGTCAAGAATTGACCATTTTGACCAAAGTTGACTTTTTCGTAAAAAATTGATCTATTGGGTCAATGGGTTGGTCATTGGGTCGAGGATTGACAATTTTGACCAAAGTTAACTTTTAGGTCAGAGATTAACTTATTAGGTCAATAATTGGTCATTAGATCAAAAATTGATTGTTTTGACAATAATTAAATTTTTGGTCAAAAGTTGACCCACTAGGTCAACGGGGTAGTAATTTGGTCAGAAATTGACCATCTTCACCAAAGTTGACTATTAAGTCAAAATTTAAACTATTTGGTTAATGAGTTGGTAATTGGGTCAAGAATTGACTATTTTGAACGAAGATAATTTTTTGGTCAAAATTTGATCTATTGGGTTAATGGGTTGGTCATTTGGTCAAAAATTGACCATTTTGACAAAAGTTGACTTTTTGGTCAAAAGTTGTCCTATTGGTTTACTGGGTGGTCATTAGGTCAAAAAATTACTATTTTTACCAAAATTGACTATTTGGTCAAAAGTTGACCTATTGGGTCAATGGGTTTTTTATTGAGTCGAAGTTGACCATTTATAACTAAAGTTGACTTTTTAGTCGCATATTGACTTTTCGGATTCGATAATTGGTCGTTAGGTCAAAAATTAACTATTTTGACAAAAATTGAATTTTTGGTCAGATGTTAACTCATTGGGTCAACGGGGAGGTCATTGGGTTAGAAATTGACCATTTTGACCAAAGTTGACTTTTTGGCCAAAATTTAACCTTTTAGGTCAATGAGTTGGTAATTGTGTCAAGAATTGACCATTTTGACCAAAAATGATTTTCTTGGTCAAAAGTTGACCTATTGGGTCAATGGGTTGGTCATTGGGTCAGAAATTGACCATTTGACCAAAGTTGACTTTTTGGTCAGAGATTGACTTATTGGGTCAATAATTGGTCATTAGGTCAAAAATTGACTACTTTGACCAAAATTGAATTTTTGGTCAAAAGTTGACCTATTGTGACAATGTGTTGGTCATTAGGTCGAGGATTGATCATTTTGACCAAAGTTAACTTTTTTGTCAAAAGTTGACATATTAGGTCAATGGGTTGGTCATTGGGTCAAGGATTGATCATTTTGACCAAAGTTGACTTTTTGGTCAAAAGTTCACCTATCGAGTCAATGGGTTGGTCATTGGGTTAAGGATTGACCATTTTGAGCAAAGTTGACTTTTTGGTTAAAAAATAGCATTAGGTAACAAATTGTCTATTTTGACCAAAATTGACTTTTTTATCAAAAGTTGACTTATTGGATCAATGGGTTTGTCTTTAGGTTAAGGATTGACCCTTTTGACCAAAGTTAACTTTTTAGTCAGAGATTGACTTATTGGGTCAATAATTGGTCATAAGGTTAAAAATTGACTATTTTGACCAAAATTGAATTTTTTGTCAAAATTTAACTTGTTGGGTCAACGAGGAGGTCATTGGGTTAGAAATTGACCATTTTGACTAAAGTTGATTTTTTGGTCAAAATTTGACCTTTTTGGTCAAAATTTGACCTTTTTGGTCAAAATTTGACCTTTTTGGTCAATGAGTTGGTAATTGTGTCAAGAATTGACCATTTTGACCAAAGACGACTTTTTTGGTCAAAATTTGACCAATTGGGTCAATGGGTTGGTCATTGGGTCAAAAATTGACCATTTTGACTAAAGTAAACTTTTTTGTCAAAAGTTGATCTATTGGGTTATTGGGTTTCTCATTGGGTCAAGGATTGACCATTTTGACCAAAGTTGACTTTTTGTTCAAAGATTGACTTATTGGGTCAATAATTGGTCATAAATTCAAAATAGACTTATTTGACAAAAATTGATTTTTTGGTCGAAACTTGACCTATTAGGCCAATGGGTTGGTCATTGGGTCAAGGATTGATCATTTTGACCAAAGTTCACTTTTTTGTCAAAAGTTGACCTATTAGGTCAATGGGTTGGTCATTGGGTCAAGGATTGACCATTTTGACCAAAGTTGACTTTTTTGGTCAGAGATTGACTAATTGGATCAATAATTGGTCATTAGGTCAGTAATTGATTATTTTGGCAAAAAATAACTTTTTTATCAAAAGTTGACCAATTGGGTAAACGGGAAGGACATTGGGTCAGAAATTGACCATTTTAACCAAAGTTGACTTTTCGGTCAAAAGTTGACCTATTTTGTTAATGAGTTAGAAATTGGGTCAAGAATTGACCATTTTGACCGAAGATGACTTTTTTGTCAAAAGTTGATCTTTTGGGTCAATGGGTTAATAAGTTGGTCAAAAAATGGCCATTTTGACCAAGGTTGACTTTTTAGACAAAAGTTGACCTATTGAGTCATAAGGTGATCATTAGGTCAAAAATTGATTATTTTTATCAAAATTGACTTTTTGGTCAAAATTTGACCTATTGGGTCAATGGGTTTGTCATTGGGTTAAGAATTCACCATTTTGACCAACGTTGATCTTTTGGTCAGAGATAGACTTATTGGGACAATAATTGGTCATTATGTCAAAAATTGACTAGTTTGGTCAAAAGTTAACTTATTGGGTTAATGGGTTGGCCAATGGGTAAGAAATTAACCATTTTAACCAAACTTGACTTTTTGGTCAAAAGTTGACCTATTGGGTTAATGGGGTGGTCAATAAGTAAAAAATTTACAATATTGACCAAAATTAACTTTTTGTTCAAAAGTTGACATGTTGGGTCAATGGGATGGTCATTGGGTCAAGGATTGACCTTTTTGACCAAAGTTAACTTTTTGGTTAAAAGTTGACCTATTGGCTCAATGGGTTGGTCATTGCGTAAAAGATTGACAATTTCGACCAAAATTGACATTTTGATCAAAAGTGACCTATTGGGTCAATGGGTTGGTCATTGGGTCAAGGATTGACCATATTGATTAAAGTTGATTTTTTAGTCAAAGATTGACTTATTGGGTCAATAATTAGTCATTAGGTCAAAAATTGATTTTCTTGACCAAAATTAAATTTTTGGTCATAAGTTGACCCATTTGGTCAACGTGATGGTCATTGGGTTAGAAATTGATTATTTTAACAAAAGTTGACTTTTTGGTCAAAAGTTGACCTATTTGGTCAATGAGTTGGTAATTGGGTCAAGAATTGACCATTCGACTAAAGATGACTTTTTGGTCAAAAGTTGATCATGGTTTTGTCATTAGGTCAGAAATTGATCATTTTGACGAACTTGACTTTTTAGTCAAAAGTTAACCTATTGAGTCAATGAGTTCGTAATTGGGTCAAGGATTGACCATTTTGACAAAAGTTGACTTTTTTTGTCAGAGATTAACTTTCTGGGTCAATATTAGTCATTAGAGCAAAAATTGACTATTTTGACTAAAATTGACTTATTGGTCAAAAGTTGACCTATTGGGTCAATGGGGTTTGTCTTTGGGTTAAGGATTGACCATTGACCAAAGTTGACTTTTTGGTGAGAAATTGACTTGTTGGGTCAATAATCGGTCATTAATTCAAAAATTGACTATTTTGACCAAAATTGACGTTTTGGTCGAAGAGTTGCCTGATTAAGTTAATGGGTTGGTCATTAGATCGATGATTGATCATTTGACCGAACGTTGACATTTTGGTCGAAAGACTTATGGGACAATGGGTTGGTCATTAGGTCGAGAATGGCCATTTTAACTCGAAAGTTGACTTTTTGTCGAGAGATTGGCTTACCTGGGTCAATAATTGTTCATTAGGTCAAAAATTGATTATTTCGACAAAAATTGATTTTTTTGTCCAAAATTGACCTATTGGGTCAACGGGTGCTCATTAAGTTAAAAATTAACTATTTTGACCAAAATTGAGTTTTTTTGTCAAAAGTTGTCCTATTAGGTCATGGGTTTATCGTTGGGTCAAGGATTAACCATTTTGACCAAAGTTAACTTTTTGGTTAGAGATTAACTTATTGGGTCAATATTTGTTCATTAGGTAAAAAATTGACTATTTTGACCAAAATTGATTTTTTGGTCAAAAGTTGAGCCATTGGGTCAACGAGGTGTTCATTCGGTTAGAAATTGACCACTTTAACGAAAGTTGACTTTTTGGTCAAAAATTGACCTATTTTTTCAGTGGGTTGGTAATTGGGTTAAGAATTGACCATTTTGAACGAAGATGATTTTTGGTCAAAATTTTATCTATTGGGTCAATGGGTTGGTCATTAGGTCAAAAATTGACCATATTGACAAAAGTTGACTTTTTGGTCAAAAGTTGTCCTATTGGGTTATTGGATGGTCATTAGGTCAAAAATTGACTATTTTTACCAAAATTGACTTTTTGGTCAAAAGTTGACAAATTAGGTCAAAGGGTTTTTATTGGGTGAAGATTGGTCATTTTACCTAAGTTGGCTTTTCGGTCAGATATTGACTTATTAGATCGATAATTGAGTCGATAGGTCAAAAATTAGACTTATTTTTGGCGAAGTTGACTTCTTGGTCGAGAATTTGGCGTTTTTGTGTCATAAGTTGGTACTTGTGTCGATAATTAGTACCATTTTGATCAAAGATGATTTTTTGGTCGACGTTGACCTTATTGGGTCGATGGGTTGGTCGATTGGATCGAAAATTGACAATTTTGATCAATGTTGACTTTTTGGTCAAAAGTTGATCTATTGAGTCTATGGGTGGTCATTAGGTCAAAAATTGACTAATTTGACTAAAATTGACTTTTTGGTCAAAAGTTGGCCTATTGTGACAATGTGTTGGTCATTGGGTCGAGGATTTACCATTTTAACAAAAGTTGACTTTTTGGTCGAGAGATTACTAATTGGGTTAATAATTGGTCATCGATTCGAAAAATTAACTATTTTGACCAAAATTGACTTTTTCGTCGAAAGTTGACATATTAAGCGAATGGGTTGGTCATTGGGATCGATTATTGATCATTTTGAGCTAAGTTGACTTTTGGTCGAAAAGTTGACTATCGAGATTCGATGGGTTGGTCATTGAGTCGAAGATTGACCATTTTGATTGAAGTTGACTTTTTGTCGAAGATTGGCATTAATTGAAAATTAGTTATTTTGACGAAAAATTGACTTTTTAGTCGAAAGTTGATTGTTAGATTCGATAGGTTTGTCATTGGGTCGAGGATTGACCATTTTGACTAAAGTTGTCTTTTTAGTTAGAGATTGGCATTAGTTCATAAATTAATTATTTTGACCAGAAATTGACTCTTTGGTCGAAAGTTGACTATTAGAGTCAATAGGGTTGACATTGGCTCGAGGATTGACCATTTTGACCAAAGTTGAATTTTTAGTCGAGAGATTGACTTATTGGGTCGATAATTTCGTTATAAGGTTAAAATTGGTATTTTTGTCCAAAATTGAATTATTATTCGAAATTTAACTTGTTAGATTAACGGGGAGTTCATTGGGTTAGAAATTGGCCAATTTGATTAAGGTTTTCTTTTTATCGAAGTTTGACCTTTTTAGTCGATGAGTTGAGTAATTGTTTGAGAATTGATCATTTTGACCAAATTTGACTTTTTGGTCGAAAAGTTGACTTATTAGGTCGATGGGTTGGTCATTGGGTAAATAATTGATCATTTTGACCAAAGTAGACTTTTTGGTCGAAAGTTAACTTATTGGGTCGATGGGTTTGTCATTGGGTCGAGGATTGACCATTTTGACGAAAGTTAACTTTTTGAGTCAGATATTGACTTATTAGGTCGATAATTGGTCATAAATTCAAAAATTAACAATTTTAACCAAAATTGACTTTGTGGTAAAAGTTGACTATTAAGTCATTCGGTTTGGTTGTTCGGTCGAGCATTGATCATTTTGATTAAAGTTGTCTTTTTGGTCGAAAGTTGACTATTGGATTCGATGGGTTGGTCATTAGGTCGAGATTGACCATTTTGACCAAAGTTGACTTTTTGGTCGAGAGATAGGTTTCTTTGAGGTCGATAATTGGTCATTAGGTGAAAAAATTGACTATTTTAACCAAATTGAATTTTTGGTCGAAAGTTGACTATTAGATTCGATAGGTTAGTGATTGGGTCGAGGATTGACCATTTTGACTGAAGTTGACTTTTTGGTCGAAAGTTGACCCGATTGAGTTAATGGGTTGGTCTTTTGGTCAAGGATTGACCATTTTGAACAAAATTGACTTTTTGGTCAGAGATTGACTTACTGGGTCAATAATTGATCATTAGGTCAAAAATTGATTATTTTGACCAAAATTACATTTTTTGTCATAAGTTGACCCATTGAGTTCATTAGGTCAGAAATTGATTATTTTGAATGAAGATCACTTTTTTGTTAAAAGTTGATCTATTTTGTCAACGGGTTGGTCATTGGGTCAAAAATTGACAATTTTGAACAAAGTTGACTTTAGGTCAAAAGTTAACCTATTGGGTCAATGGTTGGTCATTAGGTAAAAAATTAATATTTTAACCAAACTTGACTTTTTAATCAAAAATTGACCTATTGGGTCTATGGGTTTGTCATTGGGTCGAGGATTAACCATTTTGACCAAAGTTAACTTTTTGGTCAGAAACTGACTTATTGGGTCAATAATTGGTCATTAGGTAAAAAATTAACTATTTTAACCAAACTTGAATTTTTGGTCGAAAGTTAACCTATTGGTTCGACGAGGTGGTCATTGAGTCGAGAATTGACCATTTTGACGAAAGTTGACTTTTCGGTTAAAAATTGACCTGTTGTCGATGAGTTAGTAATTTGGTCGAGAATTAACCATTTTGACCAATAATGACTTTTTTGTCAAAAGTTGACCTATTAGGATAATCGGTTGGTCATTGGGTAAAAAATTGACCATTTTGACCAAAGTTGACTTTTTGTTCAGAGATGGAGTTATTAGATCAATAAATGGTCATTAGGTTTAAAATTTACTCTTTTGACCAAAAAAGAATTTTTTGTCAGAATTTAACCCATTGGGTCAACGGGGTGGTCATTGGGTCAGAAATTAACTATTTTGACCAAAATTGACTTTTTGGTCAAAAGTTGACCTATTGGGTCAATGGGTTGGTCATTGGGTCAAGGATTGGCCATTTTGACAAAAGTTGACTTTTTGGTCAGAGATTGACTTATTGTTTAAAGAATTGATCATTAATTTAAAATTTGACGATTTTGACCAAAATTGACTTTTTGGTCAAAAGTTGACCTATTAGGTCAATGGGTTAGTCATTGGGTCAAGGATGTGATTTTGATCAAAGTTCTCTTTTTGGTCGAAAGTTGACTATCGAATTGATGGGTTTGTCATTAGGTCGAAAGTTGACCATTTTGACCAAAATTGATTTTTGGTGAGAGATTGACTTATTGGGTCAATAGTTGGTCATTAGGTTAAAAACTGATTATTTTGATCAAAATTAATTTTTTTGTCAAAAGTGGACCCATTGGTTTAACGGGGTGGTAATTGGGTCAGAAATTGACCATTTTGACCATAATTCACTTTTTGTCAAAAGTTGACTTATTGGTTCAATGAGTTGGTAATTGGGTCGAAATTGATCATTTAGACCAAAGATGACTTTTTGGTCGAAAGTTGATCTTTATGGATTCGATGGGTCGAAAAATTGACCATTTTGACGAAGATGACTTTTGGTCGAAAGTTGACTATTGCGTCGATGGGTTGTTCATTATGTAAAATATTGATTATTTTGATCGAAATTGATTTTTGGTCGAAATGTTGACTTATTAGGTCGATGGGTTTGTCATTGGGTTCAGGATTGACCATTTTGACCAAAGTTAACTTTTTGGTCAGAGGTGGAGTTCTTGGTTCTATAATTGGTCATTTGATCAAACATTTGTTATTTTGACCAAAATTAAATTTTTTGTTAAAATTTAACCCATTGGTTCAGCGGGGTGGTTATTGGGTTAGAAATTGACTATTTTGACCAAAATTGACTTTTTGGTCAAAAGTTGACATATTGGGTCAATGAGTTGGTCATTGGGTCAAAGATTTACCATTTTGTCGAAGTTGTCTTCTTGGTGAAGTTGGTTATTAGTCAACAATTGGTCGATAAGTCGAAAATTTACTTATTTTTACAGAAATGACATTTTGGTCGAAATTCGAGTCTGATTAGGTAAGTGGGTTGGTCGATAGATTCGATGATTTACCATTTTGACCAAAGTTGACTTTTTGGTCGAGAAGTTGACATATTAGATTGAAGGGTTTTCCATTGGATTGATGAGTTGGTCTTTGAGTCGAGGATTGACCATTTTGACGAAAGTTGACTTTTAGATTAGGCGACTATTAGATTCGATGGGTTGGTCATTGAGTCAAGGATTGACTATATTGACCAAAATTGACTTTTTGGTCAAAAGTTGACTTTTAAGTTAACCATTGGTTATTAAGTAAAAAATTTACTATTTTGACCAAAATTATCTTTTTGGTCAAAAGTCAATCTATTGGGTAAGTGGGTTGGTCGTTAGGTCGGATTTACCATTTTGACGAAGTTGACTTTTTAGTCGAAAGTTGACTGATTAGGTCGAGAGGCTTTGCCATTGGGTCGAGATTGCCCTTTGTGACCAAAGTTGACATTTTGGTCGAGAGATTTAATTATTAGATTGATATTTGGTCATATGATCGAATTTTAAGCTATTTTGACCAAAATTGACTTTGTGTTCAAAAGTTGACTGTTGTGTCAACTGGGTTTATATTGGTTCAAAGATTGACCATATTGACCAAAATTAACTATTAGGTCAGGGATTGACTTGTTAGGTCAATAATAGGTCATTAAGTCAAAAATTAACTATGTTGACCAAAATAGAATTTTTGGTCAAAAATTAACCCACTGGGTTAATGGGGGTGGTCATTGGGTAAGAAATTGACCTTTTTGACTAAGGTTGACTTTTGGTCAAAAGTTGACCTATTGGGTCAATGAGTTGGTAATTGGATCAGGAATTGACCATTTTCACAAAACATGACATTTTGGTCAAAAGTTAACCTTTTGGGACAATGGTTTGGTCATTGGGTCAAAAATTGACTATTTCGATCAAAGTTGACTTTTTGGTTAAAAGTTGACCTATAGGGAAAAACAGTGGTCATTAGGTAAAAAATTTACTTTTTTAACATAAATTGATTTTTTGGTCAAAATTTGACCTATTGGGTCAATGAGTTTGTCTTTGGGTCAAGGATTGACCATTTTGTGGTTACTTTTTGGTGAAAGTTAAATCTCTTAGGCCGATGGTTGGTCGATAGATTCGATGAGTAATCATTTTGACCGAAGTTGACTTTTTGGTCGAAAGTTGACTTTATTTGGTGAATGGGTTGCTCATTGGGTCAAGGATTGACCATTTTAACCAAAATTGACTTCTTGGTCAAAAGTTATTATACAGGGTCGATGGGTGGACATTAGGTAAAAAATTGACTTATTTTGACAAAAATGACTTTTGGTAAAAATTAAACTTTTGGGTCGATGGGTTTTTCATTAGCTCGAGGATCGATCATTTTGACCGAGGTTGACTTTTTGGTGAGATATTGACTTATTAGGTTAATAATTGGTCATTAGTTCAAAAATTACTTATTTTGGTCATTCGATCAAAAATTGATTATTTTTTCAAAATTGATTGATTTTTCATTGTAGTCGAATTTGAACATTTTGACCAAATTTGACATTTTGGTCAAAAGTTGACCTTTTGGGTCAATGAGGTGGTCATTAGGTCAAAAATTGAGAATTTTGACTAAAATTGACTATTTAGTCAGAGATTGACTTTTTGGATCAATAATTTGTCATTAGGTCGAAAATTGACAATTTTTACCAAAAATAAATTTTTTGTCGAAAAGTTGACTGATTAGATTGAGAAATTGACGATTTTGACCAAAGTTGACTTTTTATTCAAACATCGACTTATTTGGTTTATGAGTTGGCAATTGGGTCAAGAATTGACCATTTTGACCGAAGTTGACTTTTTGGTCGAAAGTTGATCAATTGGGTCAATGGCTTGGTAATTGGTTTTGACCATTTTGACCAAAGTTGACTTTTTGGTCAAAAGTTGACCTATTGGGTCAATGGGTGGTCATTAGGTTAAAAATTAACAATTTTAAATAAAATTGTCTTTTTGGTCAAAAGTTGTCCTTTTAGATTGATGATTGATCATTTTGACTAAAGTTGACTTTTTGGTCGAAAGTTAACTTATTGAGTTAATGGGTTGGTCATTGGATCGAGGATTGACCATATTCTCCAGAAGTTGACTTTTTGGTCGGAGATTGGCTTACTTATGTCGATAAATGGTCATTTGATCGAAAATTGACTATGTTGACCAAAATTAACTTTTTACGTCGAAAGTTGACCTATTAAGTCGATGCGTTGGTCATTGGGTCGAGGATTGACCATTTTCGCGAAGTTGTCTTTTTGGTCGAAGTTGACTATTTAGGTCGATGGGTAGTCATTGGGTCGAAATTTGACTTGATTGACTGAACTTTACTTTTTGGTTAAAAGTTGACCTATTGTGTCAATTGGTTGATCATTGGGTCATGGTTTGACCATTTTGACCATAGTTGTCTTTTTGGTCAAAAGTTGACCTACTAGGTCAATGGGTTTACCATTGGATTCGAAGATTAACCATTTTGACCAAAGTTAACTTTACAGTCGGAGATTGACTTCTTTGGGTCGATAATTGGTCATTAAGTGAAATTGATTATTTTGACAGAAATTGACTTTTTAATCAAAAGTTGAATTATGTTGTCAATGTGTTGGTCATGGGATCAAGGATTGACCAATTTAACCAAAGTTGACTATTGGGTCAAATGTTGACCTATTGGGTTAATGGGTTAGTCATTGGGTCAAGGATTGATCATTTTGACCAAAGTTGAGTTTTTGGTCAGAGATTGACTTATAATTAGTTATTAGGTTAAAAATTGATTATTTTGACCGAATTAAAATTTTGGTCGAAAGTTAACGAATAGGATCGACGGGGTGGTCTTTAGGCGAAAATTGACCTTTTTGACGAAAGATGACTTTTTGGTCGAAAAGTTGACTTATTTTGACCAAAATTGAATTTTTTGTCGAAAATTGTATTAGGTCGACGTGGTGGTCAGTTAGGTCGTAAATTTGCCATTCGATCAAAGTTGTCTTTTTGATTAAAAGGTTGACTAATTTGGTCGATGAGTTGGTAATTGGGTATAGAATTGAACATTTTGACTAAAGATGACATTTTTGCTCGAAAAGTTGACCGATTGGGTCGATGGGTTAGTCGTTCGGTCAAAATTGATTATTTTAACTAAAGTTGAGTTTTTGGTCGAAAGTTGGCGATTAGATTGATGGGTGGTCATTTGGTCGAAAAATGGCTTATTTTGAGCAAAATTGATTTTTGGTCGAAAAGTTAACTGTGCATCGATGAGTTTGTCCTTTGGGTTGAGGTTTGATCATTTTGACCGAAGTTGACTTATTGGTCGAAGATTGACTTATTAGGTCGATAAATGGTCATTAATTTAAAAATTGGTTATTATAACTAAAATTGACCTTTTTGTCAAAGTTGACTTATTAGGTCAACGGGTTAGTCATTAGGTCGAAACATTGATCATTTTGACCAAAGTTGACTTTTTGGTCAAAAGTTGACCTATTAGGTCAATGAGTTGGTCATTGGGTCAAAGATTAACCATTTTGGCCTAAGTTGACTTTTCAGTCACAGATTGGCTTACCGCGTCAATAATTAGTCATTAGGTCAATAATTGACTATTTTGACCAAAATTGGCTTTTTTGTCAAATATTGACCTATTTGGCCATTGGCTTGGTCATTGGGTTAAGGATTGATCATTTTGACCAAAGTTGACTTTGCGATCGAGAGTTGACCTATTGGAGTCGATTGGGTTGCTCATTAGGTCGAGGATTGACCATTTTGACTAAAGTTGACTTTTTGGTCGGAGATTGGCTTCTTGGGTCGATAATTGGTCATTAGGTCGAAAATTGACGGTTTTGACAGAATTGACTTTTTGGTCGAAGTTGACCTGTTGGGTCAATGGATTGGTCATTGGGTCAAGGATTGACCATTTTGACCAAAGTTTTCTTTTTGGACAAAAGTTGACCTATTTATGTCAATGAGGCGGTCATTAGGTTAAAAATTGACAATTTTGACCAAAATTGTCAATTTTTTGGTCAAAAGTTGACCTTTTGGGTCAATGGGTTGGTCATTAGGTCAAGGATTAACCATTATGGTTAAAGTTGACTTTTTAGTCGAAAGTTGACCAATTCGGTCGATGGGTTGGTCTTTGGATCGAGAATTGACCATTTTCACTAAGGTTGATATTTAGATCATTGTGTCAAAAATTGATCATTTTGAGCAACTTTGACTTTTTGGTCAAAAGTTGACCTTTTGGGTCAATGAGGTGGTCATTAGGTCAAAAATTGACAATTTTGACAAAATTTGACGTATCGGGTTGATAATTGGTGATTAAGTCAAAAATTGACAATTTTGGCTAAAATTAAAGTTTTTGTCAAAAGTTGGCCCATTAGGTCACAAATTGACCCTTGTGACCAAAGTTCGGTTTTTGTTCGAAAGTTGACCTATTTGGTCGACGAATTAGAAAATTGGGTCGAATTGACCATTTTGACCGAAGATAACTTTTTGGTCGAAAGTTGATCGATTGGATCGATGGTTTGGTCATCGGTCGAAAATTAACCATTTTGATGAAAACTTGACTTTTGTTGAAAAGTTGACCTATTGGTCAATGGTGGTCATTAGGTCACAAATTGACAATTTTAACTAAATTGACTTCTTGGTTAAAACTTGTCCTTTTGGGTCAATGAGTTGGTCTTTAAGTCAAGGATTAACCATTTTGACCAAAGTTGTCTTTTTGTCGAAAAGTTGATCTGATAGGTCGATGGGTTGGTCATTGGGTCATGGCTTAGTCATTTTGACCAAGTTGACTTTTTGATCAAAGATTGGCTTACTAAGTCAATAATTGGTATTTAGGTCAAAAATTGATTATGTTGACCAAAATTGACTTGTTTGGTAAATGGATGGACATTAGGATAAAATTTGACAATCTCGACCAAAATTGACTTGTTGGTCAAAAGTTGACCTATTGTGTCAAGATTTGACCATTTTGACCAAAGTTGACTTTATGTTCGAAAGTTGACTATTAGGTCGATGTGTTGGTCATTGGGTCAGAAATTGACCATTTTGACCAAAGTTGACTTTTTGGTCAAAAGTTGACCTATTGGGTCAATGGGTTTATCATTGGGTCAAAGATTAACCATTTTGACTAAAGTTGACTTT